>LPNX010149935.1:509403-529784 GCA_001517045.1 Pseudotsuga menziesii
TAGTATGATAAAAGGTTAATGGGATGATGAAATGTGAGGAATACATCTATGAAAACATTGTGTTGGACTTTGATGGTGCGTCTTCCTGTTGCTAGAAATTGGGAATCATCTCCCATCTGTATAGTGGGCCCTTATTTGATGTTGAGAATGGAGAAGAAATCCTTGGAGACAACCATGTGGTTGGATGCTCCAGAATCAATCAAATAGGTTTTTGACCGAGGTAGGATAGCTTTCAAAGCATGGAACCTTTCATTTCCATCATCAGACTTCTTTGCTCCTTGTGGGAGAGCAATGTTATTCTTTTTGAGGAAAGAAGTCAGCTGATCTACTTTCTTCTTCATATAATATTTTTCAAGGTGAAAACCTCTCATACAATAAGGACACATATTCTTTTCAAAATTCTTTTTTCTTAGAGATGGAGGCTCCTTCGAAATTCTGCTGATTCTATTTAGGATTAGAATCGGTTGCTTTAGGCTCCTTCTTATTTGATTTCCCTTTGGCTTATGCTTTTCTTCAGTCAGTTACTAGTAGAGCCTGATATTTGGAGGTCTTGATGACTCCCATTCGAATCAACTTCTCTTGCTCCTTGATTAAGGACTCAGAAAATGAATCAAGTGAAGGAATTTTCCAATCCGAAAAGGAATCCCTTTTCGAATGGAATATTGAGAGAAATACTGAATACTCTAGACCAACTTTGTTGAGAATGGAGAGCACATTTTTCTCATCCTTTCTTTCTATTCTGCACTGTTTTCATTGGAGTGCAAGAGAATTAAATTTAGTAAAGAATTGATCTATTGTTTTGAAATTGTTGGGATGTAAGGCTTCTAGCTCATTCTCCAGGAGGTGTCCCTCAAGCTCACCTTCTTTGCGAAACAAATATTCAAGATTCTCCCAAGCTTCTCTGGGTGTCCTCAAACCTTCAAGGTGGAAGAGAAGAGATTTGGATATATGAGTGAATAGATAACCAAAAAGATTCATCTACGCAGTTCAAAAACTTGTTCTTCTCAACTGGATGATGGGGCTCAACCTCCCTTCCAAGTATTATCCTATAGTACCCAAGCTTGCGTAAGGCCATCTACATATCTGCCCTCTATTTAAGATAATTGAAGGGTGTTAGGATCCAAGGAGTAGAAGGTAGAGAATCCATAACTCTCCAGTTGAAAGAACACAAATATTCACACAAGCTACGTAGCACCTATAGATTTTCACTGCAAAACACTTAGAACATTCAAACTATGTTAGAATCATGCTTTTCCTCTTGACATGATCACTTTTTCAGGGTCTGTCATGCCCTCACATCCACTCTGAATAAATTCAGAGCAAGCAAATCGCTATTGGGGACTTCTATGGAAACCTAAATACTTATGTTGTTCAATGGAGAGAAACAAACATGAAGCCTTCCTGAGATGGCTCTGATCCCATGTTAAATTTGTTGTGCCATTTATATCAACAAGCAATGAGTCCAATATTATTGATGCAGTAAAAGAAGAATGAAGATACATAGTGAACAAATCAAACCACACTGAAAATGCATGAGTATAGCTAAGATAATTATAGTATCAATGTCCTTAATTAAATTTGGTGTTACAATAGTTTACAAAGGAATAAATCGAATCCATTAGGAAATAATTCGAATATTCCAGCTAGATGTAACTGTACCTAACTGACTATTTAACTCAGGATGTCTCAATCAATATCAGAGTCCAAATATTTAACTCCAGATGTATAAACAACTCACACAATCATTAATAAACAGTTAACTCAGTCTAACTGAAGTGGTAGGTGAGAAAAGGACCCTAATCCACATGTATCCATGCATAACTAGTGCTAACTAAACTGATTGTGATCTAACTGAAAGTAACTGGAAATTAACTAATCTTAACTAGTTCCAACTCCAACTGAATGAAAGAGGTTGGTGCCGGGACTCCCAGTGGCTCCTAAAATGTAGGTATTGGCGCAAGAGGTGCCCAATGTGATGCACACAAGTGCAGTCAATGGAAGATAGCTTCTAGTAGTGTTCCCCACACTCTAGTAGCTAGTACATGTGGACCCATTAGGCTAAGTGGACCCAATGGTACTGGTGGACATAATTAATTAATTATAACTCCTTAGTTAGGCTAAATTAATCTAATAGATAGTTTGATCAAGGGAGTATTAATAATCCTAATATTCTCTGTCTATAATCAGATCGAAATCATCCATTCAGATCAACATAAGATAACTTTCATATTCCCATGGGGGGCCTTCGCCTAATGCAAAATCTCGTTTGGATTAAAAAATGTTGGCACAACATTTCAGCGCACCATGTCATATGCTTTTCATGATATAAAACACATTGTGGATCCATATCTTGATGACCTTCCTGCTCATTCAAAGCAGTGGGATCACCATGTGGATCATCTGAGAGCTATTTTTCTTAGATGTCCTCATTTCAACATTCATTTGAACCCACATAAATGTGTTTTATATGTTGAAACTAGCCGACTGCTTGGTTTCATGGTGTCCAAGGATGGTATCCATATGGACCCTTTGAATATTGAATCCATCATATCCCCACCCGCTCGCACTAATGTAACAAAACTCCAAAGTTTGCAAGGGAAGGCAAACTTTTTACGTCAGTTTGTCTACATCTACGTAGAAAAGACACATGGTTTCCTGCGGCTATTAAAAAAGGACACTCCTTTTGTTTGGGATGACTTAGCGCAACACGCATTTAACAATATCAAACATTCTCTTACACATGCACCTATGATGCAGCCACCTGATTATACAAAGGATTATTCCCTGTATGTGGCTACATCCTTGTCAACCATTGGTATGGTCCTAGTTCATATTGATGAACATGACCAAGAACATGTGATTTACTATGCTAGTAAGAGTCTTCTTGACTCTGAAACTAGGTACTCACATGTGGAGAAAATTTCTCTAGCCACGGTCATCGTGGTCCAGAAGTTCTGTCACTACATCCAGCTCTGCACAACTAATGTCTATGCCGATTCCAACCCCATGTATTATGTCTTGACTTGTCAAGTACTTGGGGGAAAATATTCACGTTGGATTGTTATCCTCCAGGAGTTCGAGTTGGAATTTTCTAAAACCACTTTTAATAAGTCGTTTGTTTTTGTTGAGCTCATGTGTGATCTTCCCCATGTTATTGAGGAAAGAGAGCCCATCGATTCATTACCTGATGAATTTTTTCTCTTTAGAACGATTGATCCTTGGTATGGAGATTTTATTCTCTATCTCTAGACTCAATGATATCAGCCCAATTCCACTCGCAATGAATGTCGTCGCATCCACCACTAGGTTAAGTAGTACCTAATTTTAAATGATACCTTATACCCCCATGGCGTCGATTCCATATTATGACGTTTTCTCACCCATGATGAAGTTGAAATCATCTTGAATGATTTCCACTCTGGAGCTTGTGGTCGTCACCTATTTGGGTTGGCTACTTCCCAGAATATCTTGTATGTAGAGTATTTCTAGACTTCGATTTTCAAAGATTGCATTGAAATTGTCAAGAAATTCCCTCCCTATCAATTGTTTACCTCTAAGAAGTGCACCCATCCAACTTTGCTTCATCCCATCATAACAGTTGGCCCTTTTCCAAAATGGGACATTGACTTTGTGCATTGTAGACCTACCTTAGCTAAGGGGAATGGCTACATTATTGTGGTTGTTGACTACTTTACTAAATGGGCTGAGACTATGCCCACATATGCCAAAGACAAAAAAAATTGCCTTGTTCCTTTTTAACCATATCATTGCTAGATTTGGGATTCCTAGGGCCATTGTGACTGATCATGGGTCAAATTTCCATAATAAGATGATGGAAGAACTGAGTACGAAGTTAGGGTCTCAACATGATAACTCTATGCCTTACTACCCTTAGGCCAATGGCTAGGTTGAAGCAACTAACAAAGTTTTAAAAACCATGCTTGAATGGATGGTAAGGCAGGACAAATCTAATTGCCATTTGTAATTGTTTTTTGCACTTTGGGCCTATAGGACTACTATAAAGACTTCCACTAGTTTCACACCATTTTAATTGGTGTACAGACTAGAGGCTACTCTCCCAATAGAATGGGAAATTCCTTCTCTAAAGCTCACCGTGGGAATTTTTCCTAACACCGCTATAGAAGAAGAATGGTTTCTATATTTAAATAAGATTGAAGAAACTTGCCGTGATGTTGCCTTATCAAATGAGGCACACAAGCAATGAGTGAAATCCTAATATGACATATCTGTTCAACCCCCCTCGTTTAATGAAGGAAATCTGGTTATGACCATAAACACAATAAACTGGGGGAAAGGAAACTAGAATCTATGTGGCATGGGACATACATTATCAGTCGTGTTTTGGAAAAAGGTATGTATGAGTTAATGGACTATGATGGAATACCCTTGGGCTGAGCCCCTTAATGGGATCTACCTCAAAAGATAGTATTCCTAGGTCATCTAGCATAGGCTCTTTGTAAATATTGTTTATAGATTGTTGTGTGTCTTGTTTTGAAAAGTGTGGTTTTTTGTGTGATATAAGATGTGTTTTGTCACAACCCTAATTATGTATGTCCTATGTTAAATGGACAGATGACCAATTTTATCAGTTTCATGGATGGTGTTAATCATTTCACATTGAATCTTGCATCGACGACTTGGGTATTGTACTCTCCTACAAGTGATCTAGTGAGTTCAGGGGGTGTTTGTTTAGGTCCCTCCAACAACAATCTCAGACAGTATCATGCAGTGATTGGATTGTTGATGGAATCCCTAGACAATGATGTAAGGGATATTATGGTTTAACTAGACTCTGAATTAGTTGTCCAACAACTAAATGGAGTGTACACCATCTGAAACTCCCTACTCCTTCGTACATTCCAAATGGTTAGGCTCTTAGAAAGGTGTTGGCTCAAACCTCAACCAAAAAAACCCAGTTGACAAGGGTCCCACTATGTCGACACTCGACTCACCGCGATCTCCCTGAGAATTGGCCCAGATAGGTTTTACCATGTCCAACAACATCCACAGAGCAGATGAAGTCTCACCTGACATGTTCAAGGGAGGGATGACGAAACCAAGTTTTTGTAGTATAGAAGAGGATTAGGGAATCGACAATTCATTAGCTTAACGACCAAAATAGATCAAATTCTTTAAGAGAACCCTTCACCATCATGCATCATTCATTATTAACTATAATAGATCTATCAAAGCAGGAATATATCTAAAAATATAGCAGCATTCATGAAAAATAAACATCGCATCATAGATCCATATTTCATATTCACTTAGCATTCATCATCGAATTTGCAGGAACATAAAGACATAAAAATATAACAGAAGATAACGATGATTCAAGTCAACATATGTCTTATCATATTACTTCTGTGCAATCAACCATAGATCAAAACATATAACAGTTCATCTCCAGACTGATACCTTAGATGTCAATGATCAACTTGATTTCTACCAAATTCATCTATCAATATATTCATTCACAATTATTTTTTCTATATGTAGGCTTGTGCCTTTACATTCATTTTCCAGTTCTAACTAACTCCTAAATGATTTAACTAACTAATGACCAATATCCACAAAAAATGGTCAACAAGTACAAAAAGTGACATAAAATAATCAAAAGTAGTCTATCTTATGCCTATCACGCCATCTTCATCTTGTGTAGTGTCTTTTGAGCTTGCGCAGCATCCACGATGTTGTGAAACTTACCCCAACCCCTTGCCAACAGGCCCCCAACACAGTCTTGTTGCTTGTCCTCGATCCATGTCAGGTGGACATGGAGTATTGGTTGATTTTGATCTTGAAGTCTTCGTATTGCTGAGAAATTTCGATGACCTGTGCTTTAACTTTCTCAGCAACATCTTGACACATAAGGAGATCTTGTTTCAATGGGTGCTCCACCATATTCGCATTGACTTCCTTCTTAACATCTTGCACAACCTGCAGTGCAGTGACTGTGTTTATCGAGATTTGGGATCCAATTTCTTGGAACACGTCGATCTGGTCACTGTATTTTCGCTATCGCTCCTGATCTTTTACCACTCTCTACTGTAGCTCCTTCAGCTTTGCGGACTGCATGATTAACACAAGTGGAAGCATTGTCCTCGGCGTTGTCTTCATTATTTCCAACTGGTTCTCGAATTCCTGGAACTACACAATAAGTTTCTCTAGATGTTCATCGTGAATGACACTACCCCATAATTGTGTCATTGCCTCCATGATCTTCTTTGCATCTGGCTCCATTTCTTCAAACTGTGTTGCAATTTCCTCAATGGAAGTCTTCCTTTCTACAACCTTCTCTGGTGGTGTGTTGGGGTAAACCATAGTGTCAAACAGGCTATTCTTCAATAGGATGTTGTCCAACTAGAGCTATGTAATGACTTCTCCAAGTCACTCTGCCTTGGCAACTACATCCAGCTCTGGTGTGCTTTCATGTATGTACTAGAAGGAATTTGTAATGGCCTCTTCTTCCTACCCCTGACTAGTGAAGAGATGTGCCTTCTCATCCACAAGATGGTCAGTTACTTTCTCAGCTCTGTTATTTATTCTGCGACCTTCATCTTCAGCTCTTCATGTGGTGTCTTCAATGTTGCGATCTCCTGCGATTTTTCTCCTGTTAGCTACTCCCGTACCCATCATAATTCCTCGATTTATTTCTTCATTTCCTCTTCTTCAGTTTGTGACCACAAGTACTGGTCACTGAGCTTCTTTTTCCTATCATCCAATTCCTAGTTGGCAACCCACTACATGTGTACTAATGTTTGGGTGGATAATTTGTTAATGTCCAACGCAATGCTCGGTAGCTCATGTAGTGAGGAGTCCACATACTCTCTTCTAGCATTGATTGAAGTCAAGGGAACCTGAACGTTCCTGGACCATGACTCAGTTCTAATCGATGCAAAATCCTACCCAGCTGCGCTCTCTGGTGCCCTTCTTGAAACCATGTTATATATTGGTCTGACTGGGTGCGTACCTATAAAAACCTTTCCTGGTAAGTCTATCGCATCGCTTTCATGACTGTATCTGATGAGTCAGTGACCACCTTAATGAGTTGTTGTAGTTGTGCCTCCATCACTAATGTGGGGCTACTATGTGCATCCTTCTCCATTCGCTACTTAGTCCTACTCTCTTCTAGGATGCGTTGTGCTTCCAGGTCGGTATCTGTTGACGACTCTCCATCAAAATCGTGATGAATCTGATCCTTGCACACAGGCTATTTAGGGGAGTCTATTGGTGGCCCTGTTGATAATTCCTCCATGCATACTAGTTCACACCAATCTAAAGGCCAATCCTGAACTGCTACATCCATTTATTCATCTATCAGCTTATAGCCCATTGGCATCCATTACTTTTCAGGGTTGCACCGAGCCTGGATTTGAATAATATGCGGCTCGATGGTGAACTATATAATTCGCTGATATTTTACTGCTATTGCATCTGATAACTATGGAAATTTGACCACTGCTTCCTGTAATATCTCCCAGTAGACCCAAAAGTGGATCGGGCAATCTGCTTACCAACTGGGCTCCTCTACCCACCACAAATTTTGATATCGTGCACCTTTGCACAACTTAACAACTTCAACAGTCATTCGTTGGTAGTCCTTTGGCTCCATCCAAGCCACCAATGCAATTAAGATCAATATCTAGTTATAAGTGAAATCCTGCTCCCCAACCTGAACTATGACAACTTCCTTAGTCAACTAATTCAAAAAATAAGGACTAGTTCATTTGGACTCCCTCGGCGCATTGCTGCGAACATGCAATCACCTCTGAATTTCACTGAACAAGGCGTTTCTTTCTAACAATTTTACTTGCAAAAATTCATGCGCTAATACACACCATCCTATAATTAATTCTGTTAATGTGATATTCTTTGCCGTCAGTTCCTTCCCCTTGTGCCTTGATGTAAGTTTGTGTCTACCTCTTCTGCGATGACGTGGAACCCAACTTGTGGCCCTTCTTATTTCCTCGCATAATCAATGATGATCCGACTGACATGCTCATGGATTCTTAAAAAATGGTAGTTGGTCAAACTAGTGACTCCTGCTCACTTGAAATCTCTACAGTTTCAGGTTTGCTCAACATCTTGCACCAATAAACTTACTAAACTAGCTATCACACACGCTCCACTTCACTCTGCAACTCACACAATTCACTCTGGAACTCAGTTCTTCAATCTCAACAACTTGCTCAACACAATGATGCTCTCAACCCATGTCAAGCATCCTCTTATATCATTCCATCGATCCATTTATCATCATTACCAAATTACCTATGGCCATCATGACCAAATATGTCATTAACAACCCAAATCCGCTACTGATACTGTCAATCTAACAGTCGGATCAGCCATAAATGCGCTTCACTTCAATAAGCACCGCTGGATAACTTCTTTTAACTACTTATATTTATTGCTGATTTGACTAAATCACAACCCTATGGTTGTCATGACCTGTCTATATAACTACGCTAATGACTCCTATTCATTCGCAACCACTTCCTTCTGGTGCACCCTTCGTCTTTCTCTCTATCCTAATTATTTTCATTTTTTTTCATTACACAGTGTCTTAGGAATTGCTTGGTTCTGCCCCCATCCGATAAGGCTTCAAGTGGCTTCCATTCACAATCTTTGGCAGCACTGCTCAATTTAGTTGCTACAAATGAACTGCACCCCCAGAGGTAATAGAATTAACAATATAGATGGGGCGAAAGGGGGGGTAGGGTTATCTTCACTTTGGAAGTACATTTGGAAATAAATTTCTCCCAGGGACTAGGCTTAGAAACTAACAATATGGTCAAGGACCTGGCTCTCTGGCAGGGACTCCAGATTTCCAAGAATCAAGGAATCATTGAGATCACCATTCTAGGAGACTCGAGAATAATTATTCAAGCCATGGCCGAGAAATATCTTCCTAACCAAATGCATCTCAAGAACCTAATAAAAAAATCAATATTTTATCTCTCTCCTTCCTTAGAATCGAGTTCTTTCATGTGTTGAGGTGGAATACTAAAGAAGATGTCCAAGCAACGAATTTGGGATACAATCTAGGTTTTGGAACATTAATGATTAATGGGACTAACAATAATTATGTTCCTCCATAGGACCGGGGCTGGGTCTGTGGAGCCTAATCCCCCGCGGGCCCTCCTCTCCTGGGTTCTCGACACACGTTCTCTAGTTTTCAGGGCAGGTGAAGCTAAGAAGACACGTGGCCACACCATGAATGGCATGTTTGGTATTAATGCGGGATACGGTGAAGTCCCCACACCAGGTGCAGGGTGATTGGAGTTAGGTATCGTCTGGTTCAATGGATCACACACATGTTTTAATGATGGTGATCATTGTATCCCTCAGTTGCAATGATTTTAAATTGAGGAGAGGCACGGTAGGAGGCACCAAAATTTTGTTGGGTGTCAGCATGTTCAATATCTTGGAAGAGCATGAATTGAGGTGCTGTATTGTGAAAGGGAAGTAGACGTTGGTGCTCAGCATGGATGTTTCTTCTGAATCCTCTGGCTCATCCCCCCCCCCCCCCCCACAATTTTGTTGTGTTATATATCAGGGACCTGAAAAGAAAATTCAGGGTACTATAAGATCAAGTTGAAGTGATTGATACTAAAGGTGGAAAGCGGTTTGAAAATGTGGACAAAGACCTAGTGTATTTGTGGAACAAAATCAGTCACACGTTGAGGAATCCCGAGAACGTTGTCACTGGATTGATTATGGAACTAGAAATAAAAGTGGACAAGCTTGCCCCGAAGCTCATCAAGCAAGAAACTCCTCCCAAACTAGGTTCTTCATCTAGATTTGATGCAAAAATCAATTAATATGTGGGAATTGGTCTACATTTTGTTCTGTTGTCTGCTTTGTTTGCTTGGTTTTTTTAGTGGTTAAAAAGTCTGTTATCTAGAATCTATGATATGTTAGACTCTGTTAATAGTCTCGCTGTTTTTTTTGGCATGATTTTCTGTAAATGTTGAACGTTGTTCTAAAAGTTAAAGTGTTAAATTCTGAATATTCTAGGTGGTTTTAAAGACTGTAAAATATCACTTTGCCGCTTCCATAAGGGCGTAATTAGAGTCAAGGGAAACTTATTGCCGCTATAAGGGAATATGTGAAGAAAATGAACTCATATTGGCGCTACCTCAAGGGAATTTTGTAATCTGATTTGGTTTCTGTGCTTATACCACCATCTTAATACAATATAACCATTTTTGTAAAAACAAAAAGGAATTAACAAGATAGGGACCTAACCAGTGCATTTGTAACTTACCTGGACGCTTCAAGAACTTGTTGTCATATAACAACACCAAATATCCTTGCTGAAACTATTTTTTTATATGGAGATCATGCCAAGCCCTCTGTCAATCCCTCTCAACGCGCCGATGGAAACCTGTGATAAAACAATCTTCTTCAAGCTATATCAACTATGTTGTGTGCTCCTCAAGCACCGCTCCATCATCCATGCATGTCACTGTTGCAATGCACAAGCTGGGAACAATGCATTCTATAAGCATGGCTGCTTCTTTCTCGTATACCAATTTGAACGGTGTTTTCCCTATCAATATTTTGCAGGTGGTGCGATACGCCCACAACACTATTGGAATCTTCAAATCCCAGTCATCTCAGTTAGTGTTAAATACCTTTATAACTGCATTCCCCAAGATTTTGTTGAATTCTTCTATAGTCTCGGTTTCCTGCAGATTACATGGTGTACTTTTATTATGCTGTATCTACAGCTCCTCCATCAGCTCTCATACTTTTCAATTGATAAAATGGCTGCCTTGGTCACTCATCAATATCCTTGGGAATTTGAATCATGTCACAATGTTATCAAATAGAAATCTTGCTACTGTCACAGTAGTGCAATGCACAACTGGTGCAACCTCCACCCATCTTGTCAAGTAGTCAGTTGCTATGATTATGTACTGTGCACTAGTTCTTTTCCCAGGTGGGTTGATTGGACCCACAAAATTTATAACCCATTTATCAAACAGTTGCAAAGTTTTCTGTTGTACTAGCAGCATTTCATCTCACTATGATGGTTTCCCAGTGTGTTGATAGACATCACAGGTCTGTGCATAATCTATCACATCATTGTGTAACATAGGCCACCAGAGACCTACGCGAAGCACCTTCCTTGTCGTTATTCCCCTGCCATAGTGCCCCCCAACAATTCCCGTATGAGATTCTGCTAAGATATGTCCTTGTTCATATGGTAGGACACATCGCCGCAATATTTCTGTAATGCCCCGGTTTTGACCCCGGTTATATTAAAAAGGTACATGATGTATATATTGTAATTAATCGTGGTGAGGAGCTAAAGGAAAAATCCCCACCATCGATTTGGTTGTGTATGTTTTAGCAATAGGGATCATTCCTGATGGTATATCGTGCTATCTAGCACATTATAGTTTTGGGCATCATGTAAATATGCACATCAATTAAAATAAACCTATAGCCAGCTACGACGGTGCAACGTTAACTGAAAAGGGCATGATTTCCTGAGGTTAAGGGGGGGGGTTGTCCAACCCATGGGGTTCATTGGGAGTTTGCCATGTGTCAGCCACCCATTTAAACCTCTGTTGTCTATTAGTTGGGAGTAGTTATTGCTGAGTAGTGGTGGGTGTGGCAGGACTATCAGTCCTTGCCCATGTTCCCACTCCACTAGCAGACTCTTCCTATTCATGTCGCTAGGGCAGAGAAGCAACATTCCCTTTTCTTCCCATTCATTCCACTCTCCAGAGGTTTTGGGTTTGGATCATTCTGACGGGGAAAATGTTCTACTTCCTCATGTGCACCATTTGGGGGAAATTCTCCATTGTTTGTTCATCTCGTGCAGGGACGCAAAAGGTTCACCTTTGTCTTGGGACTCATGCAGTGAGTTGGGGAGCCATGTTCTATCACCCATGATTTCCTGTGAATGAGCCTTCACGTTCTGTGCGGTGTGTATGTTTATGCTTTTTCTCCTTACTAATTGTGGTCTACGTTTATGTTTTCCCCTGTCAATGCTGGGAGTTTTCCTTCTTTCCCATTTGCGGACTGTGTAACGTTGCCATTGTTTTCATTGTGAGATTGGTGGTTGTTGTTCTTCCCCTTGTTTTGGGTTGTTGTGTATGCAAGTACCTTGTGGGGTTGTTGTTGAGTTGTTTTGGCCACACTAGGGCCAAGAACAACTCTAAGTCATCTTGCTGACTTAAGCTGTGTTCATCTTTTCGTTTGGGGTTGTCACCCTGTTGTCTTCATCTTCTTCACAGAGCTGTGAAATATTTGTTTTACTGCAATAAGTAGTGGTTGTTCTTCGGACTATTGAGATTAGGATTAGAGGCTGAGTATGCTCAAGAAAATTGGTGTTTGGAGCCACTCAGACAGAGTTAGACTGCTGGCTTTCTTCTCCAGAACCCTAGAAGAGTATTGGAAAGGGAAGTTAGGTCCTGAGGGACTGTGCAGCAGAGAAATGGCTGATTCCTGGTGTCAGGTGTGTGGATGTCTTAGAAGTTAGGTTAACTCTAGTGTAGGCATCCTTAGCTCTCCATTGAGGCCACCAGCTTAGCTTTTATCCTTTCCTAGCTCCTTGACGGCCTGATAAACCCTACTGTGTGGGATTGGCTGAATTGTGTACCTTGGCTATTTGTAATCCTGCATTGACTCTTATTCCTTGAGGAATCATGCCCAGCTCAGGGGTGGCAGTGTTGCTGAGATATTGATGAGCACACTGGTTTATGGTTGGGTGGAACGTTGCAGTGATGTAGCTGGTTGCGGGATGAGATATTTATAAGATAAGCATTCCTGTCCATTTTGCTTCTACATTTACATTACTGTCTAATGTCTAATGAACCATAATGATGAACATGTTGATGCTGGAATGTATATGTTTGCTTCCACTTTATGTTGAGTAACAATGCATCGTTGTATGTTTTACTCATCTTAGCATGTTTTATGTTCTAAGCATTTTATATCAGCATTTATGCATGTTTGTGTTCATGGGTCTAGTTGCCTGGGTTTTTGATTGTTTGGTAGAGTCCTCTTTACCGGTCAGAGGGTTGGGAACATTACAGAGTGGTATCAAAGCTCATGTTGCAGTGTGGGCCTCCATGGGCTGTGAGAATCAACAATAGAGGCAGGTTCCCCTCTGCTTTGCAGAAGAGAAATGAGAAATCAAAGAAGATGACAGGAAAAATTTCAAGAAAATTTTCTAAGTCTCAAGACCGTCAGATCATTAGAAGACTTAGTTGGAAAACCCTCTAATATAGACCCCGATGGCGGTGAGAGATAGATGAAGTTTGAGCCGACGAAGCGGATGGAAAGGAATGAAGGCGCCGCAACATCGACGGAAGAAAGATGATGAAGGCGCCGATACGTCGGCTGGGTTGGCAGGTTTGAGTTGCAATGGCGGAAACAGACAGTACATGATTGAGCCGACGTGGGTGAAAATTCAAAAAATTTCTAAGTGTTGAGATCATCAGAAGGATTCAGCTGAAGAATACCGAAATGTCGGCACATTTAGATGGAAGGACTTCTGATGCCGCCGTTGGAGAAAAGGTCGACGGAGCCGAAGTGTCGGCAGGGATATCCCGAAGACCACCGAAACGTTGGAGAAATTTAGTTGATTGAGTAGCTGATGTGGCGATAGACAAAGGGAGAATTTTTTTCCGAAGAGCTGGAAGTGTCAGAAAAATTTAGACGATCGAGCAGCCAATGCAGCGGCGGAAGGAAGAAGAAAAATTTTTGAATTTTTTTTTTAGTACAGAAAACGTCGAAAAACTTTAGAGGATCGGTCTTCCGATACGTCAAAAGACAGGGGAGGATCGACCCAAAACTTCGAAAAAATTTAGTTTATTGGACTGTCAATGGGTGCCGGATGAAAGATGAAGATCAGACCCCCAAAATGTCAGAAGCTTAGTCAACTAGTGACCCAATACGTCGGAAGATTAGTTGGGAAGAGACCCGATTCAACAAAGGAAAATTTTGAGCTTTCAGTGGGATTTTCAGCAGTTTTTCAGTGGATTTATATGGCTAAAAAGGAGAAAAATGGCAGCGATCTTATGCACCACAAGGGGGAAATCCCCCTTGACCCCCATCGTCCCCTGAGACAATTGTTCTTGTGAAAATAAAATTCTATGTTTTGGGCAAATTAGTCAAACCCAGAATTCATAAAAGATGAATGATGCATCGGAAATGAGAACCGCAAGTTACTGAGTGTTCCTCGTTGTATGCATTGACTTTGCCCAATAGAAAAATTTTCCAGAATATTCCTAGACTTGCTACTATAGGTGGCTAAAGTTGGCACCCATACCAAAATATAGTTGTGTGTAAAAATGCAGAGATTTGGTGAAAATCGTCATTTTAGAAGTGTGATTTTCACACCAAAAGTCAGAATGGAGCATGGGGATAGGAATTGGAAAGCGTATCTAGTAGAGAACAGTGGAGAACCACTAGAGTTTGAATGAGAAGAAAAGTACTATTGGTTGTTTTGACAAACAATGTTGCTATCAATATGGACAAATCCGAGAATCACATGCCTAGAAGTAGCAAAGACCATGAAGACAAACCAACTATTATGTGGAAGAGGAATTCCATGCAATGATGAGGGATTTGAAAGGGAAAATTCCTTAACCCCTATCTTGCTAACTATATTTATATTTTATAATCTTGGTGTACATAAAAATTATGGCATAGGGATGCTGAAAATGCATGGGGATATGTATTGCATGCATAGGATATTACATATTGGTAAAAGTATTGGGAATTATACATTTACAATGAACCACTAATGGTAAATATTGTATTGGTGTTGGTATTGGTGGAAAAACTAACGACACAAGAGCATGGCTAAATATATTGATGATGTCGTCGCATGGGACCATCAACCTTATAAAAAAAGGGGATAAAACAACAAATCCAGGATCAAGAAGATGGAGAGCGGATTCCACAATCCTCTACAAGATACCGACTAAATTGTTAATGTTGAGGGTGTAAGTAGGATCCATGCAGGTAATGGTTTAATTATGACAATTGCATGGAGTGGTAAAGGCAAGAGGTCTCATACCATGTGGTTATTTAAAAATTTATACTACATTCATATAGAAATATATCATGCCCTGTGAATGTTGATATGAACTTAGTAACCAGAACAAGTGAGGACTGGTGGTCATGATTATAGCAATGCATCCTATATGAGGTAGTCATGGTTAGGCCATGGTATGTTTGAATGCATAGTAGTCCCGAATCAATACAAGGTAGCATTGAGTGGATATGCATTAAGATATTTTATAAATCTTGTAGTTATGCATTGAATGAATGCATATGAAAAGTTTGAGTAAATGTTGTAAATATGCATACATAAATATGGGTGCAAATGTTGTGATGCATTGCGTGAATGCATTGAGATAGTGCATGTGTTATTATGACTAACCAATGGCTGAAATGATCAATTGATGATAATTCTAGAATCCTTTCAAGAGTTGTAATGAATGTAGGATAGTAAGTGCATGAATAGGGTAGTTACAATCGATTAACTGCTGGAATTGCTCTATGGAAGGGCAAGGTGGTACAAATGATACACTTGTGAAGTAAGGAGTATCTAAACATTTCATTTTGGCATAAATGATGTGACCTTGCAACTTTACTAGGGTAATGATTCACGTGAAGTAAATAAGTTTTGGTAATATTGATATGCTAACAGCTGGAAGTATTTGAATTCTATAATTCTGAAAATGCTTCAGTGATTGTTACAGCAATGAAATGTTATATCCATGGAGACTTACAAAGTGTTTGGCTGATTGAAGTTCATATTTTAGGTAGATTGTTGGGGGCATGGAATTGTGGGTAAGACCATGACGAAGGCCGAAATATACCATGTGAAAGAGCCAAAAATCATGAGAAGAGCCTCAAGGCTATGAAAATAGTTTGTATGCAGAGTGGGTTGTCAATTTGAACTTGTAAATTTCAGGTTTGAGAAATTGCTGATAACTACTAATCATTGTTGGCCTACATATAATTGTGTCAGGAGGACGTGTTGTAAGTGGATGTTCATGTTATGCTAGTAAGCATAAAATTTCAATGGGCAGAATGGTACCCCTTACAAGAGACCAACAAATGAGGATCACCTCATTGCTAAGCAAATCAATTTCTGTAGTAGACAGAGTTGCAAATTTGTATTGAATTTGATTACTAATGCCATTGCATTTTTATGGAACAATCAAATTTGGATTTTGTTAGTAGATGATGATTGACTGTTTGGCTACTTGATGCATGTGCTAGGGGTACACATTGCAGGAGGATCATGTGTGATGGCCTGCAGGAGCCAAACTTCATGGGGAGGTTTCCCATATCTTGGAAATGGGTTTCGGGTGAAACTCCATTGGACATTTTGGAAATGTCCCATCTACACTACATTTTCGGTAAGAAACATGAGTGAGATGGTATAGATTATTTCCGTAAGACATGTGTGGGATATGGAATGTAAAAAGGAGTTGGGATGGAAAACTGAGGGACTGTCAACTCAGGGAATGGAGCCCCCATTCCTCCTTAATGAAGGAATATTGTATTTGCAAATGGATAAGTGTTCTGTGACCCTAGCTAAGAATATGCATGTCTAATTGTTAAATTCAATATGTAGGGCATGTTTTGATTTTATTTCCATTATGACAGATTGCTTGAGTATGCATAGGGACTACATGGCTCACATCGTAAAGGGGTGCACACTTTCCCAATGTTGGGTCATGAAAGGGTTTTCAATATTGACCCCACCCTAGGGAGTGGACGCACTCCTGGTGTTTCAATACTTGATAGTGAATGATATGAAATATGATTACAGTTTTAGAGCAATAACATTGATGAGTTTTCTTATATTGCTTGTGTTGACAGGCTAAATAGATGCCGTTTGGTGTTGGACACTAAAGAGAAAAGGAAAACGGTTGTTGTGAGGGGTTGCGGAGTAAGGGTTATTATTGATATAAGTGTATGTTGGTATAAGTGTATTGTTGATATAAGTGTATGTTGGTATAAGTGTATTGTTGATATAAGTGTATGTTGATATAAGTGTGTGTTGGTATAAGTGTATGCTAGGCTGTTAAATGCCTGGGGATCCATAGTAGATCCTGGACTTGGAAATGGTCGTGGTAAAGTTCCAAGCCCAGTCGGCATGAAGGTGTACTGGCTGGACATTAATTATTTGATGTTGTGGAGCAGCCTGCGTGTTGACCTAACATCCAAGTCCATAGGTGATCCCAAGGCTTGCATAGAGAAGCAGGATCCTGTGGACCAATGAGGAAATGCACAATACAGATAAGTATTGGATTATTTTGCAATTCTTGCTTATGAATATGCATGTGTATATGATTTGGTTATGATGTTTTAAGCTCTTGTTTAAGAGATAAAAAACATTGAGAATAAACTAAACATGTGAATCTATTCAATGTTGAATATAGGTATCGCTGGGAGCGAGGACGATGAGAGCATCCTAGGGGTGCATGTGGACATGTGACTGTCCTGAAGAGCTCAGAATGAGCAGTGATAAAAAAGGTGCTAGTGAGACTGTGAAGTTCCTAGCAGCCGAGGCAAACCATGTGGAGAGACTCCATGCTTGAGAGGTATGAAATAGACCAGAGACACTAAGTGTCATGAACAAGAGGGATTGGTCCACCATTCACGGTGAAGTGAAAGAGGCTGAGAGCATGAAAAGCCACAGTAGTGGTGTGGGTTCCAGGATGGAACAAGACAAAGAGGGGAAAAACTCTTGCTGCTCTCTCTTGCCTTTTAATTAATTATATATATATATATATATATACTTATGCATTGTGAAAACAAAAGATTGTTGAATGCATGTATGACTAAAAATGAAATGTGCGTATTTGCTTAAAGTAAATTGTGAATGTTGGAATGGTTAATTCGCTGCCCAAGAATGGACATGAATGAGCTCATGTGCCTGTTGGGAAGGCGTGAAAAATATGAAAGTCTCCTTGATGAGACTTGGACTGTCATGCCAATTGGGCAATTAATTGACTGATTTTAATGCCTATATTATGCTTGGTCTGACAGAATTTTAATGGTGCATTTCACAGGTGAGAAAAGTGAAATCCAGTGGTGCACATTGATCATGGCAGTAGACCAAAAGCTATTGGACTTGGCTGGAAATATCCTTCAAATGATTGCTAGGACCCAAGAAAATCTTGGAGAGATGCTCAAGATACAGAAAAGGAAGAATGAGATGAACCACCAAATTTTGCAAGACTCTATTGGTTTGCAAAAGGAGGTAAAAAGCCTTTTGGGGGAAATCCGTAAAGGCAAGGAAAGTGGATCAATGATGGGGCATTTGTCCAATCAATCCATTAAGAAATGTTCCAGGCATGAAGACTCAAAGGAAATTGATCAGGTAAAGATGAAGCAGCCAGTGAAATGTTGGAAATGCGGAGGACATAATTTACGTCGGGACTGTCCAACAAGGGAACATAAAGAGGGTAGCAGCCACAAAGTTCCTCAAATTGGGGATCAGCCAAAAGATGAGAACCATTAGGAGAAGCTCGTGGAAGCTGAGGGGCTTGGTCCTGAAAGTTCAAGCAAATAATCGAACATGATACAGATATGCAAAATTTTGAAATTTTGGATGTGCAAATTGTATATGTGTTCTTATGTATTGGAACACCGAGGACGGTGTTATTCTAAGGGGGAGGGGATTGTAATGCCTCGGTTTTGACCCTGGTTACATTAAAAAGGTACATGATGTATATATTGTAATTAATCATGGTGAGGAGCTAAAGGAAAAATCCCCACCATCAATTTGGTTGTGTATGTTTCAGCAATAAGGATCGTTGCCGATGGTATATCGTGTTATCCAGCGCATTATAGTTTTGGGCATCATGTAAATATACAAATCAATTAAAATAAACCTACAGCCAGCTACGACAGTGCAACATTAAATGAAAAGGGCATGATTTCCTGAGGTTAAGGGGGGGGGGGGGGGTTGTCCAACCTGTGGGGGTCATTGGGAGTTTGCCATGTGTCGAACACCCATTTAAACCTCTATTGTCTGTTAATTAGGAGTATTTATTACTGAGTAGTGGTGGGTGTGGCAGGACTGTCAGTCCTTGCCCACGTGCCCACTCCACCAGCGGACTCTTCCTCTTCACGTTGCTAAGGAAAAGAAGCGACATTCCATTTTCTTCCCACTCATTCCACTCTTCGTGGGTTTTGGGTCTGGCTCATTCTCACAAGGGAGATGTTATGCTTCTTCATGTGCACCATTTGGGGGAAATTCTCCATTGTTTGTTCATCTCGTGCAGGGATGCAGAAGGTTCACCTTTGTTTTGGGACTCACACAGCGAGTTGGGGAGCCATGTTCTGTCACCCATGATTTCCTGTGAATGAGCCTTCATGTTCTATGTAGTGTGTATGTTTATGCTTGTTCTCCTTACCTATTGTGGTCTATGTTTATGTTTTCCCCTATCAATGCTAGGAGTTTGGCTTCTTTCCCATTTGCAGACTGTGTAACGTTGCTGTTGTTTTCATTGTGAGATTGGTGGTTGTTGTTCTTCCCCTTGTTTTGGGTTACTGTGTATGCAAGTACCTTGTGGGGTTGATGTTGAGTTGTTTTTGCCACGCTAGGGCCAAGAAAAACTCTGAGTCATCTTGCTGACTTAAGTTGTGTTCACCTTTTCGTTTGGGGTTGTCACCCTGTTGTCTTCACCTTCCTCATAGAGTTGTGAACTGTTTGTTTCACTGCAGTATGTAGTGGTTGGTCTTTGGACTATTGAGAGTAGGATTAGAGGCTGGGTATGCTTGATAAAATTGGTGTTTGAAGCCACTCAGATAGAGTTAGACTGCTGGCTTTCTTCTCCAGAACCCTTGAAGAGTATTAGAAAGGGAAGTCAGGGCCTAAGGGACTATGCAGGAGAGAAAGGGCTGATTCCTGGTGTCAGGTGTGTGGATGTATTAGAAGTTAGGTTAAATCCGGTGCAGGTGTCCTTAGCTCTCCATTGAGGCCACCAACTTAGAATTTAGCATTTCCTAGCTCCTTGATGGCCTGATAAACCCTACTGTGTGGGATTGGCTGAATTGTGTTGTTTGGCTATGTGTAAGCCTGCTTTGACCCTTATTCCTTGAGGAATCATGCCCAGCTTGGGGGTGGCAGTGTTACTGAGAGATTGATGAGCACGCTGGCCTATGGTTGGGTGGAACATTGCAGCGATGTAGCTGGTTGCGGGACGAGATATTTATAAGATAATCATTCCTGTCCATTTTGCTTCTACATTTACATTACTGTATAATGTCTAATGAACCATAATGATGAACATGTTGATGCTGGAATGTATATGTTTGCTTCCGTTGTATGTTGAGTAACTATGCATCCTTGTATGTTTTAC
>LPNX010149935.1:530003-548986 GCA_001517045.1 Pseudotsuga menziesii
GGGTCTAGTTGCCCGGGTTTTTGATTTTTTGGTAGCGTCCTCTTCGCCGGTCAGAGGGTCAGGGACGTTACAATTTCATCTAGTCCCAGCTTGTACAAGTGTCTGACAATCAACTAATAATTAGAAGCTTTAACCACCAACTACTTCTTTTGACTTGTGGAAAGTTCTTTTGGTGCGACTCCCGTTGCCAAAAACTGGATTATTGGAGCATAATGGTTATCCGCCATGTCAACTCGAAATAACTGTGCATCAAGCAGCCCATATTCAATATTAGTAGGCTCTTCATCTATCTCAATTCTAGACAAATGATCAGGGACAACATTTAAGCGACCTGGCTTCACAATTATTCCAAAATCAAAATCCTAAAATATAAGTAACCGGTGGCATATATTCTCCCCTAGCATAGGATTATTGACCAGATACTTCAACGCAAAATGATCAATAAACATATGGAATTGACTACCAGGAAGGTAATGTCTAAATTTTTGTAGCGCATATACCATTGCCAGACCTTCACGCTCTGTGGTCATGTAGTTCCTTTGAGAAAGGACAACTTCTGACTAGAAAAATAAATCGGGTGATCTAGGTCTCCTTCACCTAGTTGCACAAGCACTACTCTGAGTGCAACAGAAGATGCATCAACATGAACATGGAACTCCTTGTTCCAGTTAGGGAACACAAGTATTAGTGCTAAAGAAATCTTGGACTTCAGCGTGTCGAATCTACCTTGACATTCTGTACTCCATATAAAGACATCATCTTTCTTCAATAGTTTCTCCATAGGGGCAGTAATTGCAGTGTATTGTATAATGAATTTGCGGTAGTACCCAGTGTGCCCTAGTGTCGCCCGAAGCATATTCACATTTCTCGGCAGTGGCAATCTCAAAATGAGCGCTAGCTTTTCAGGATCAACAAATAATCGTTTCTTTCACAGAATGTGACATAACAAATCAAGGATGTACTTCCCCAATGCATTAAAGAGGGAGTACATGGGATGGGTTGACCAAACTAGGGCACTTTTGTAGGTGTGAACAGGCCAAAATAGCCATATATTTAGCATAATTAACTCTCCTAAGTCTAAACCATAGGATATCATTGCATGTGGTAAATTAAACTTAGCCTAAGGTCAAAACTATTTACTAAGGGTGTATTACTTCTCCTACACTTTCATATCACCCAAAGTCTAGGACTGTCATACTTCAAAACACATATATATGGGGAAAAAACTGAAGCCTCAAAGCTTTCAGTGTAAATACATATAAAAAAATGAGAAGCCTCTATGGAATAACCATTTTGGTGGTGCTCATGATAGCACACGGTGACCCGAGCCACTCTATGGGGAAACCTAGCAAAATGACCTGAAAATCCCATGGTCTAATGTAGGTATTGTCTAGGAAGGTCATCAGTAGAGACATCGGGGATACCTATGGTTAAGCACTGTAGGTTCTCCTCAATCTCCCCAATCTGCTTGTCTACCTCAATGCAGAGAACCACCATATCTATGAATTTTACTCACCTCTCAATAGGCGATGGTCCAGCTAGACGAGAAGGTCAAATATTTGCACAAATCATTTTAACATATCTCAACATTACAAGATAAAAATAAAATAAAAATTGAAAAATTAAAAACATATTTGATAGCATGTTTTTTACCTTGATTATCTTACTCCTCTCCCTCTGGTAATGGAATTTCTAGGTCCTCACAGAAGTATGTTCCCTCATAAGCATAGTCATCTATCATCAGTAACTAGTTTCACAACCAACGAAAGAAGACTAATCCATAAACAACCTTCGAACCTCTGCCACCATGGAGAGCCATGACATATACCCACCTGAGCATCCTAGGATCTTTGGCATCCAACCTGCTCACAGCTACCTGGGGACTCATATGAGCTACCCTCTCTATGATGAAAGATACTATCACTACCCCATAGGAAAATTGCTTGAGGTATCCCCATCTTCAGTTGTTTAGCTGGTCCTTTAGGTTGACTAGCATACCTTCACACCAGTTGAATACTGTGGGTGCCATACACTCTTTGGAATATAGCATATGTGCCCTGGTATTCAAATGGGAGGATTTGGTCCCATAAACTTTCCCAATGGTGTAAACCACTGTCCTCAAAGGATGGTCTACTATCCATTTGATAGGGAGTTTTCCCACTTGGGAATGTGTCCCTAATGAATAGTACATGTCAATCAGGTCATCTAATGTGGAATCACCACCCCGTGGGCCAGACAGAACCACTTGTCTCCCTCTACGAGACAACCCGGTCATGAAGTATATGTCATTTATCTCAATACTCAGGGTGTGGGATCCAACCATGAAACGTTGCTGGTCAGGGTCCCACATATCAATGATGCACTCTAGAAGGCGTATATAGGCCTTCATCCTAGGAACCCTGAAATACTTGAGTAACCCACATTTATGAAGAGATTCCATTTTAAGTGAGTCATTGATAACTTGAAATTCTTTCGTTTCATTCACATGCTCCTTCCAAATCAGCATGGTATGGATGATTTTTCCCTTAAAACATTGTAAGCATACAGTAGACACATATCAAGGTTGAAGGAGGCATGAAAAGTAAAAATTTCATGATCAATATGGTGTTTTTTGGTTTTACCCTAGCCACGATGCTTTTTCCCTTTACAGACAAGAGTGCCCGACGTACTTGCTGGTTGTGGACAAAGGCCTTCGATGGTTTTGTCAATTGTGGTCAAAGAGCTTTTGAAACCTATGTCTTAGTGCAATAGAGCATTGATGCTCACCCTGACAGAAAAAATAGCGTCTCCCTGAGCGCACATTTCCATTGAGAAAACGCCCAAAAAGGAACCCAAAAATTGGTCAAAAAAGAAAAAAAAGCCACCGTGAATGCAAAGGGAAACAATTCGGCTCTTACATGCTCCAAACAACTTAATAAATGGTAGACTGTAGCTCCTAGAATCAATGGATGAATATTTTCTCCCTTTGCATCAACTTCACCTTCTCCAAATGGTAAAATAAAAATTCACTTTTTCACCTTTTTACGTTTATTATTAAAATAAAATTGCTTTAAATGTTATGGGTTTTATCATCGGTTCTCTATAGTTTTATAATGAAGTTTATTCTAATATGGTTTTCAATATTTCCAAGTCAAATCTATAAGGCTCATGGTTATGTTATAAGTTTTTTTTGTCTTTTTCATGCTTAGGGTAGAAATGAAAAAGTACCGAGCATTTTTTTGTACTTTTCACATGCTCGTTAAAAACCTATTAAAATACTGTTGAGTCCACTTTTGCTGCTTTTTCAAACTCGTAAAAAGTGGCTTATGAAAAAGAGAATTCGTTACAGAGTTATATTTAAGCTCTTTTCAGTCTCCTTAAAAACACAAAATATTGCCAAGCGAACTTGTTATGTTCAGGCTTGTAAAAGTATCATAACGATCGACTAGTCGGTGGTAGATTATCTCTTTTTTGCACTGATTAGGTCTATTTATAAAAAAGGAACGCTCAGGTTGATATC
Source organism: Pseudotsuga menziesii (assembly GCA_001517045.1). Lineage (NCBI taxonomy): Eukaryota > Viridiplantae > Streptophyta > Pinopsida > Pinales > Pinaceae > Pseudotsuga > Pseudotsuga menziesii. Next base: position 533,503 of record LPNX010149935.1, read on the forward strand.
ATAGAAAAGAGTTTTTTAAGGAATTATTTTATGCTTGTTTGGGACTTAGGGACTAAATTGACGAAAAAGGACCTTTTGGAGTATCCTTATGTCTTCGTTCAGACTCACTAAACATGAATGATCCTAAGTTCACTTTCATTGGACTCATAAAATCAAATGATAAAGGACCCTTTCTGGGAATGAATCCCTCCTTTCTTATGTTCGTAAAACATGTGAGAATGGACTCATCACTTGATGAGCTACAACGAGTGTTCGTTACCCTCTTTGAACTCGTAAAAACGAAAAGAGGCACTCATCCTTCATGATGGGGAAATTAAGGGAAAGGGGAGCATTTTTGCATTTTTTTTATGGAAGTTAACAGTCCACCTTTGAACATGGTACATGATTGAATTTGCATAGCTTAATAGTTAGGTATTTATCTTGACTCTGAGTCGATCCATTTTCGTGAGTCACCTTACTCTGTTGAGTCAATTCAAAGAATGCATTGTCATATTCCTTTCATTACATATGGTTTCTGTCTTGTCAAGTAAATGTTTCCAAGTCATTTGTCGTGTCACAATTTTTTCAAAGGATATCTCTTCTGAAATTTGACTCATCAGTAACTATACCTTCCTATAAATTCAGTCATGTCTAAGTTAGTTTCATGTTTGTCTCATCACTTCAAAATAAAATTTTGTTCCATGTTTCGTTTCGATGATGGGGGAAACATCATGGCCCTCCTTTGAAGAGTATATTCCTTTCGACTTCAGCATGTCATCCAGGAACTAAATTTAGAAACCTAGTCAAGTACCTTGAATCCTGCATGCCTCAATGATAGGTTTCCTTGCTTTCAATAGCAGGTTTTCATCAATGTACTCTTATTGAAAGATTCTACCAAGTGTTCGAATTCAAAACATCTATTCACACTTGGGAGAATGTACTGAGATGCCTTGGGGATCATTTAACTTAATGGTGATTTTCCTCACACTTATTAACAATATACATCAATGACTGGTAATCAACTAGTTTCTACCATGTCAGGCGTCAAGACATCTATTCACATGGTTAGAATCGTATCAGTTGGGGATTGGAATGAAGACCTTGAGCATTTAGGCTTCATTATCATAATTTCCTATCCTCGGGTTGCGATGGAATATTTTTTGGAGTCATGACATGGATCCAAATTGTATGTTTGGTGGCTATTTCTAGTATTGGGTTCAAATAACATGGATCTACTTTGTATGTTTTGTATCCATGTTCTTCTCTCTACGCCATTGATCATGGATCTACAGTGTATTCTTGGTAGCCATGACATGGTCATCTTCATGGATCTACAATGTATTGGTCCACAGCCATGATTCAGTTATACAAGTTAGTTACTTTTATTATGTTAGTTGTGAACTCATCTCCTACTACCTCTAATACCAGATTGATGTCTAGACAAGTATTTTACCTATCACATCCTTGTAGCTTCATACTTTGGGGGGGATTTCATTGCACTTGAAAAATACACTTTTGCCTAATTACTCTTCAGAGATCCTCATCAGAGATTCCTTTGGTGAATTTTTTCCATCCTTAGGGAGACTGACTCCTTTTTTCAGTTATGATAGAGCATCGTTGGTGCACTATCCTTTGGAGAAAAGAGCACCAATGCCTTTTTGTCTTATAGCACTAGGCGTCGTCAGTTCTCTTTCCCTATGAGAAAGAAGCGCTAGCTCCTTTTCACATTAAGCGAAGAGTGTTGATGGACCTAAAACATGAAAAATGAAGATTCTAGAAGCTTCCTTTCGAAATCCTCCATGGAGTTGGTTCCTACTAGCTAGGGAGAGGTAGGATTTTCCTTCCTCACCTGTTGGGATCACCTCCTATCCATTTCCTAAGTGAATCTTATATCATTTGGCCTATAAATGAATCCTTCATTGAGTGAGTGAGGTGAGGCCAAAGAAATCACCCTTATGTTGTTGGACTAAGATCTGGTTTAGAGGCAAGTTTGAGTGAGTCTATGTGTGAAGAGCTTGTTGTAAGTAAGAAGTGTTGTAAGTCCATTGTGGAAGACAAAGCTAGCAAAATGAAGGATTTGGTTGTAGCTTTACCTTCTTTATTCATTAATAAAAAAGTGTTCCCCATTCACATACTTAATTTTTTTCAATATCAATTAAATATTGTTAGATTCCTTGATCACTAACATATATTGCTAATTTATCATGTTGCTCTCATCTTGTTGTTTTTTATTTTGATATTTCATTGCAGGTACTGAAGATTGCATGAAAAACATTGGAACAAGGACAAAAATCATTCATATCTTAGGTACGAGAGTGGTTCTATGTTGAGTAAATTAACTATCCAGGGAAAGGATATGCTGTTGTGGTTTTTTGTTATATGCTTGTATCATACAGGGTAGAGGAACAAGTGGTGTCTGCACCAGTTGCAAAATTCCTTGAAACAACCATTGCAAACTTAAGTGTAAAGAATCATGAAGTGTCTTAGGTTTATTTTTTTGTTTTGTGTCTCTACATGATACAACATGTGGGAATATACTGAGAATTCCTTTGAATTTTGAACATCATTGTAGCTTTGAGATCTCTAAGGGCTAGAAGTTGCACCTTTGGGTGTAATGCTGGTAGATTGTGAGAAGCTTTTAGTGCCCAACAAGGACGCAATTAGTTGAAGAGTGGTTTGGGTTTGAGGCTTCTTTCCAGCCTTGGATCCCCTTTGACACACATATGTCAAACACCATGTATAGCATTCGAAGCCAAAGGGTCCTTGTAAAGAGACTATGGTATGGGGATTGTAGTCAAAAACATTAACCATAACGGTATAACCTTTAATATGGTTCTTTGAATTTGACACTAGAAACATGTGTTGATAAAATTGATAATTGGATTCTTCCTATAGATCAAATCATTCTACCTTGCACAGCATGATAGTCACAGCTTGTGGTCTCATAAACCTAAACATAAAAATACTTTGGTTAGTTTTCTTATGCTTGGAAATTCCATCCAATTGGCTCCGAGGCTTCTAGAATCCAATCCCAGATCATTCTCTTAGAAGGGATAAAACTGGTAAAGTATCCAACTATGGGTTGGCTTCTATAATCACAAGTATTTTTATATCCATCATGGATACAATACTGGTACCTAGGGAATGTTGTGTATACTCTATGCACAGCCTTTGAAGTTTCCTACAACATTCCATTTGGTTATATTTTTAGATTTGTTTCTTCTTCCCTAACCCAAATTGTAGTGTTTAATTTGATTGAATTAAAAGCATTAAGCTACAAATCTCTTGAGAAAGATATATACTTCCTTGGATGACAGATTATAAATTTTCCAAAGAGAATACAATGAAGTTGAGATAGTTCTCTATTAGTAGTGCTTGATAGTGCTCTATATTGTAGCGCTCTCTATCAATTTATTTTTAACTTTTAACTTTACAAACTTGATCTTTAATTGGATTCTATGGTGATTATCCTCGCTTAATGTGCTTATTTAGATCAGAACCACCCACCATCATATAGGAGGAACACAGGATAATGGACTTAAATAGTTCCTTTCTTCCTTTATTAAATTGTAAAAGTGGCAGTCATAGAGAACCCATAGAATTCAATGATATATATGATGCTAGAATTGTGAAATATTTAAGAGATAAAGCTTCTGGGTGCATCCTACAATTTGTAGACATCCTTAGTTTTAATGTGAGGGTATATTCTACATCTTTTGTATGTTGAAATATAATAGATTTTAAAGTACAACCAAAAATTTTGGCATCGTAAATTACTCACATGGATTGATCCCAATGAGCACACCAGCTAATACCTCTTTAATTGAGCTACAGTACCTAGGAAAAACTGCTTTGGCCAACTTAATGATGAAATATCACAAGATTCCTGCCTCCATTTTAGATACATTACCTATGTTCACTTAAGAGTGATATATCACAAGATTCTTTCCTCCTCTTTTGAGATACACTATGGAGGACGAACTACCGAGGATGAGTTAACAGTAATATATCACAATGATAAAACAACACACTATCAAGGGAAATCAATATAGGCCGAGTTAAAAATGAAATATGGAAGTACAGTGTACAATAGGGTACATTAACATGGAAATGTATTCTTGGTAAATTGAATCCTAATCCTTCTAAAAAATATCACACCTTGACATTAAAAATATATATTTTAAAATTGTGTATAAATGAGTTATTTTTCTTGGTTTTTTCCCAAGTTTTTCTTTTATTTGTGATTGAATTTATCAATGATTACAAACAGGGAAAATATTTTATTACGATTCAGCCTCAAAAGTGAAGAATTGGAATGATCCAAGAGAAACAATTCCAGTTTATGGTTGTCACCTTATGCACTTGGACCTCCAAAGGAATCTTCCAGAAAACATTCAGATATGGAAGCAACAATAGAAGGATAAAACTTGCATCTGGAGGAAAGAACTTGTCCAATCACTTTGGTGAAAAATAGTGGAGAGATGATTGTAGTGGCCTGTGCATGGTGTCACATTTTTGTGATGTTTTAAAAGGATTTTCCTTAATTCCCCAATTGCAAGTATGTTCATCCAATCGACCTCAATTTGGAATTTAAGAAGAAGAATGTTATGCCACCCATGTATACACTTAGTTTGCTTGATTATGATCATGTTACTGTACAGGACACAAAGTAACACCGAATAAACGTGTTTTTGAACTTTGTAGATTTTATACTGTACACTATTTTTCCTCTCTATATATCTATCTACATAACATCTTGCATTATATTATACATACTATACACACACGCACACTCTAGTACATGCACAAAGCAAGAATCTGAGCACAAGTAATGCTCTTTTGAGTATACCTCACCCCATAACAATCAGAAAATAAAATAAAAAAACAACCATGAATAGTTTTGAACACATTTGGGGATTTCCATGTCATTATCTAGCCCTAAACAACTCAAAACCTTTGATGCTAGGTGTAATTCCTGGGCATATTTGTTCCTAGAACAACTTTGTGGTTATTTTTGGGCATTTTTGGGACCTTTTACACCCTTATAAACATAGGTGAGTAGCCATTGAGTAGCATAAGGACCTTATTCTCAAATCTAGGCATGAGCGGGGTAAATCCATGGAAAATCAGTAATTTTGGGTGGTTTACCGAAATTTTGGATGAAGTTCATATTCCATGCAGCATCTAATCAATTATTTGGGCATTTTGTAGCCCCAAAATGCCTTTCAAACAACATTTTGGGTGTTTTTTTTGTCATGAAATAAGGTATAAAAGGACCTAAAGGATAAAATAGAAATTTCAGTAAATTTCAAAACTCAAATGGCAATGGTGAGGTCCCCATCCATATATGCATGCCACAATAACTAGGGTTGCAAAGACTTGCATCTTTTTTTCTAGTCCAAAAGATCTTTCTCACTAGTTTTTTACCTATGAATACTGAACTTTCCATCTTAGTCCATTCTCATAAAACTGTTAATCTTTTAGTTGTCTATCACTGTAAAATATAAGTATTTGTATACCTAAACAATTATGGAAGTTTAAAGTGTTCCTACTCAGAAGAGATATTCTCTTTCTAATTTGAACCAATAAAGATCTCCCATCTCTTTTACTTTTTAATGTGTGAATTAGATATAGAACAAATTTCCTCTTTGCATATGACATGGAATCATAAACTTGATTACTTTTTATCATCTCTTTATGATAGTAAAAATATTTCCTAAAATCATTGACTCAGAAGAAACCATATATAAGAGTGGAATATGTGTAATCATGTAGCTTCAATCCAACAACATCCATCTCATTTAAAAATTGTGGGAACTTTGAGAGCCTTTTACCATGTGCATATGCATTGATGAGAAAGTTATATGTCATTACATGTGGATTTAGACCCATCTTTCCAAATTAAAAAATCACATTCCTAGCTTCATAGTAGTTCCCTTAGAAAATCCTTCAACAAGGATATTAATTGTTCCTCTTGTCCCTTTGATGCCATCCTTCATAATTTTCAGTATCTTGATTAGTTTTTGAGTATCACCTGTCTGCCTATAAAAATCTACTATTAAATGTACCTCTTGATAAAGCATCTTCTAACTTCCACTCAATAAAAATGTAAGCATATTTACAATTTAAATTCTCTATCTTGTTATCGCTTCCAACAAGTGCATAAAACAGAATGACAACAAGGAGGCATCCTAAAAATTGCGCAAGTTACAGAATAAAATGGATACATGTGATAAACCTACCAAATGAGGAAAATATTTGTGGGAAATATCATACAATAAATGTGGAGCCATATTCAACTAGTATAGGTTCAAGACCAATTCCAATGATGATGACGATCCTCTTCCCAACCCATGATTCTCCATGCAATAGCTTAATGACACTTTGTTTATGCTTGGATCTATGGCCTCTATGTGTGTTTTCTAGTGGGATTTCTCTATTATGTTTTTTTATGTATATACTACATCCTATTTGGAAACATTTTAGACATGAGAATTTTAGTATACATCCATCCTGATTTTGAGTTTTCATGGTGCTTGAGGATGTTGCATGCATAGCACCTTTTATATATATAAAAACACGTTATTTGCATAATTTGAATATATTAATAATAAAGAAATATTTTTATTCAAAAAAAGGGTGACATATACTGTCATGATTAAAAGGGTATCTAATCTTTTTGCATGTTAACACTCGGATTCATCACCTTCCACTAGAAAATAAATCTAAAGGAGAGTTGGCCACAACTTGACTATCTTGGAGTTTTATCATAGTGCAATTTGTTATCTAACCCAAAGGAGAAAATGCAAGAGTTGGATAGGAAAATTTGTAGGTAAGATGCGCAAAGGTCTAGGAAAATATTCAAAATCCTTGGAAACTATACCTGCCAAACAAGCATCAAGAATGATTCAAAGTGAAGAAATCTCATACACAGAATTCTAGCTATGGACTGGATGTTGTAAATTTCAAATTGAAGGACCTGATAGGTGATTGATATCTTTAGAAACTATTAAGTAATTGAGTTGTGTATATATACGTATAATTCTATTGATCTTTTGTTTTTGGATCTATTGTAAGATCAAACAGAAGTGGGTTAACTGTTAACATACAGGTCATTGAAAATTTTCCATGGGAACTGTAACATGATGATGCACAAGAAGAAATGGAATGGTGGATTATCAAAGAGGATAAAGAAGAGGAATCGGTATATTATTCCCACAACCCTATAGAGGAATCAAATATTATTTCTTCGCATGTATACATGCTACATCCATAGAAATCTGTAAGGGAGATATCAAGCTCAAATTTTGTTTGCTCTTCTTACAATTCTATGATTCATCATCCATAACCTCATATGTCATTAGATCCAAAGATTTGTGATAAAGATACTTCTCTTGGGGGAATTAGATTTGGAAATTTAACCTTTGAAAACCTAGGAAAAATAATCCCAATGACTAGACACATCAGGTTGGAAAAAGAGAAATTCCAAAGGGTGCCTCGTTGTCGAATTGATACGAAGAAATGTACAGCTGAGGTGGAAGATAGAGTGAAGGTATGAGGATCTTCATTGGTTTGAGATATTGTAGCAAGGAATAATTCTTATCCTCACCCTCAACACCCAAATTTTTTCTCTGTAAAGCATTCTCTATCATCCAAATTATGGCAAATTGTATTTCATGGATGCTAGGGCAAGATAAATTTCTATCATTCATGAAAACACTATCTCCTACAGTAGAGTATATGAATATGCAGGACAAGATGGTTGTGGGGGGGGATTTTTAGATCTGGAAGAACTAGGAAGGCCCATTAGAAGAAATAATTAACATGATCAAACCCTTACAAAACCTCTAAATCCTAGAGAAAAAAAAATGTGTGAGAATTAGGGAAATGGGAGAAAACTTGATTTGGGGAGAGAAAATAATAATGTAATAAGTTCTAGAGATGGAAAGTAAAACATAAATGGGGAATTTTTGTATAAAACTAAGTTATGAGAAATTCATGGGACAAAGGGGGGAAAGGATCTGGATCCCTATTTTAGGTTACACTCCTTTTTTCCATTTCCTGGTAAGAGAGTATCTGGACCCTTCATTCAAAACAACAAAGGATTCAGATTTGATAGTAAAGAATAAATGGTTTTGGGGCTTAATGTCATCATGCTCTTAGAAGGGATAAAACCAGTAAAGTATCCAACTATGACTTGGCTTCTATATTCATAAGTATCCTTATATTCATCATAGGTACAAGACTGGTACCTAGCAAATGTTGTGTATACTTTATGCAGAGCCTTTGAAGTTTCTTACAACATTCCATTTGGTTATATTTGTAGATGTGAAGCTTCTTCCATAACCCAAATTGTAGTGTTTAATTTGGCTGAAGTAAAAGAATTGATCTAAATCTCCCTTAATAAATAGATATACTTCCTTCGATGAGATATTATAAGTTTTCAAAAGAGAAGAGAATGAACTTCTGATAGTGCTCTATTACTAGCGATTGATAGTGCTCTATATAGTACTACTCTCTATCAATTTATTTTGAACTTTTATATTTAATTGGATTCTATGGGGATTATCCTAGCTTAATGTGCTTATTTAGATCAAAACCACCCACCATCATATAGGAGGAATAAATGATAATGGAATTAAATAGTTCCTTTATTCCTTTATTAAAAAGTAAAAGTGTGAGTCATAGAACACTCACACAAGTCAGGGATGGTGTTATAGAGAGAAACTTCCTATGGCTTGGGGGTACCACAGTAGACAGTATGACACCATAAATCATTATTTCCCAATACACAAGAGTAGTAAGAAAATATAACACTAAGGGATATAGAATCGTACCTTATTCCATACGGTTGAAGTAGATCCCCGTTGAGCTTTTCCAATGCAATTGCAATTATAATTTTCTCTCAACAACAGTAGACAAAGAAAGCATGATATATATAAATGTGTTAGAACTACTCTAGCATATATAATCAATCATGTATAAGCAATTAAATACATCCATGGATTCAATATTCATATTCAAAATGAACATGAATTGGGTAGGAAAAGATATTTCTATTAATAAATCAGATATACAATAGTGACAAAATCTGTGAGCACTTTTGCGAACCAAAGAAACCGAGTCCTCCACCTAGGCCTCCACCACTTCAGTCCTCCATCTCTTGATAGCAAGATCAAAAAGAAAAGGAAATATTGGGAAGAAAACTATGTGCTCCAAGGGACAAAGGGATGTAGACTCAAGTATAAGCAAAGCTAAGGAAAGAATGGACTATAGTTTCCTTACTCTTCAATTTCTCCTCCCTCAATGTATCCAAGGGGTTCCTTATATAGCACTCCAAATAGGTAATGGAGGGTCGAATCCGAGCATTCTCAAAACATTTGGAAGGCCAAGATTCAATTTATTCGGAATCAGATGAGGAAAACTCCAAAAATATTTGTCATTTTCCACACATCTCGATGTACACGGGTTTGAGGTCAAAAGCTGCATATACACGCGAGTATATCTTTAAATGTTGTGTATAGGTATAAACAGGAAATTTTGGGGATGATATTGGAACATCAAAGCATAATATAATTACATGGGGTCTAAAGAGTCTACAGAGGAATAGGGAACGCCATAAATATGTGATCTAATTGGTGTGGTAAAATAAGCTATAACAGATGCCCCCTAATGTGTGAGGTCAGAGGGGTAACATGATGGTCGAAATACATTATAAAATCCATCCCAAAAGTGGGGTAATGAAGACTCAGGTGGAAGAATTATCCATTCATCAGTATAACACAATAATCAATATCTGCATGTGACTGCAAATACATGTAGAAATCCCTGATACATAAGAGTACAATATCCATGAATAGGCATGATATACAAAGTGTCATGTGTGGTCATTGCCACATACAATATAAAATGGATCAATATCTCTATAATGGATGAAGACATATGATATACATTGGAAACACTGCAATCATGATCATGAGAGCTGAAATCTCATGAATACTTGCACGATCAAGGAGGTAGCATATATGGAATGCCACCAAGCTAGAAGGTCTTCTACACAAACTGCTACGAATACATGTCCTACTATGTGAATAGATGTGTCGAGGTCAAACATAGTATTCAATCATCTAATTACCAGTCATTGATGTATACCATTAATAGGTGTGAGATAACCCACTGATAATGAAAATGGGAATCAAGGTACATAGTGCAATCTAACAAGCGTGAATAAATGTGCTGAGGTCGAACACTTTAAAGAATCCATTGATTAGGGGACATTGATGTATTCCCAAAAACAATGATGGCGAGAGAATCTACCACTTATGACTATAAGTCTCAAGGCACTCAAATGACTATATACTCCTATTCTGGAATAAATGATATGATGTCAATGGAATGGAATCCACTGGAAGGAGGGAATTAAGGCATTCCCCATCAACTAGCATGAGGTACTCAACAAAGCTGTATAATGTGGAAGAAATCAAATAAATTGGGTAGGAAAATATATTTCTATTAATAAATCAGAGATATAATAGTGAAAAACTCTGTTGGCACTTCTAGGAACCAGAGAAAACGAGTCCTCCACCTGGTCCTCCACCACTTCAATCCTCCATCTCTCGATAGCAAGCTCAAAAAGAAAAAAAATCTTGGGAAGAACAATTTGTTATCTAAGGTACAAAGGGATGCAAATTCAAGTATAAGAAAAGTTGAGGAAACAATGGACTATATTTTCCTTACACTTCAATTTCTCCTCCCTCAATGTATCCAAGGGGTTCCTTATATAGCACTCCAAAGAGGTAATGGAGGGTCGAATCCAATTGTTCTCAAGGAATTCGAAAGGCTAAGATTCAGTTTATTCAAAATCAAATGAGGAAAACTCCAAAAATAGTTGTCATTTTTCACACATCTCGATGTACACGGGTTTGAGGTCAAAAGATGCGTATGCACACGAGTATTTCTTTAAAAGTCGTGTATAGGTATAAACAAGCAATTTTTGGGGATGATCTTGGAACATCAAAGAATAATATAAGTCCATGGGTTCTAAAGAGTCTGCATAGGGATAGGGAAGGCCATAAATATGTGATCTATCTGGTGTGGTAAAATAACCTAAAACAGATGGATACTAAGTAGCGATATAACGTGTTGAAATGGAAGTTGAGGCTGTCACATTTTCATTTTTTTAGATTTGTTGTTTAAATTAACCTAATATTTTCTATGACTTGATTTATTATACTATCATTCAAACCATATGTTATAGATAATTTTACCACATCAGGTAGATCACACATTTATGGTCTTCCCTCTCCTTCTGCAGACTCTTTGGACCCCATGGACTTATATTATACTTTGATGTTCCAAAATCATCCCCAAAAAATTCCTGTTTATACATATACACAGCTTTTAAATCAATACTTGTGTGTATACACAAGTTTTGACCTCAAACCCATGTACATCAGGATGTGTGCAAAATTTCAAATATTTTTAGAGTTTTCCTCATTTGAGTCTGAATAACGTGACTCTTGGCCTTCCAAATGCCTCGAGAATGCTCAAATTTGACCCTCCATTACCTCTTTGGAGTGCTATATAAGGAACCCCTTGGATACATTGAAGGAGGACAAATTGAAGAGCAAGGAAACTATAGTCCATTGTTGCCTCAACTTTTCTTATACTTGAGCCTGCATCCCTTTGTCCCTTGAAGCACTGTTGATCCTAGTTTTTTCATCATTTTCGGCAGTTAAATTACGCATTTAAACATACGTTTTGTCATATTTTTGCATGTTTTTTGTCATGCAGCTCACTATTTAGCCCGAGGTATGAATGAATTTAAGATTAATGTAAAATCTATTTATTATTATCATTTCACGATTTTATAGATTAAAATTGACATTATTTAGAGCACATTTTGATTTATGTATGCATTTTTTTATAGGTTATAGGTTTCGGATGAGCTAACAGCAAACACGTATTCAGCTAGATATGCACATAGCATATCCAACTTACCATCCAACTCGCTAATTAGACTGTGTGATATTCATTGGTAGGTTTCCAGGCATTAAAACATTATCATGAGATTGTTAGTGTAGACCATATTCTTTAGCATGCCAACAAATAGACAACACATCCATCCTAGATATGCATAGAGAATATCCATCTCATCATCTAGCTCACCGTTACACCCGCTGAAGTAACTACGCGTTGTTAATGATAGATTCCTGATCGTTAGAGGATGGAGGAGCTTGCAACTATTTACTATCCATGCATTTGGGTAATGCAATGGCTCCCATTCTAGAAGGATCACCATCATGCTACCTTTGCTTGACACCACAACAATAGTCTATGCTAAGAATAACCCTCATGCCACATCACGCGCTGAAGAGAACCAATTCGTGAAAGAGAAGGAGAACACTGTGCGTTGGTATTTGATCAGTTAGATGCAATAATGGTTGGATAAATTTAGAGAGCAGTAGACCTCTAAAGGGTCAAATTGCTCACCTATATAAACATTGTGTATATAAACTCCTCCATGTTGTAGAAATTCTAAATCCTTGATGGCATAAGGAATTTCATAAATAGGCTAAGGATCTAGGCACACAATTAACCTCACAGAGAATTGTAGAGAATTAGCATAAGGAGAGAAGAAGAAGAATTAATGAACACACATTAATGAATGATCAATAAATGATAATTGATATTATTACATAGGTAATACATCCTTATAAAGGAAAAATGAGTTGCATGAAGACAACTCAAGCTAGCTCATAAAGCAGGCTTACTAATTCTGATAAACCGCATAGTTGACTAAAGCACTTTCCCAATCTATCAAGCACCTCATGAATTAGAAATAGCATGTGTGAGTGATGATGAGTGAAGGAAAGACTTGCTAATCCTAGAATATGGAGATAAACTAATGGAGGATGGGTTGGCAACAAAATCTGCCAATTTCCTAGTTGACTAGCTTTACCTTATCCATCGAAAAGCAGGATAAAGTATAAAAAGCAGAATAAAGAAGAATCTGCTGTAAAGCACAACTACCAATTCTAGATGGCCATAAAGTGGTGAAGATCAACCCAGAATCAGAAATAAATAATTCCTAGGATATAGATGGAAAGTGTTGACTCTAAGGTGCAAGTGGATGCCAACTATCTAAGATAGTGGGTAGGAAATTAATCAAATAATGATTAATTATTTTATGAGTGGGTTTATTATATTCCAACACCCCCCTTTAAGCCTGAATTTATGATGATATTCCTGAACTAATCAGAAATATATATGCATATAGGGCCCATCAATAAAGCTATGGTCACCCTTTTACAATTTATCTTGTCCAAATAAATGAGGAAAGAGGCAAAAACTCAAGGGGAAAATCCTCCTTCAAGAAAGGAAATGAAAAGCAATACCAAAAATGATGAATTGCTAGTGTTGCTGCTGCTCCAAACTAAATGCTGATGTCTGGAGGAATCTTCTTCTTGGGAAGAAGATAAATCTGCTCACCTGGATTAAGGACAGCTGTAGGACCATGTAGAACAACTAAGATCCAATGATGTGAAGGAAATACTAAAAGATCTTGAGAATTGTAATCAGCTCCAATATCATGAGATGAATTGAACTTTGAACTAGTAGAGATGAACTGAGCTCCATATAGGTGAAATAACTATCCAAGCGAATGTATAATGTCTCCATGTTCATTTACACGGAGAGGATGTGTGGAAGTGATCTTGTAGGAAAATAGATAAGGCATAGGATCAAAGAGTGCGAATGAATGGGCTCCATGGGTTGATCTAGCTTCCAAAGAATCCAAGAGATCACAAATAAGCACAACAGTAGACTCATGGGAATATACTGGTAAAGAATCCTCTATGGCAGAAGTATGAGAGGAGGAAAGATAGCGATGTTCAAAATCTTCAAGGAGGCTCTGAGAATGAGTGCCAAGAACAAAGGAGGAGCTACAGAAGCACATGGGATCAAGTATGGTAAGTGGAAAAACACTAGAAGGAATTGATTTGGCTAAGCAAACATCCTGGAAGTCATTGGGTTTTGCACTGTCAAGAAGAGAGGCATGCACAAGGTGTGAGAGGTCTAGCATATGGATCTCAGAATCCATGATAGAAGACATAGAGAACAATGAATGTGTGAGTGAATCATCAATAGCAATAGTAGCTCCATTACACTTCTTTTTCACTGAAAACATCATAAGAAGATGAATCAAGATCTTCTACATCAAGAGACACAGAAAAAGATGGCTCTTCAATATTTGATTCTTGATTGAAAGAGGAAGCATTCGAATCAAAGAGAGTAGTAGCAACATGACCTATATGATAAACTTATTATTCATGATCAAATTCATCAGATACTGTAGAGGTTGAGACATATTGAGAGAGACAAATCATTGAGGAGCTAGAGGCACTCTCCACATAGCTAAAAGGATCCTCATTGTCCTTTCCAAAAACTCTATCCAATGTTGTTCAGAGATCCTTTGGGTAATCAACATAATCAATAAGGTAACGCATGCATGGAGATATAGCTAGAAAAATAGCTCCAATTGCTCTATCACAGTCATTCAACCAGTCACTTGGATCTGCATAAGACTCTTCACCAGCTCCAATAGATATCTCATAGAGACCTTGTCTCTTTAGATATGAAATCATCTTCAGTTTCCACTCTGAATAGCTTGTGAATGGAGAAATAAGAGGAATTGATACTCTTGAATCCGTTCAAAGTTGAACCTACAAAATAAACCTGCAAATCTGAAAAGGAGGATTAATTAATGAACTCTCAAAGATATGATATCATGTAGAGCTTTGATATCCTAAGCTCTAATACCATGTAGAACTTGAACTTTGATAACCTTAGCTCTGATACCATGTATAAATTCTAAAGCCTTGATGGCATAAGGAATTCCATAAACAAGCTAAGGATCTAGGCACACAATTAACTTCACAGAGAATTGTAGAGAATTAGTATAAGGAGAGAAGAAGAAGAATTAATGAACAGACATTAATGAATGATCAATAAATGATAATTGATATTATTACATAGGTAATACATCCTTATAAAGCAAAAAAGAGTTGCATGAATACAACTCAAGCTAGCCCATAAAGCAGGCTTACTAATTATGATAAACCCCATAGTTGACTAAAGCAATTTCCCAATATATCAAGCACCTCATGAATTAGCAATAGCATGTGTGAGTGATGATGAGTGAAGGAAAGACTTGATAATCCTAGAATATGGAGAGAAAATAATGGAGGATGGGTTGGGAACAAGAGATGCCAATTTCCTAGTTGACTAGCTTTACCTGATCCATAGAAAAGTAGGATAAAGCAGAATATGTTGTAAAGCGCAGTTACCAATTCTGGATGGCCATAAAATGGTCAAGATCAACCCAAAATCAGAAACAAATCATTCCTAGGATATAGATGGCAAGTGTTGACTCTAAGGTGCAAGTGGATGCCAACTATCTAAGATAGTGGGTAGGAAATTAATCAAATAATGATTAATTATTTTA
>LPNX010149935.1:549011-562157 GCA_001517045.1 Pseudotsuga menziesii
ACATGTGAAGAGATAAAGAGTTGATCAATTCATTACTGAGATAGTCAATTTTTAAGAAGAATTATGTAACTTTGTTCCTTATTTCTTAATAGAATCTTGATGTTCGGCTATTCATGATTGTGTTCGAGTAAGCGTTAGCTAGGAATCACCCCCGATTGCTGAGAGGGCCCCTCATCGACCAGAGGTTTCTTTTCTTGTGTAGTTTCGTTACCTTTTCTTTTGCAGTTAGTTTGTTTTCTAGTTTGTTTTCATTCAAATTACTGTAAACATTTATTTCATTGTTTTCTGTAATGCATTAGTATAGTTTTATTTCTAAATTTAAATAGCTAGTTGCGCACATAGTTTGCTTTCAGTTTGCTTTCAGTCATTTCATTCCCAGTTTTACTGTTCATTTTTTACAAGTAGATAGAATAGATTGCTTTTATCAAGTTAAAATAGATTCAATTCTGTTCATTTCCTTTCTATTATAAGTTCATTCAAGTTAAATTCCAGTTTGTTTCTTAGTATAATACGTAATGATTTCTTTTTATGAATTAGCTTAAGATTATTTCGCTTTCAAATTTGATCATTAAGTAGGTTTATTTACTTCCTCTATGCATTATATTTGCATGTGCACAAATTCAGCTGAAGATTAGATCATTTAGGTTATTTTCGGTGATTTTAGTTGTACAGAATGTCATTCGGATAGCCTGTTTAAACTGTCATTCAGACACCCCTTTCATACCTACATTTCAGTCTGCCATCCAGTCCGTCGTTTCATTTTTAGTGTTTTTAATGTCTTTTGAACATGTTTTAAGCTCTATTTATTTAGTTTTTCAAGTATGCTTTGAATGTAATAGTTAAATGATAGTTCTATTTAACATTAATACTAAAAGTTAGATTATTTTAGATTATTTATTAAAGTTTTATCCTTTCACTTTGAACATGTTTTGAGCTATGTTATGTTTTGTTTCTTTTGTTTGTTTTTTATTCCTTTAATTAATATTGTTGTTCTGTTTTGTAATAATTCCTTTGGATTGATTTATCTGTTTGCATGTAAAACTTAGTATTAGATGTGTTATCCTTAGGAAAATATACTAGTACCTTATAGATTGTTCCTTTCTCATTGTGTGATTATCAAAAGAGACTTGTAGGATAGAATTAAAAGTTATTCCTATTAAGTTTTCTACTTGCTTCTCTTATTAAGTTTTCTACTTGTTTCTTTTATTAATTTTTCTATTCACTTATAAATTAGGTCTTCCTTACATCCTAGTCTTTAACTTGAAAGGTTAGTTGTTCATAGTATCCTTTTCCAGTATAAATATATTTGCTTATAAAATAAATTATCAATCTAATTATTGTTGTTATGTTTCTGATATAACTTTCTTTGCATAAATAGTTCTTGAAACTATTAAATAAACCTTACTATAAAGAGTAGTTTTTCTTGTATAGAAGTAGTTTTTCGGTTTTTCATTTTGAAATATATTTCAATCTTTTGCTTGTTAAAATATTTCCATGACACCATAGAAATCCCTCTACCTTCACATATATTTTGTGTCAAATCTAAGCCTACCAACCCCAGTCGATAAATAAATATTAGGTGAATTAATATAGACGATATAACACCCAACATTTTGGCGTTGTTGCTGGGGAGTTGTTCTGTAAGGTAGAATAGATAGAATTCTTTATGGCAGGGGAGAGGTAAGACGAGAGGTAAGAACCTATGCATCTCTTATAACAAGTACCCCCAAATCCAGCAATAAGTAGTAGCATAGGTTTTTCTTTAGTTTAATTTTTTCATGAGCAGACTTAGATATCCTCAGAGTGGATTTGTTAAGACAGGAAAACATATTGAAATTCCTACTAACTTTTACAAGGGATGTAAGACCCCAACCACTAACTCAGCGGAAAGGTATCAAAAGAAACCTGGAGGAAGTAGTTCTACCCTGAAACCTAAGGCGAATCTCTCAGGATATCTTACTAGGGAAGCCATATAAGGAGAATGAACCTTGGAAGGAGGTCCTAAGGACCTCATTCCTGAGGAAGTTCAAGAGGATCAGCCACTAGGAACCTCTAACTCTCCACTAGTCTTGAATCCAAATAATAAAACTTTTTCACTAGTAGGAGATCCAAATTTCATTGACTTTGTAGATCTAGTTATCTCACAAATTGAAACGTCCACAGTATAACCTACTTTCCCTCTAGGATTCAATAAAAACATGGTTGATCATAGGAATATCTCTCCCGAAAAATTAATTGGGACGCCCCATTATCACCTACACAACTGATACGGGGAGAGAACGAAGATCATGATGAAGTTAGAAATGATGAATAAGAAGGGGAAAATCGAACTGAGGCTACCTTTGGGTTTCCTATTTTAGACATTGTACAGGATGTAAATATGAAAAACAACCCTCCTTCCTCATTACCAACTTTCTATGGAAAAAGTAATGAGAACCCAAACACATTTCTATTCGAGTTCGATATCCTTTGTAGGAACTATAATTATCTACAAGATGCTCACAAACTAAAGCTCTTTCCCACTACACTAAATTATTCTTCCTTGAGATGGTTCATGGGATTAGACGAATACACTATAAGGTATTGGGATGATATGAAAACCTCATTTGTGTGAAAATATCAAGAGTATTGCAAACCTAAGGACTCTCGACATGATATATTCAAGACACAACAACTTGAAGAAGAAATCCTATAGGATTATGTTGAAAGGTTTGTTTATACATTACATAAATCAAAATATAGTGACCTTTGAGAAGATGCAGTACATACACTTTTCCTTAAAGGGATCTCCTAGGACTTGATAGAAAGTCTTAATCTCATGCCAGCTAACGATATTTCTCATAAAACCTTTGCACAAATCAGTGAGATGTGTAAAAATTATTCTAGAAGTAGGGGGAAAGTTGGGAAAAATTATCTAGAGCCTTATAGTAGAAATGTAAGAGGAAACATTCCTAGTTTAGGTGGAGTTACAAGGATAGAGTTAGGGAACCTATTTGAGAATTTCAAGACTGATATCTTAGGAGGAATGGGTTCTCAACTAGATTCTTTACAATACAAGAAAATGCAGGATGAACAATGAGAAAAAATGAACATTTTTTATCCAATATGTAGGACCAAACATCCCAAAAGGGAATGTCCATTAAACAACATCTCTATATGTCACATCTATACAGAAGAGCATCCAATAGATAACTTCCCATCCTTTCCTAGGTTGCAAGCCATCTATAAGAGTGGGGATGTAGGTGAAACATCTTGGAGGCCTCCTTGGAAACCTAGACACCAACCAACATACCATAATTTTCCACCACAACCCCCACTCTATTATCCTCCATATCAACCACCTCAACAATGGAACACCTCAAGTTGGAAGAACTGGCCACCTCAATACCCTCCTCCTTAATTTTTGCAGCAGAAATATTGGTCACAAGGGTGGAGAGGACAACCATACCCTCAGTCACAACCTGTCTTTGTACCTAATCATCCTTATCCTTAGCATCAAACAAATTTCCAACAAATTTCTCTTGGATTTGTACCTCTACTTCCTCTCATTGCACAACAACCTCATCACTTCCAGAATATAAAACCTCCTCGACCAACATTATTACCTACACAACTGATACCTAACCCAAATAATAAACCAACTCAATCTCTTAACAACATTGAGTTGCAAACTCTTCCATCATACCTTATTTTAACTATACCTATACATGAGATTCAATTACGATCTGGAAGAGTTGTGAATGACAAACCCAAGTCCTCAGTCGTCCTTCATGAGGAAAATGAAGAAGAAGATGATTCAAATGAACCTGTGAATGATGCCATGTTAGAGGATGTGAACATTCCAAAGATTCTAGTACACACCCATCCTCCGCAAGAACCCATTCAAGATAAAAGATTTCCTCCATTTCCAGAAAGACTAGTAATAGAAAAACCTGTATTTCATCTCGAGTATGACATTTTGAATGAATTAAAGAATATCTATGTCAAAATTCCTCTATAACAAGCTATAAAGGACATACCAATATACAACAAGATGATAAGTGAACTATGCATTAAATGACCAGAGAAGAAGCAAAAGGACCCTCTCACAATTCATTTTATAGGAGAGATGTTTAAATGTATGACAGATTAGTCCCATATTGCAAAATATAGAAATCTAGGATCCCCAGTAGTGACTGTAATTGTAAACAATACCGCCATAGAAAATACATTAATCAATTTAGGATCCGCTATCAACATGATGACCACCGTAGTTTTAGATGTTTTAAAGTTAGGACAATTTCTCCGACCTACCCCTTCCATCCTAGAACTACCAGACCGTACTGTAGTAAAAACTGCTGGAGTCATGGATGGCATTATTGTATTAGTAGCCTCATGGGAATACCATGTTGACTTTATGGTCGTAGAATCAAAGAATCCTTCTAAAGGGCTTCTTATTATCTTGGGAAGACCATGGTTAGCTACTGCAAATGATTTTAGAGGATGTAGGGATGGAGATATGACTATTTCTAATGGGTTTTCTACACAGAGACTTATTTTATACCCCCCATCACAACCAATAAATGAAAGCTCATGGTGGTTAAATTGTCATTCCGGGGACTAGGACTTTGATGAACTCTCCCTTCCTAGTGATTTCTCCTGGGAACTTCAGCAGCAGACCATTGAGAATATATTAAACCAGTTTGTTTCTTCAACAACTTGTATAGATTTTCCTCAGCCTTTTGCTCAATTCGATCAGATTTTTGGAGATGAGTTCCAAGAGAATATGGATCTCTCAACATTTGTGGAGAAACCTTGTGTCTTCACAATTGAAGATCATATAGGACCTTAGACCATACCTTGTGAAGTTGGTCCTGAAAAATTCTACATATAAACGCAGCGTTAAGTGAGAACCAACAAGCACAACTGCTTGAGGTTCTTAAAAAACAAGCTGGAGCATTTGCATCGGAATGTACTGATATGAAGGGTATACACCTTGACACTTGTATTCACCATATTTATATGGATCCAAATATTTCACCTATAAGGAATCCTAAGAGGAGGATGAATCCTGCTCTAAAGGATATAGTAAAAATTAGTTATAGCCTTTGACAATGGGTCAGCAGAAATTAAGACAATTGATGGTTCACAAGTTTCCTTTGTAGTAAATGGACATAGACTTAGACTTTATCACCAACCAACATCTAAACAAGATTTCATACAGAATGTTTCACAGTAGAGGGAAATGGAATTGGTTGAAGGGGAAGTTATTCCTCCTCCTCCCGATCCTTAAAAAAAAAGAAACGTATTTTGGATCATCATCACTTGTATATATGTAAATATGTGTTTGTTTCTTTGAATAAATAAGAGTCATTTTTGACAAATTTCTTACAAGGGACTCCTTTTCTTTTTATAATGTTATATATGTTTTCATGAATAAATTGAATCATCTCACAAGTGGTTTTTCATTTTGATTATAAGTACTTTATCTCTATAATCATTTCATGGAGTATTATTTGGAAAATGGAAGTACACTAAAAGACTTATCAGGTATCTTAACCTGTCTTGGGGCACTTTTGAAATTTGCATCTTATAGTGACAATACAAAAAAAAATCCTATGTATATAATTCTTAACCAACTCTTCTATGATTCATATAGTTTTTGGTATTTGGATTCAAACATGTATATTTCTGATTTGCTCTTTTGAACAGTTGCTTGACAGGCCTACTTTCATTATTATATTTTTCACAATCTCATCTTACACCTATGGATTACTAGTTCATCCTATACTTGTTATCAAAAATTGTCTCTCAATTATTTTGGTAATAACTCGAGAGTAAGTGGAATTTTTTCCTGTGGGGAACATCACTCATCTTTTATGAAGAAGAGGGACTGTAAGGACAAAGAACAACTTTAAGTTATTCTCTTTTGACATGATCTATGGTTAAAATCATTATGAAAGTTACTTATGAGTTTACTTTACAAAATTGAATTATGTGTTTAGTAGGGCTTAGCATGCTCTAGTACCAATCGGTTTCCATATATTTAATATCATTATACAAGGAAAACCCGTCGGGGTACTGAACATGCCTGCTGGTAGTGGGTCAATGCTAAGTAATAACTTAAAACAAGGAATCTTGATAAAATGAAAGTAAACCCATCTAGGTACTGAACAGGCTTGCTGGCAGCAGGACTATGCTTGCATGGTACCAAGGTAAATCCACCAAGGTACTGAACAGGCCTGTTGGAAGTAGGGAAATATCAGGTAAATGAGATATGGTTAATGCACCACTATGCACATGGTTTGTAAAAAAATGATAATATAAATAAATTTTTTTAGAATTTATGAATAAACATGTCACGACCAATTGTTTATAATGTCATTTGAGAATGGCTATAAGTTGGGATTGGCCTCGGCCATCTAATTCAACAAGTACCTAGGATGTCATTATCCTATAAATGGGACCCATAGCTGTAAATCCCACACACTCTGGGGTAAAATTAAAATATTTTGTGATGACAAGATGTCTTTAAAATGAGGCATGTATGACTAGGTTTTCCTATGGCATTCTTTTGGTTATATTATCATCATTCAAGTGGTATTTCTAAGCATTGTTATATTTTTCATGAATATACATATCTGAATCATTTCCATTTACTAGTTAGTTTTTCTTTTTCTTACAAAATAATAACAGCATGATAGAAATCTTTATTTCATTATCTGGAACAATCAATTTTTCTTTCTTGTATGTATTGAGGACATGCCATATCTTTGGTTTGGGGGAGGATTAGGAAATATTATACTATTTTTATTGTCATTATTTATGATAGATCTATTTATCTATGACAAATGATAAGAGTTTTCAGGATAATGTAAGCAGTGGAACTTGGTTATAGCATGAAGTATATTTTCACAGAAAAAAATCAATATGGAGGACTGCATGAAGGATCAAATGATGGTTCAAATGAAATACCAATTGACGATCTGAATAAAACATTGTGATATTATAGCACTTATGATTAAAATTTGACAACCAAATTTTGTTTTGGGCAAATAGTTTTTACCTCCATGTGGACGTGATTTGACCTTAGAATCTTTTTAGTCATCATTTCACTGTTAGCAACCCTATCCTCTTACCCAATTACGCATGTAAATATGAAATGACCGATCTTCTTGTTTATCAAGGTTATTGAAAATGTGATTTATGCCTTCGTGTCATGCATTCAACCTATCCAAAGTTTTACTTTAGAAATGGTTGAACTAATTACAAACCTTGTGAATTCACCCATTAGTGCATATGCTCATTAATGGCACACATATCAAGGTTCGCTATGATAGCCTAATCTCTTAAGCATGCCGAACTTCTTGCTATTACATAGTTTTCATTATTTCTATAGAGATGTTTTAGCCATTTTATTCTTACACCCTCTACAAAAAGATCCTGTATCATAATTGTTGAACAATGCCAAATTGTTTCTAACCTGAGAGCTATCAAATTAATACTGTTGAAGAACTCAACAAATTCATTAAAATATTCATACAACATTTGACATAAAAGACATGCTATTTTGAAAGCACAAGCCAAAAGACTAAAGTTTAAATCACCTCCTTCATCTGCCAAGTCAAAGGTAGCTGCTAGCGCAGCTCCGCCTTCTTCCTAAGTTATCTTTCTTTTTGCTCAGTGGGACCTGGCATTTCTCTATTTTGGGGGAATGCTGATCCCATTTTTGTTATCATTTTCGGCTGTTAAATTCCGCATTTAAACATATGTTTTGTCATCTTTTTGCATATTTTCTGTCACGTAGCTCACTATTCAGCCCCAGGTATGAATGAATTTAAGGTTTATGTAAAATATGTTTATTATTATCATTTCACAATTTTATAGATTAAAATTGACATTATTTGGAGCATGTTTTGATTTATGTATGTGTTTGTTTATAGGTTATAGGTTTTGTACGAGCTAACAACAAACACGCATTCAACTAGATATGCGCATAGAATATCTAGCTTACCATCCAACTTGCTAATTAGACTGCTCGATATTTGTTGGCAGGTTTCCAAGAATTAAAATGTTAGCATGATATTGTTAGTGCATACCATATTATTTAGTGCGCCAATGAAAAGAAAACATGTCCATCCTAGATATGCACAGAGCATATCCAGCTCACCGTTACACCCGTCAAACCAACTGCGTGTTGTTAATGATAGATTCTTGAGCATTAGAGGATGGAGCAGTTTGCAACTATTTACTGTCCGTGCATTTGGTTGATGCAATGGATCCCATTCTAGAAGGATTTCCAGCATGCTGCGCTCGACACCACGCCACCAGTCCACGCTAAGAAGAACCCTCACGCCACATCACACGCTGAAGAGAACTGATTCGTGAAGGAGAAGGAGAACGTTGTGCATTGGTGTTTGATCAGTTAGATGCCATAATGGTTGGCTAAATTTAGAGAGGATTTGACCACTAAAGGGTTGACTTGCTCACCTATGTAAACATTGTGTATATAAATGCCTCCATGTGAAGAGCTAAAGAGTTGATCAATTCATTAGTGAGATAGTTAGTTTTTAAGAAGAATTATGTAACTCTGTTCCTTATTTTTTAATAGAAGCTTGATGTTTAGCTTTTCATGATTGTGTTTGAGTAAGCGTTAGCCAGGAATAACCCTGATTGCTGAAAGGGCCCCTCATCATCCAGAGGTTTCTTTTCTTGTGTAGTTTCGTTACCTTTTCTTTTGCAGTTAGTTTGATTTCTAATTTGTTTTCATTCAAATTACTGTAAACGTTTATTTCGTTATTTTTTGTAATGCATTAGTATAATTTATTTCCGAAGTTAAATAGCTAGTTGCGCACATAGTTTGCTTTCAATTTGCTTTCAGTCATTTCATTTCCAGTTTTACTGTTCAATTTTTACAAGTAGATAGAATATATTTCTTTTATCAAGTTAAAATAGATTCAATTCTGTTCATTTCCTTTCTGTTATAAGTTCATTGAATTTAAATTGCATTTTGTTTCTTAGTATAATATACAATGATTTCTTTTTATGAATTAGTTTAAGATTATTTCGTTGTCAAATTTGATCATTAAGTAGGTTTATTTACTGTCTCTATGCATTATATTTGCATGTGCACAAATTCAGCTAAAGATTAGATCATTTAGGTTATTTTTGGTGATTTTAGTTGTGCAAACTGTCGTTCAGATAGCCTGTTTAAACTGTCATTCAGACACCCATTTCAAACTCGCAGTTTAGTCTATCATCCAGTCCATCATTTCATTTTTAGTGTTTTTAATGTGTTTCGATCCTGTTTTAAGCTCTGTTTCTTTAGTTTTTCAAGTATGATTTGACTGTAGTAGTTAGATGATAGTTCTATTTAACATTAATACTAAAAGTTGTATTATTTTAGATTATTTATTTAAGTTTTATCCTTTCACTTTGAACATGTTTTGAACTATGTTATGTTTTGTTTCTTATTCCTTTAATTAATAATTTTGTATTGTTTTGTAATCATGCCTTTGGGTTGATTTATACATTTTCATGTAAAACTTAGTATTAGATGTGTTATCGTTAGGAAAATATACTAGTACCTTGTATATTTTTCCTTTCTCACTATGTGATTACCGAAAGAGACTTGTAGGATAGAATTGAAAGTTATTCCTATTAAGTTTTCTACTTGCTTCTCTTATTAATTTTTCTTTATTAATTTTTCTACTTGTTTCTTTTATTAATTTTTCTGTTCACTTATAAATTAGGTCTTCCTTGCATCCTAGTATTTCACTTGAAAAGTCAGTTGTTAATAGTATCCTTTTTCATTCTAAAGTTATTTGCTTATAAAATAAATTATCAATCTAATTATTGTTGTTATGTTTCCGATATAAACTTTATTTGCATAATTAGTTCTTGAAACTATTAAATAAACCTTACTAGAAAGAGTATTTTTTCTTGTATATATCTTTATTCTTTAGTAAATGTTTATACAGTATAGTAGTGTATTTTTGATGTTCTGATCTAGTATTCTCTTCTGGTTCAATTACCTTAATAGTTGAATTCTTAGGAGTTTGACTCAGTTTTTCATTTTGAAAGATATTTCAATCTTTTGCTTGTTAAAATATTTCCACGACAGCATAGGAATCCCTCTACTTTCACATGAATTTTGTGTCAACTCTAACCCTACCAACCCCGATCGATAATTAAATATTAAGTAAATTAATCTAGACGATATAACACTTAACAAGCACATAATGTTCTTCCCAAACTTTCCTTTTCTTTGTGAGCTTGCTATCGAGAGATGGAGGATTGAAGTGGTGGAGGCCCAGGTGGAGGACTTGGTTTATCCCATTCGCAAAAGTGGCGACAGAGTTTGTCACTATTGTATCTCTGATTTATTAATAGAAATATATTTTCCTGTCCAATTCATGTGCATTTTGAATATGAATATTGAATCCTTGGATGTATTTGATTTCTTATACATGATTAATTGTATATGCTAACACATTTATATATATCATGCTTGATTTGTTTTTTTTTTGAAAGAAAATTATAATCACAATTGCATTGGAAAAGCTCAATGGGGATCTACTTCAACCATTTGGAACAAGGTACGATTCAATATCCTTTAGTGTTAGATTTGCTTACTATTATTTCATATTGGGAAAGATTGATTTTTGGTGTCATATTGTCTGTTGTGGTACCCCCAAGCCATAGGAAGTTTCTCTTTGTAACACCATCTCTTATTTATGAAGAACTTGATTATGTGGTAATTTAGCATTTCTGTAGATACTTGGTTGTACTCACCTATGGATGACTATATAATATTCCTCTAGTATATTGACATTAAGGAAGTTGTGATACCCAGGTGTGATACCAAGGAGAGTGTTAAGCTAGGTCGAGACAATAATATCTTATTTTGTTGGCTCAAGAATGCATATGGTGTGAGGTGAAGTAGGGCCAGATTGGGTCAGAACCTATAGAGAAATTGTTTTTTATCCTAACAAGAAGCTAGAAATAAGAATCTATAGTGTGAGTCGTAGGAAATGAGTCACGGGTGGACCGTAAATGGTGACATAATGTGCATTAAAATGGTCAATTATAAGGTTTTCAATATTATTTAGATTCATCCCTTTCACCTAATATGAATTTTATTTTTGACTTAAAATATTTACCCAAGGTTCCTCCCCCTAAGCTCTAAAACCATAGCTCTTTAACTTATGAATGTAGGGTTAATTGGAATAGAGATTGGTTAATTCCTTAGTCGCCACTTGAAAATATACACTTAGTTAGAATCCAACCAACCCGCATTTAGCTCAGATTAGGTTCATTGATATTTAGATTATCTTGGTAAAAATTTAATGAGATAATGGAAGGATGACTCTGACATATCTCCTTAAGAATCCCTAGAGCACATTGATGAGTGTAAGTAGCAATGTGCTAGAAGCGAAATTGAGCATTGAGACCATTTTCTATTGGTATATGTTCTTGTTCTTGAACCCGATCTGCATCTTTATCTTTATTTTTGACTTAAAATATTAAACTATAGCCCCTTTAGTCTAACTATGGGAACTTAAATCTTCCTAACTATAAATAGGAAAACTTGAGGTATCGATGGGAGGGATTAAAACAAGGTGAAGAACTTTATTTATTCTTGTTGGTTAAACTTACTTAATATTACTTACTTATTAGGTGGTGAGACCGAAAGACAAATCTTAGCTCGGGTTAAGTAATACTGGCTTCTCTTGATCGGAATTGGACTCTCTTGAATCTGTGCTTGATTGGTACTTCATTTTTTAGCAGTCAAGATATGGTTATCGAACCTGCTTTCTCTATTTTCATATTTCTCTCTATTATTGAAAGTGAGATCCCGTTGACCATTGATCAAATATCATATTAAAGGACGTATAAATACTTGATAAGGGTCAATTGGGTTAGAATCAACTTTTATAATGGTATCATTTATGTATGAGAGTGTGATATTGTAGAAATTCATGCCAGCAGTAGATTAATTTTACCCACAACAATTATCAATTGATCATGCAAAATTGCTAACAATGGAGACTGAATATGGAGCTCTAACACAAAATTATCTTAACTGAGTGTACAATAGCCAACCCTATAATAACATAGGTTTCTGAATATATAGAATACATCAAGATATCGAATGCATAAGGAGGCATCCAAAACTAGCATAAAGCAGGCTTACCCAAAATAGGCAAATCCCCCATAGGTGTAAAAAGCTGATCCCAAATCTGTCATGAGGCTCACGAATTGGCAAGGGCGCATGGGCAAGCTAATGAGTGGTGGAATGGCAGCTCATACATGCTTTTTCATGGAGGAAAGAGTGGAGGATGAAAGGGGCAAAAAACAAGTTCACCTCACCTAGTCTTGCTTTCCTATGTGCCTTAAAACACTGAAAAAGCAGGCAATAAAGTAGAAAAAGCAGAAGGGAGCCTAGGAGGCCAGGAATAAAGCAGATTTGATTCCTAAGGCTTTCCCAAGTGCGACATGAGTCAAAGATGGAAAGTTTGACCTCTATGGATAGGCAATTAGCAACTTGCACATGGTGGGACTCATGAACTAGGCAAATAAGACAAAAATAAATGAATTAATGTATAAGTGGGTAATACTATGGGTTTGATTATTCTAACACCCCCCCTTAAGCCTGACTTTATGAGTAATAAACCAAAATTATAGGGCCTAGCAACAAGGCTTAGCCACCCTTTTACATACTGCAAGTCCATATGAACCAAGGAAAGAGGCAAAACCAACTTGGGAAAATCCTCCCTTAAACATGGAATGTAAAAAAAATTTGTAGAATCTTGTCTTCACTCATGCCTTTACAGCATGATCAGCAATCCCCAACAGTGATTTGAGATTACTGAGGGTCTTCTCACAAAATTCTTTGGTGAAGATATCAGCTACTTGTTTTGAAGATGAACAAAAGAGTAGGTGAATTGTTCCATCATGCACAAGCTCTCTGATGTAGTGCATGTGAATCTCAATGTGTCTGGATCTCTGCTTCTAAACTGGATCCTTGCAGATTTGAATGGTACTCTGGTTATCATAGTAGATAGTATTTGAGTACTCAGGTTTGAAACCACACTCTCCAAGTAAACCCTGCAACCATAAACACTGAGTTGCTGCATTAACAACTCCTCTGTACTCAGCTTCTGT
>LPNX010149935.1:566558-584551 GCA_001517045.1 Pseudotsuga menziesii
CCTTTAAAGCATGATCAGCAATCCCCAGCAGTGATTTGAGATAGCTGAAGGTCTTCTCACAAAATTCTTTGGTGAAGATATCAGCTACTTGTTCTGAAGATGAACAGAAGAGTAGGTGAATGGTGCCATCATGCACAAGCTCTCTGATGTAGTGCATGTGAATCTCAATGTGTCTGGTTCTCTGCTTCTGAACTGGATCCTTGCATATTCGAATGGTACTCTGGTTATCAAAGTAGATAGTAGTTGAGTACTCAGGTTCAAAACCACACTCTCCAAGTAAACCCTGCAACCATAAACACTGAGTTCCTGCATTAACAACTCCTATGTACTCAACTTCTGTAGATGAGAGTGCAATGGCACTCTGTTTCTTGCTTGGCCAGCTGATTGGCCCTTCTGCAAGCATGAGCACATACCCTAAAGTGGACTTTCTGTCTGTGCTATCACCTGCCCATCACTGTCAGTAAATCCAATCAAATCAAGATCAGATTTTGCCTTATAGAAGATCCCATGTGTCCTTGTTCCCTAAACAAAGTTAAGGATCCTTTTGGCTACTTTCCAATGGATCTCATGAGGCTGATCCATGAATCTAGAAGCCACACTTACTGCATAACAAATATCAGGTCAAGTATGTGTCAAATATAATAAACATCCAATCAATTGTCTATACAGTGTATTGTTTACCATCGGTGGAGAATCATCTTCCTCCAGTTTCACTCCTGAAAGGAAAGGAGTTTTGCTTGCTTTGCAGTCTTGCATTCTGAATTTGATCAGAAAATCCAAGGCATACTTGGACTGGTGCACCTTTATTCCAGATTCGGTTTGAGCAATCTCAAGCCCCAGAAATTGACTTAAGAGCCCAAAATCTGTCATGGAGAAGGCTTGGTTCATAGCTCCTTTCAAGGAAGCAATCTCAGCCTGTGAGCTTCCTGTAATGAGGAGGTCATCAACATATAACACAATGATAATTAATGCACCATTAACATACTTCAAATAGACATTCGGATCTGATTTGCACCGAAAAAAATTCAGAGATAGCAAGAAGCTATCTATCTTGGCATACCAAGCCCTGGGGGCTTGCTTTAGCCCATACAATGACTTTGTCAACCTGCACACAAGAGAAGGGTTAGTAGAAAAACCTTGAGGCTTCTGCATATATATCTCCTCAATGAGATCTCCATTTATAAAGGAACATTTTACATCCATGTGATGTACCTCCCATTGCCTTGAGGCTGCAATGGGTAGAGCTAGCCTGATGGAATCCATCTTTGCCACTGGGGAAAAGGTCTCATTGTAATCAATACCATGAACCTGTGAGTATCCTTTATATACCAATCTAGCCTTGTACTTCAGTGGTGAACCATCAACAGAAAATTTGGTCTTATAGACCCACTTACACTGTACTAGTTTTCTCCCTGGAGGAAGATCCACTAGCTCCCATGTGATGCTCTTCTGGAGTGAGCTGAACTCCTCCTTCATGGCATCTTTCCATATTGGATCTCCTACTTCTTCTTCATATGTTTGAGGATCAGACTCCACCATCAAATAGCATTTTTCAGCAAACATAGGATCCTTCATGCACAGACCACTCTCAAATTGAGATCTAGTCCTCCTTGGGTCATTTGGATCCCCAGCTAGCTCACTTGCTGCATGTAGTGTCTTGGCTTCCCATTTAGGCCTTGTGGGGCTGTTTGGGTCTACAATAAAATCATCTCCATCAGAAAAATCAGAATCAGCATGTTCAACAAACTCTTTACTTACTTCTTGAGGTTCAGGTGGTGAAGAGGCTTCACCAATTTCCACTTCTGCAAGGGGTTCTTCTTCAAACTAAACACACCTTTCAATGAAGGATTTGTTTGTTCTCAAGTTGATCAAATTGTACCATTTTGAATATTAAGAGTATCCAACAAAAATACACTCTTGGCTTTGGGGCTGCAAAGCCTTCCTCTTCTCTGTCGGGATTCTAGCCCATGCCTTTGAGCCAAAAATCCTGAAATGGGTCACATCTGGCTTGTGCCCACTCCATGATTCGAAGGGAGTCATGCCATCAAGATGTTTGTGAGGCACCCTATTCTGAATATAGGCTGCACAGTTGATAGCTTCAGCCCAGTACTTTGGTGGCAAATTTTTGGCCTCCATCATGCATGTTTCCATCTCCTTCAGTGATCTATTCTTCCTCTCAGCAACACCATTTTGCTGTGGTGTGTAAGGGATAGAATGCTGCATCTGAATACCTGCATTTGCACAATAGTTAATAAAATCAGACTTGACATACTCACCACCATTGTCAGATCTGAGGACCTTGAGTTTCCTTCCACACTGGTTTTCAACCAAATCCTTAAAGACTTTGAATAGGCCAAAAACTTCAGACTTGTGCTTCATGAAGTGAAACCAACAATACCTGGAAAGATCATCAATAAAGGTCAATGCATTTTTGGCCTGACTCATGGAAATTTGAGGGAATGGGCCAGCAACATCACTGTGAATCAGCTCGAGGGGTGCAGAGGTTCTCTCATGGCTAGCTTTCTCAAACTTATGCTCTGGGTGTTTTCCTAGGATACAGCCTTGGCAGGCTCCTTTGGAAAATTTTATCTTGGGAAGCCCTATGACCATTTCTTTCTCACTAAGATCAGACAGATACTTGTAATTTAGATGGCCCAATCTTTCATGCCATATCTTTCTAGCTTCATTAGCATGGATAAGAAGAGAAGAGGGGTTTGAGTAAGGTAGGAAGTGTGAAAACATGTATACCTTTTGAGCATGATTCACTACTCCTTTTGCAATGACTCTACCACTTGAGATTTCTGTGATCTCAACTTCATTGGGGGAGAATATGACTTTCTTAGGAGACCCAGTGTGGGTCATCTGGTACACTGACAGAAGGTTGGAGGTGAGACCAGGGACATATAGCACATTGTTGAATTTACCATGATCAAGATCTATCTTTCCTTTTCCTTTACTTTCAGTGAGAGAGTCATCTCCCAGTACAATAGATGGTCCTTTCGACATATCCAGTGAGGAGAAGGCCTCCTTAGTCAAAACCATGTGTCTTGAAGCTCTAGAATCTATGACAAAACTGGGTGAGCTTGATGTGCCAGAAACAAGAGCATGAACTCTCTCTCTGTCATCGAAACTTGATCCTCCTTCTCTCTTCTTTGAGCTTTCTGGAAGGGAGATGCCATTCTTCTCCAGGAGATTGGTCAGCATATCAATGTACTTTTTCATACAAGAGATTTCAGTGTGATTTCCCTTCGAACAGTATGAGCACTTGTTCATTTCACCTTTTTTTTTCTTCTTCTGGGTATTTTTCTTGGGACCTTGTTGATCCTCTGGAGACTACTTCTTGTCTCTTCTTTGCTCAGGTGGATTTTTAGCTTTCTTTTTTCTTTTTGAATCCACCCTCGAATCTCCAGCAATCAAAGCTTGATATTTTGAAGGTTTGATGGTGCCCATCATCACCAGCTTGTCTTGTTCTTGTGTGAGACATTCCATGAAATCTGCAAGGCTAGGCATCTTCCAGGTTCGAGCTGTGAGTTTTGTGGCATAGAATTTCGAAACAAAGACTGAGTAGTCAGGTCCTAGCTTCGAGAGGATGGCCAATACGAGCTGATCATCTTTCTTTTCTATACCACACTGCTTCAGGTACAAAACTAGTGCTTTGAACTTGGAGAAATATAGCTGCAGGGATTCAAAGCTACTGGGACTCAGAGAAATCAGCTTATTTTCGATCTGATGTCCCTTCATCTCATCTGTCTTTCCAAAAAGATCAGAAATATTCTCCCATACTTGATCCGGTGAAGTTAATCCATCGAGATGGAAAAGGAGGTCTCAGGAAATACTTAGACATAGGAGGCCATAGGCCTCATCTCTCCAATTGTGCCATTTGATCTTCTCTGCAGCTGCATTGGGCTCCGCTTCTGTTGCCATAGTCACCCTATAGAGGCCTTTCACTTTGATACCATGTAGAAATTCAGGCCAGCAGTAGATTAATTTTACCCACAACAATTATTAATTGATCATGCAAAATTGCTAACAATGAAGACTGAATATGGAGCTGTAACACAAAATTATATTAGCTGAGTGTACAATAGCCAAACCTGTAATAACATAGGTTTATGAATATATAGAATACATCAAGAGATCGAATGCATAAGGAGGCATCCAAAACTAGCATAAAGCAGGCTTACCCAAAATAGGCAAATCCCCCATAGGTGTAAAAAGTTGATCCCAAATCTGTCATGAGGCTCACGAATTTGAAAGGGCACATGGGAAATCTAATGAGTGGTGGAATGGAATCTCGTACATGCTTTTGCATGGAGGAAAGAGTGGAGGATGAAAGGGGCAAAAAACAAGTTCACCTCACCTAGTCTTGCTTTCCTATGTGCCTTAAAACATTGAAAAAGCAGGCAATAAAGAAGAAAAGGCAGAAGGGCACCTAGGAGTCCAGGAATAAAGCAGATTTGATTCCTAAGGCTTTCCCAAGTACTACAGGAGTCAAATATGGCAATTTTGACCTCTATGGATAGGCAATTAGCAACTTGCACATGGTGGGACTCATGAACTAGGTAAATAAGACAAAAATAAATGAATTAATGTCTAAGTGGGTAATACTATGGGTTTGATTATTCTAACACCCCCCCTTAAGCTTGAATTTATGAGTAATAAATCAAAAATATAGGGCCTAGAAACAAGGCTTAGTCACCCTTTTACATACTGCAAGTCCATATGAACCAAGGAAAGAGGCAAAACCAACTTGGGAAAATCCTCCCTTAAACATGGACTGTAAAACAAAATTGTAGAATCCCCTCTCCACTCATGCCTTTATAGCATGATCAGCAATCCCCAGTAGTGATTTGAGATTGCTGAAGGTCTTCTCACAAAATTCTTTGGTGAAGATATCAGCTACTTGTTTTGAAGATGAACAAAAGAGTAGGTGAATGGTGCCATCATGCACAAGCTCTCTGATGTGGTGCATGTGAATCTCAATGTGTTTGGTTCTCTGCTTCTGAACTGGATCCTTGCAGATTCGAATGGTACTCTGGTTATCATAGTAGATAGTAGTTGAGTACTCAGGTTCGAAACCACACTCTCCAAGTAAACCCCGCAACCATAAACACTGATTTGCTGCATTAACAACTCCTCTGTACTCGGCTTCTGTAGATGAGAGTGCCATGGCACTCTGTTTCTTGCTTGACCAGCTGATTGGCCCTTCTGCAAGCATGAACACATACCCTGAAGTGGACTTTCTGTCTGTGCTATCACCTACCCAATCACTGTCAGTAAATCCAATCAAATCAAGATCAGATTTTGCCTTATAGAAGATCCCATGTGTCCTTGTTCCCTGAACAAAGTTAAGGATCCTTTTGGTTGCTTTCCAATGGATCTCATGAGGCTGATCCATGAATCTAGAAGCCACACTTACTGCATAACAAATATCAGGTCGAGTATGTGTCAAATACAATAAACATCCAATCAATTGTCTATACAGTGTATTGTTTACAATCGGTGGAGAATCATCTTCCTCCAGCTTCACTCCTGAAAGGAAAGGAGTTTTACTTGCTTTGCAGTCTTGCATTCTGAATTTGATCAGCAAATCCAAGGCATACTTGGACTGGTGCACCTTTATTCCAGCTTTGGTTTGATAAATCTCAAGCCCCAGAAATTGACTTAAGAGCCCCAAATCTCTCATGGAGAAGGCTTGGTTCATAGCTCCTTTTAAGGAAGCAATCTCAGCCTGTGATCTTCCTGTAATGAGGAGGTCATCAACATATAACAAAATGATCATTAATGAACCATTAACAAACTTCAAATAGACATTCGGATCTGATTTGCACCGAACAAAATTCAGAGATAGCAAGAAGCTATCTATCTTGGCATACCAAGCCCTGGGGGCTTGCTGTAGCCCATACAATGACTTTCTCAAGCTGCACACAAGAGAAGGGTTAGTAGCAAAACCTTGAGGCTGCTGCATATATATCTCCTCAGTGAGATATCCATTCAGAAAGGCACATTTTACATCCATGTGATGTACCTCGCAATGCCTTGAGGCTGCAATGGCTAGAGCTAGCCTGATGGAATCCATCTTTGCCACTAGGGAAAAGGTCTAATTGTAATAAATACCATGAAACTATGAGTAGCCTTTAGCTACCAATCTAGCCTTGTACTTCAGTGGTGAACCATCAGCAGCAAATTTGGTCTTATAGACCCACTTACACTGTACTAGTTTTCTCCCTGGAGGAAGATCCACTAGCTCCCATGTGTTGCTCTTCTGGAGTGAGATGAACTCCTCCTTCATGGAAGCTTGCCGTCTTGGATCTCCTACTGCTTCTTCATATGTTTGAGGATCAGACTCCACCATCAAATAGCATTTTTCATCAAACATAGTATCCTTCATGCACAGACCACTCTCAAATTGAGATCTAGTCCTCCTTGGGTCATTTGAATCCCCAGCTAGCTCACCTGCTACATGTAGTGTCTTGGCTGCCCATTTAGGCCTTGTGGGGCTGTTTGGGTCTGCAATAAACTAATATCCATCAGACAAATCAGAATCAGCATGTTCAACAAACTCTTTACTTACTTCTTGAGGTTCAGGTGGTGAAGAGGCTTCACCAATTTCCACTTCTGCAAGGGGTTCTTCTTCAAACTGAACACACCTTTCAATGAAGGATTTGTTTGTGCTCAAGTTTATCAACTTGTACCCTTTTGAATATTCAAAGTATCCAACAAAAATACACTCTTGGCTTTGGGGCTGCAAAGCCTTCCTCTTCTCTGTTGGGATTCTAGCCCATGCCTTTGAGCCAAAAATCCTGAAATGGGTCACATCTGGCTTGTGCCCACTCCATGCTTCGAAGGGAGTCATGCCATCAAGATGTTTGTGAGGCACCCTATTCTGAATATATGCTGCACAGTTGATAGATTTGGCCCAGTACTTTGGTGGCAATGTTTTGGCCTCCATCATGCATGTTGCCATCTCCTTCAGTGATCTATTCTTCCTCTCAGCAACACCATTTTGCTGTGGTGTGTAAGGGATAGAATGCTGCATCTGAATACCTGCATCTGCACAATATTTAGTAAAATTAGACTTGACATACTCACCACCATTGTTAGATATGAGGACCTTGAGTTTCCTTCCACACTGGTTTTCAACCAAACCCTTAAATACTTTGAATAGGCCAAAAACTTCAGACTTGTGTTTCATGAAGTGAACCCAACAATACCTGGAAAAATCATCAATAAAGGTCAATGCATATTTGGCCTGACTCATGGACATGTGAGGGAATGGGCCAGCAACATCACTGTGAATCAGATCAAGGGGTGCAGAGGTTCTCTCATGGCTAGCTTTCTCAAACTTATGCTCTGGGTGTTTTCCTAGGATACAGCCTTGGCAGACTGCTTTGGAAAATTTTTATCTTGGGCAGCCCTATGACCATTTATTTCTCACTAAGATCAGACAGATACTTGTAATTTAGATGGCCAAATATTTCATGCCATATCTTGCTAGCTTCATTAGCATGGATAAGAAGAGCAGAGGGGTTTGAGTAAGGTAGGAAGTGTGAAAACATGTATACCTTTTGAGCATGATTCGCTACTCCTTTTGCAATGACTCCACCACTTGAGATTTTTGTGATCTCAACTTCATTGGGGGAGAATATGACTTTCTTAGGAGACCCAGTGTGGGTCATCTGGTACACTGACAGAAGTTTGGAGGCGAGACCAGGGACATACAGCACATTGTTGAAGTTACCATGATCAAGATCTATCCTTCCTTTGCCTTTACTTTCAGTGAGAGAGTCATCTCCTAGTACAATAGATGGTCCTTTCGACATATCCAGTGAGGAGAAGGCCTCCTTAGTCAAAACCATGTGTCTTGAAGCTCCAGAATCTATGAGAAAACTGGGTGAGCTTGATGTGCCAGCAACTGGAGCATGAACTCTCTCTTTGTCATCGGAACTTGATCCTCCTTCTCTCTTCTTTGAGCTTTCTGGAAGGGAGATTCAATTCTTCTCCAGGAGATTGGTCAGCATATCAATCTGCCTTTTCATACAAGAGTTTTCAGTGTGATTGCTCTTCGAACAGTATGAGCACTTGTTCATTTCACCTTTGTTTTTCTTCTTCTGGGTATTTTTCTTGGGACCTTGTTGATCCTTTGGAGACTGCTTCTTGTCTCTTCTTTGCTCAGGTGGATTTTTAGCTTTCTTTTTGCTTTTTGAATCCACCCTCGAATCTCCAGCAATCAAAGCTTGATCTTTGGAAGTTTTGATGGTGCCCATCATCACCAGCTTGTCTTGTTCTTGTGTGAGAGATTCCATGAAATCTGCAAGGCTAGGAATCTTCCAGGTTCAAGCTATGAGTTTTGTGGCATAGAAGGTCGAAACAAAGACTTAGTAGTCAGGTCCTATCTTCAAGAGGATGGCCAATACGAGCTGATCATCTTTCTTTTCGATACCACACTGCTTCAGCTGCAAAACTAGTGCTTTGAACTTGGAGAAATATAGCTGCAGGGATTCAAAGATACTGGGACTCAGAGAAATCATCTCATTTTTGATCTGATGTCCCCTCATCTCATCTGTCTTTCCAAAAAGATCAGAAATCTTCTCCCATACTTGATCCGGTGAAGTTAATCCATTGAGATGGAAAAGGAGGTCTCGGGAAATACTGAGACATGGGATGCCATAGGCCTCATCTCTTCGATTGTGCCATTTGATCTTCTATGCAGCTGCATTGGGCTCTAATTCTGTTGCCATAGTCACCCTGTAGAGGCCTTTCGCTCTCAACAATATCTCCATCTCTGCTTTCCATTCAAAATAGTTGAAGGGAGTCAAGATAGTTTTCTGTGAATCCATAGCTTTAGAAAATCTGTCCCGGTTGTCAGTAGAAGGCTCCCAGTCTTGATGTCGAACCTGCAAAACAATTTTTGAAGGAGAGTAACAACCTACAATGGCTCTGATACCATGTAGAAATTCAGGCCAGCAGTAGATTAATTTTACCCACAACAATTATCAATTGATCATGCAAAATTTCTAACAATGGAGACTGAATATGGAGCTGTAACACAAAATTACATTAACTGAGTGTACAATAGCCAAAATTGTAATAACATAGGTTGATGAATATATAGAGTACATCAATATATCGAATGCATAAGGAGGCATCCAAAACTAGCATAAAGCAGGCTTACCCAAAATAGGCAAATCCCCTATAGGTGTAAATAGCTGATCCCAAATCTGTCATGAGGCTCATGAATTGGAAAGGGCGCATGGGCAAGCTAATGAGTGGGGGAATGGCAGATCATACATGATTTTGTGTGGAGGAAAGAGTGGAGGATGAAAGGGGCAAAAAACAAGTTCACCTCACCTAGTCTTGCTTTCCTATGTGCCTTAAAACACTGAAAAAGCAGGCAATAAAGCAAAAAAAGCAGAAGGGCACCTAGGAGGCCAGGAATAAAGCAGATTTGATTCCTAAGGCTTTCCCAAGTGCTACATGAGTCAAAGATGGCAATTTTGACCTCTATGGATAGGCAATTAGCAACTTGCACATGGTGGGACTCATGAACTAGGCAAATAAGACAAAAATAAATGAATTAATGTCTAAGTGGGAAATACTATGGGTTTGATTATTCTAATAGATATCAAGGCACACTAAAGGGTTATTAATTGGCAATGGTTTGTTGTCATACACCTATTATTTCATATTATTTCTTAATTAGTTACATTAATTGATCCAACTACCTGCATAGCTGAGGTAAATAGTGAGAAATGAATGCTAAAAGGTGCAAAGCCGCTCTCTCGGTGTATGAGGGGGAGGGTAATTGAGACGCTTTTTAGGATTGGTTCTATTCATTTTTTGAACCCAATACTTATAAATTTAACTTTAATAAAGAAAGTAGAGGTAATTGTCCTAACCTTTTTAGTCTAGGAAGATTATGATACAGTAGATTAAGGTGAAGGTTAAGAAGATAAGTTGTTGGTTGATAATTGATATAAGTCATTTTTTAAAAAGGGCGAGCATTTATAAATGGTGAATGCAATAAGTACTATATAATAAATCGAAACTATTCTTTTAATCAAAATTAAGGTAGATAAGTTAATAATTTACTGCGTAAGTGTTTGAAAGCAACACCCTCCGGAGAAATTTGAACATAAAATTTCAAATTTGTCATTCCATCAATTTTCTAAATGACATTATATATCACAACCTTAATCAACACTCATCAATAAATATATTAGGAGTGCCTTCAGAATCTTGGATTATGAAGATACTCCTAATAGAAGTTGATGGATTGATTGATGTAGGGGGTTAGCATCAGCTTACATATGGATTGAATTTCTTGGCTTTAGTTTCTTATTTATTCTTCATCATTTGTAAAGTTCATAATCCTGAAAGTTAGCAACTCCTAATTTTATAATATAGATCATTCATGCAAATTCAAGGTCAAGTAAATTCATTACATCAATAGTCTTGACTATTAACCTAGTAAGTTGATACTTTATATGAAATTTGTTTTCCAATTTATATACGTGGTCTAATGAACTCTTACACTTCCAAAACATCTATCTCATCATAATAATCATGGGGATAAAATATTATTTCATTTGATATCACAAGTTTCCCCATTGTTATACACTTGTCCTCATTCATGAACTTTGTATGCTAGGACGAGATACGATCTATGAGATTATGAAATTTGTAATGATGCTTTGAGATGAAGTCAATTTTAAGATTCTACCATAAGTGGCTAAAATTATTCTTAAAAGGTTTGTTGTGGTCTTGACTACATGTACTTATTGTTCCTCATCATTGCAATATTAATCACGATTTAAATCAAAACCATTGTATCTTTCCTTATTAAAGCTTGGGGTTACTTATATATGCGGCAGTGAAAAATTATGTGGTTGTAACCATTATATTACACTTTTAAGCTAATGTTAGAGGATTATGGTTTCATTTTAGCGATTGTATTAATGTGAAGGTATATTAATTAACATTGACATTATTGTGGAAAGTAAGGGTTTGATATCTACATAATTCAATTGTCTGCCATCTATTGATTTGAAATCATGTAAGTGTCATGCATAGCTGTTTCCTGCTTGATATTTCTGAAGGTCATTATTGCATGGTAAGTGTTCTGTGATTTCCATTAACTTGTCAATTCAAAGGCATGATGACCTTGCATTCCATGACTGCGCATGAAGGTTCACAGTAACTTGGTGAAATGAAGATGTTTGGAGTTTTGGTAAATCTGTATGAACCCATGATAGATCGACTATGTTTCTTAGTTCAGGTTTTGAAAATCCATGAAGCTTGTGTAAATGCTATTATGGCTCCTGTTTCAAGATTCGAGCTCATGGGTGATGAATATTTAGACTCTGATCCCAAATGCCGTGAATTGGTGGTAAAGGTAGGATGGCTAGGGTTTCTGTAGAAATTTTCTAGTTTTAATTTGGAAATATCTAGGGCATTCACAACTTCGTTTGATGGTATGAAAGCATAGGTAGGAGATATTTTGTTGCAGTTGACAGAGGAATTTTTATCTCAGGATATAGGTTTTCCAATGGTAGGAGAATGCTCATATAAGGGTAAACATATGAAGAATGATGACTGGAAGGATTTCTTGACTTCAGCTAATCGGTAGATAGAATCTATGTTTGAATTCCCTTCCCGGCTATTGAAGAAGAAGTGGTGTTCTTTCCTTGAAGTCATTATCAGGTATGTCACCTCCGAAGGTCGACTCTCTCAAAATCAATTTTATCAGTTTTAGATATTAATGATTTTTAAAGGGAATCCTATAAATATGTTGTATTACTTCTTAAGTAGTTTGCAAAAGATGGCTTGTACTTATCATAGTAATGTGGGGGGAAAGGAATGGAGCTTGTTTCATCATGGGATTATTAAGATACTTGTATCTTACTGATTGGTATAATTGGGATATTCTTGGGAATCTTTTCTCGCTCGTAATAAGTTTGGGGAAAATGAGGAGTGGCCTCGACAGAGGTCCAAAACCAAAAGAAGGCATAAAGAGTTAGAAGTAAGTGAACCTGATCAAACTTCAAGTGGTGGTGGCCTTAAGGTTGAGTCTAAGGTAAACCTTGAGACACCTATTAAAGACTCTCATCCTCAAACTAAGGAACCTATGGTTATTCCAACTTTCCTAAATGATAACCTTCCATATTCATAGACAAACATCGGTCATAAACCAGCCAAAGATGAAGTTAGTAGGGTGATGAGTAATCGGGCAATTCACCGAACCACTCATAGCATGATGACCGCGCTCTTTGCGAGTAGATATTTAAGTATAGGGAATTCCTCTGTCATCGAATTGAGAGATTATTTGGAGTGTCGGCCCAATGAAGCTCCAGTTGATCCAACTGTTCTTGATCTAAAGTACGTATCTGCATCTAAAACTAGAGATGGGGATGTCCAACAATTAAATCCCGGGCCTAATGTAGGTCAAGAAATTGAACAGAATCCATGTACAGAGGTGAGAGGTAATGGGGAACCAAATGTAGGAATTACAGTAGAACAACCTGATCAAATTACCTATGCTCAGGTCATATCATCCTTGGAAACTGATTTGAAAGAGTCTCAGGTCATTAGGGCATTCGCTATGGAAGAAATTGCAAGCCTGAAAGATGATTTGACTTCCTGGTTTGATAAATGGAATCTCTTGAGGGTAAAGAAGCTCAGATATAAAGCTCAGGCGAAAAAATTTCTATCAAAAAATATAAAAATGATCAAACAAAACAAGATTGCCAATACGAGAGCTATTAGATTGAAGGCTAAATTAGATGAAGCAAGACAAAATGTGTCGATTCGATTTTCTGTTGAATCATCTCTTAAAACTTGACATCTCTATTTGTTGTATGAAGTTCAATTTTGTTTTATGATCTAAACTTTTTCAGGCATACAGATGGTTTAAAAAAATTGGCTTCTATAGGTTAGTAATGTCCTATAATATTCATATTTCATCTTTCGTGCAAAGTGTTTTAGTTTATTTTATAAGGATACCTGCATAATTAAAATTTTGTAGGCATCCTATTTATTTTTATATGTGTATATTTTCACTTTGCTAATTGATTTTGTTTGAAAATTCCAAGT
Source organism: Pseudotsuga menziesii (assembly GCA_001517045.1). Lineage (NCBI taxonomy): Eukaryota > Viridiplantae > Streptophyta > Pinopsida > Pinales > Pinaceae > Pseudotsuga > Pseudotsuga menziesii. The sequence continues at coordinate 579,651 of LPNX010149935.1, forward strand.
GTCATGGAGTATGCAAGCTGAAGGTTGATGTTGTGCTACAATTTTGGGATTCGATTACCTGGAGCTTACTCATTGGAAGATGCCTTGAACATGCAACTATTCGCTATTTTGTTGGTTCTACATTTCTAATTTTGAGCATCATCAGTTGATTGATTGTCGGATATAATGATGCCTCATGAAACGGAATAATGATACTAAATTTTATCTAGTAAGTTAGTTATTATCTTTCACATTATTTCATCTCAGTTTTCACTCAACGACACACCTAGAATCATGGAATTTCTTTTGCTCTATATTTGGATAGGAATCCACGTAGTATCAAAAAAATAGGGTGGTCAGTTGATTAGAAGTTGGTTTGTCTTCTATATAAACAAGTTCCAAACATTGATAAAGGGTTCAATTTCTGAGACATTTGGGAGAATTCATATTATACAGTATTATACTTTATTCAATTAGGTTGGTGTTCTTTGAACTTCTTCTGAGGATTACTGAGTGTTGTAGGATATTAAAGACCCTAGCTAAGTCTTTAAAACATCTATATTGTGTTACTGATTATTCTCTTTTGTTATCTTTACTTTCATATATATATATATATTGCTATTATATGTGAAATATTTTTAATGGACTTTGAATGATTATGCTTGCCTGAAATATAAATGGTTTACTGTCATGTTGAGATGGATGGACTTCTTCATAATTTCAATTGTTCATAAATCTATTTTTGATAAATTTCTAACTTGCAGGTTGACATTATTTCATTTACAAGTTAGTATATGATTATGTTCATATGTTTCAGGATTGTGTATCTATTTAATATCATTGATATTGGGTTTTAATTTCTGTTTCAATTATTGTACAATAGATTGTCATCTTATTGTAGGATAATTGAGATTTAATTTTGTTATTGGAGACTTTTCTATCAATCCAGAATTGTTGATCATATTTATTCTTTAAAACATTTTTTCAAGTTAATAACTCATGCTCTTGGCCAAGATAGGTAATTTTCATCTAGATTATCATACAACAAAATTAGGAGCTGTTAATTTTTTTGCATTTAGCTTAAGGTAGTTTCTCTCAGGATTAGTTGGTCATTTAGTTAGATTTCTTTGTTTTGACTAGAAGATTGATTTAAGCAAATCCCCCACACACACACCTTTGAGAGACCCTTTATTTTGGATAGCACATCATACAAGAAACAGGGCCTTGATCTTGTGAAGGAAAGTTACTTTAAACACATACAATATTGCATTAAGTTGAGTGTGTGGGATGTCTTTTTGTAAGTTGGCCTAGGAAAGTTTTTCCGGCCAACAGTAAGGAAGTCGTAAAGTAAGGAGCCACATTTATTTATTATTATGCTTCCCTCATAAGCCCTCATAATCTAAGGAGTAAGTACTAACTACTACATGTTAGTTTTTCAACATTAAGCTAGCATTATTAGGATCTTTAACTGAGAGAATAACAAGTACATCAATCAAACACAAGATACAATGAACACAGTGTTTTTCCTTGGGGAAACCATAAAGGAGAAAACCCCACAACTTCCTCAGAGATAGAATCAGCACCGAAACAGTAAAATCCCCAAAATAGTAAGTGATCTCCCAATAGCAGTAATCTTCTTCTTGTCTAGCCCCAGTGTCTTCTTATTCCTCAACTATGCGCTACACTTGAGTGTGTATGACTTGTGTGATAAATAGAGACTCCAGTTCTCTTTTTATACTAATCCTGACATGACTAAAAACGCACTAGGGCTGACCTCTACTAGGAGAGTCTAATAACCTTAGTGCCCCGGAACTGCGGGGACTTTAACACTTAGACAATTAGAGGGTTACCCACCATGACTTGACATGACTTGTTTACATTATTGATCCTCCCGATTGAAACATCGAGGCATGAAAACATGACTAAAATACATAATAGATACATCCCAGAATAAACATCGGGTTACAATACATAAGATTGAATACATTCTGAAGTTACAAATGCATCAACACTCCCTCTTAACTAGGAAGGTATTCTTTCGACACAATTTTCAGCACTGGTCTTCTTCTCTATATCAGCTGGATCATCTCTTCTTCTGCATCTCAAGTCTTCTGAGTCTTCAATTCATCTTTTTCTTCAAGTCATCTTTGTCTTCAAGTCATCTTCGTCTTCGGATCTGGATCATCTCTCGATCTGGATCATCATGGGACATCATCACTGGATCTGGATCATCACTTGATCTGGATCATCACTAGCTATCATCACTAGATATAGATCATCACTGGATCTGGATCATCACTGCTAGATCATCATCACTGGATCTGGATCATCACGGGTGCTATCTCATGATTCTTCTCATCATAGGAAGTTCTACAGAGCCATCCCATTTTCATGCTGGTTGTAGGCCTAGCCTCCATGTAGGTCTTTTCCAGCACTTATATCTGATCAACACATGATACGAAGAATGGCTCATCATTTCTATCTGATCAACACATGATACGAAGAATGGCTCATCATTTCTATCTGATCAACACATGATGCGAAGATAGATATTGCACTTACATCTTATCAACACATGATACAAAGAATGGCATGCCCAGCACTCACATCTAATCATGTAGGAACTAATCCTATAATCATATAAAAAAGGCCCAGCACTTACATCTGATTAGCACATGATATGAAGAATGTCTTTGACATCTCTATCTGATCAACACATGATGTGAAGATAGATACTGCACTTACATCTGATCAACATATGATGTGAAGAATGTCACTACACTTATATCTGATCAACACATGATGTGAAGAATGGCATAGCACTTACATCTGATCAACACATGATGTGAAGAATGGATCAGCACTTACATCTGATCAACACATGATGTGAAGAATGGATCTGCACTTACATCCACCCAGTGAGGGAACACATCCCATTACTAATGGAAGGGCTATGCACTCATATCTGATCATGAGGGAACACATGCCAGTAATCATATCAGAATGGCCCCCAGTCCTCCTCGACTGAGCTACCTGGTAACTGACCAGGTGCCTCCATTCTCCTAGAGAATGGAAGTTTCCCTTACATCCGGCCTACTTGTCAGAATAGCCAACACTCACATCTAACATGGAAGGAACTTAATCCTTTAGCCATGATAGAATGGTTCATCCCTTACATCTGATCAAGTGGGAACACATTCCTCTATCACATCAGAATGGCTACTCATTCCTATACTGAGTGTTCCTCGTAACTGACCAGGTGCCTCCATTCCTAGAATGGAAATTGCCTTTACATCTGTCCTACTCGAAAGAATGGCTAACACTCATATCTGACATGGAAGGAACCAATCCTCTCACCATGACAGAATGGATCAGCCCTTACATCTGAACATGGAAGGAACCAATCCTCTCACCACGTCAGAATGGCTATGGGTCTCATCACTATCTCAGTTACCACCTAAGTTGTACTTAGTGGTTTTTTATCAAGTGAGCCTGGTGAACCGGACAGGGTTAACTTGTTCGGAGTTCAAAAAGACCTTTGGAAGTACTTCTGGGAAGTGCTTGTTGTACTATATCACATGTTCATACCCCATGGGGGAATTGTAATAAATTTTCTAGCATGATAGTGTATGTAAAAGACTCGGTCTCTTAGACTTCATTTGTCAATCCAATCAACCCAAGGTGTTTTTTCCCTTGGTTATTATTGGTTGTTGAATAAACGACTGATAATTTCTGAGTTTTTCACTCCATACCTCCAAAGTTGGGGTGGTTGGCATTTAGGCCTATTGAGGTTATTAGAGTATGTGTGTCAATGTATAAACATGCTAGACATCATTTTTGAGTCATATGAACATGTCTAAGTCGCCCTAGGTGTTTTTCAATTTTTCAATTTTTTAGTTTTTTCAGTGTTTTTTATTAAAATTAAATTTTTCCAGAACTTAGGCTATTTTTTAATAGTTTAATTGGAGAAATTGATTTTGTAATAAAAGTGGGCCAAATAATCGGTTTCACTCATGTAGGTGCTCATTTTCAAGCTAAGAGCACCATGTAAACCCATGGACCCATTATTTCCAAAGTTTTGAGTGATTTTCCATCACTCAGGTCAGAAAGCCCCAAAAATCAATTATTGATTATTTTAATTAATAAATTGATGAATAATGGAGCAAATCAAAAATAAAACATCAGTGGATCCTCAGCTGATTTGATTGAAATCAGTCAGATCTAAAGCAGATTGATTGGATCTGACAAATCCTTGACTGAAGGAGGGGATCAAATCAGATCCACGGTTGATCTACAACTGTCTTCATGGGGAATTGTGCCCTCTCTCTCTCCTCCACATGTGTGGACTCTCCTGGATGCTCTGTGGACTGATGTGTCGGTGTATGGGTTGATGTGTCAGCTCAATCAAGCCCCCAGTTGACAAGTAGGTTCAGTTCAGCTTCAGTTCTGCATTGATGAACTCTCCATTAGTTGATTTCACTTGATTCCATGAGGAATTGTGCCCCCCCTGGGCTGGATGGCCTGTAATTTGTATATATCCTGCTTGAGGCTCCCTCTCCCAAGCTAGTTAGAGCTGGACTAAAGGGATTGCCATTGTAACTCTGTATTTGATCATCATTTGCGAATAAAGAAGCTTTGGGGGCTATACTGTGTAGTGCATGTGTATGTGTGGATTCTCAGTGTTATGCTGCTGATGTGGTAGCTGCAATTTCTTGCCAAATTCTGTGTTGCTTCTGTGTTCTGGCTTCAAGGATTCAGCTGAATCTAGTAAGGGTATAAACTAGGAAATCTAGATTGCTTGATCTTGTTTATCCATATGATTTATGCTCAAAAATTTCATTTATATGCTTAAATAAGGTTATTTTGGCATGATCTTTCATTTTTGTTGCTTTATACATCTATATCCAGATCTCACGAGGTGT
>LPNX010149935.1:587532-639868 GCA_001517045.1 Pseudotsuga menziesii
ACCAAGTGGCTTGAAGATTTCTACCACGTGACCCGTGTGTGTGAAAGGCGGCAACACCTTTTGGCGCCGTTGCCGGGGATAAATCTTTTTATTCCTGAGTATGACTTAGCTTAACTTTTTTCTAAATAACTAAAAATATAAAAAACTTTTGATTGATCTAGTCTTTAAAAAACATAAAAATTAAAACTTGATCCATCTGGCGGCTCCACTGTCTAACATTCCTTCAAGAATTTCTACCCGAAGAAACCGCCGACAATTATTCAATCCTCTCCCTGATTCTGAAAGTTTTATTAGGGAAAGATTGAATAGGCAGACTTCTCGTAGAAAAATTGAAGATTTAGGAGATCAATCCCTCTCAGATATCCATCACATATTTGTAGAGAGTCATACCTTCCAATCTCAAGAAATGACGGAATTTTACAAACCCCTTGACTTTTCTCAGATAGCAGGTACTCCTTATGACATTCTGAACGATGCTATCAAGAAGCTCCCCATGTTCGAGGGAAATAATGCTACCACTTCCAAGACTCATCTCTGAAAGTTTGAAAAGCACCTGGTCAGTTATTGCAATAGTGCTGCCGCTGACCATGAATATGTCAAAATGAAGCTCTTTGCTTTATCCTTAGAGGATGATGCTGCGGAGTGGTATGGCGACCTTGGTGATGATTCATATAAAACCCTTTATGAATTCCTATAAGTTTTTAAGAAGAAATGGGGGGAAAAGAAAGAACCAAGACATTTGCTTGCTGCCCTTCATAATATAAAGAAGATGGAAAATGAAACCATTGATGAATTTAATACTAAGTTCAGATGTGTGGTTGCGTACCTCCCTAGAGAAATCAAGCCAAGGGATGCCTCCATCCTCATATCTTACATCGAAGCTTTCACTGGGGATTTGAGGTACCAGTTAAGGGACAAAGATCCGACCGATCTAAAAACTGCTCAGGATCTGGCTGAGAAAATAGAAAGGAATATGCAATCTTTGGGAAAATCCAACATTCCAAGTTACACTAGAGGAAACACTTCATACAACAAAGAGAAGGGAAATTCCGTTGAATTAGAGGAAAAGGAAACCTCTAAAGACCGCAAGGAAAAGGTAACTATCCTGTTTGAAAAAGTGATGACTAGTCAGAACCAATTCATGACAAACCAATCTATACAATTGAATAATATTTAGAATAGAATAATCACACTGGAGAGAAATAATGGACCTAGGAACTTTCAGCCTAAACAGAATCAGGTGTATCAGAAGAAGGCTCCTCAACATGAACCTAGGATTCCAAACTAGTTAGACTCAACTAACCTAGTAGATGAAGTCATTCCATGGTGTAGACCTTGTGATCAATTCCACCCAAAAATACACTTGCTATATAGCAAACCAAGTTATAGAACATGGAATGGCGGAGGTCAGTAATCAGGAAACAACATCAGGTGAGTCTGATCATGTGTACATGGTAGGCCAAACCTATCCTTTATCAAACTAGCATTGGCAGCAGGCCACAGATTACGGTTTCGAGAAGGATCTCCTTTCTAACTTTTATGGTGTAATTCCTTCTCTGGAAGCAATTAAGGAAATGAAGGAGGCTAGGTTCAAGGGAGCTGTGTATCAAATAAGAGAGAAGCCATCACCATCTAAGTAGTACAAGCCAAAGGTAACCACTCCTCCCCTCCCAGATCCTCCTATTGTCCCTGAGTCAAATATTGATATGGGAGAATGGATAAGTAGTGCTAAGATTCATGTTTATGCAACTGGTGTCCTTAAAATTCCTGGTCAAAAAGAAAATTTGTTGAAATCCTTAGAGGATAGTCAAAGTAAAGCTCATAATATTATCAAAGAGGATCCTCTTCCTAATAACAATGCTATATTTGAAGCTAAACATATTGAACCTATAGACATGCCCATAGTCCTCAATAGTGTTGATCCAAGAAGAGAAGACCACCCACCTTTTTATGTCTCCCTCTTAGTTGATAAACTTCTCCTTCATAACTGTATGTTAGATTCAGGTGCTTCATCAAATGTCATGACAAGAAAAGTAATGGAGTAATTAAATCTAAGGGTCACCCAACCCTACCACAATGTTTGTGCCATGGATGCAAGAGAATTTGAAGTGGTAGGGATAATATTAAATTTACAGGTTAAGTTGGCTAAGTATCCTGATATCGACATGTCGATGGATGTGGTGGTGATAGATGTTCCAAATAATTGGGGTATGCTGTTATCCAGAAAATGGGCCACAACTCTTGGTGGGCACATTCAAATGGATTGGACATATGCTACTATACCTGGATCAGAGAACACTAGGGTGATTATCCACAGAGAGAAGCTGAGGAAACGACATGTAGAAAACCCTAAGAATACTAGAAATGAATTTGTTCATTTCACTGGTAACTTTGGAAACTATGCTATTTTGTCAAATTTCATGGCCCCCATTAAGGAAAACATTAAAAATGAAAAGATCGATGAATTTTGGAAAATGTAGTTTGATGGGGCTTATTCCAAAACTAGAAAGGGTGCAGGCATCGTGATAATATCTCCTTCAAATAAAGAATACAACTTTGCATTCAGGTTAGAGTTTGAAGCATCAAACAATGTAGCTGAGTATGAGGCATTGCTCCTAGGGTTAGAAACCGCTAAAGATATGGGGATAAAGATGTTGAACATAAAAGGTGATTTGGATTTAGTTTTCCTCCAGATTAAGAATCGGTATCATTGCAAAAATGACAGACTAAGAAATTATAGGAATGCCACATGGGACACTATGGAATGGTTTGATGCACTTAACATTCAAAAGGTCCATAGGGAAATGAATTTGTTAGTAGATAAATTAGCAGTAGGAGCATCCACCCTCTAGCCATTGGATGAAATGATTAATGGGAATGGAAAGATGGAAATCAATTTCAGACCTTCAATTCCAGATAATATAGACCACTGGCAGGTTTTCAAAGATGATGAGCAACTTTTGAGATTCATCCACAATCTACAAGAGTTTGAGGGTTGCAAGATCAGTTATCAACAGGAAGGTAAAGAGTATCAGGAGTGCGAGGATAATGAAAGGAATCACATCCCGAGTAGCCTTATAGCTTTCAAGAATCTTTTTGATCGACACGATCATCATAAAAAACAAAAAGAAGAAATAAAAACTGGGAATTATATGGAAATAAACATAGGAACTGACAAGGATCCCAAGTTAATAAAAATTGGAAAAGGTACTTAGGAAAAGGAAAGGAACAACTTGATCAACCTAATCAAAGAGTATAGAGATGTGTTGGCATTTAGTTATGATGATCTTAAAGCCTATAGGGAGGATGTGCTTCAACACACTATTCCCCTCACAAAAGAAGCTAAGGAGGTCAAACCTTTCTGACAAAAACTTAGGTGAATAAATCCTAAGTTGGCCCCCATTGTGCAGAAGGAACTTCAGAAGATGATAGCAGCAAGGATCATAGCACCTACAAGGAATTCATCTTGGTGCTCCAACTTAGTTGTTGTTAGAAAGAAGAATGGGTCAATTAGAATATGTATAGACTTTAGAAATCTGAATACATCATGTCTCAAAGATAATTACCCATTACCCAACATGGAAACTTTGCTTCAAAGAGTAAGAGGATCAGGAATGATGTCCATGTTGGATGGATTTTCCGGTTATAACCAGGTGTTGGTAAATAAAGAAGATCAACATAAGACTACACTCACCACACCTTGGGGTACCTATAAATTTCTAAGAATGCCTTTTGGGTTATTGAATGCTGGTGCCACCTTCCAAAGAGCCATGGATTTTTCCTTCAAAGAACTCATAGGAAAAATAATTGAAATATATCAGGATGACCTAACTGTTTTTTCAAAAGAAAGATCTGACCACATAATTCATCTTAGGAAGTTTTTTATAAGATGTCGGAAATATGGTATTTCCTTGAACCCCGCCAAGTCAATCTTTGGAGTTGATGAAGGCAAGTTGTTGGGGCACATCATTTCTAAAGATGGTGTCAAGGTTGATCCTAAGAGAGTTGAAGCTATTAAGAAAGTCCCCTTGCCTCATAATCTAAAAGCTCTCCAGTCCTTTAATGATCAAATCAATTTCATAAGAAGATTCATCCCAAACTTAGCAGAATTAATGAAACCTCTACAAAATCTATTAAATAAAGATGCTAAGTTTGAGTGGACAGATGAAGGGAAAGTCGCATTCAAGTCCATCAAAAATGCCATATCCATGTCCCCAGTCTTGACTAGTCCAGATTATTCCAAAGAATTCCAGATATTCTCCTTTTCCTCAAAAGACACCATTGCCAATGTTTTACTTCAAAAGAATAAGGAGGGACAAGAGCAACCCATAGCCCTTATGAGTAGAGCCTTACAAAATTCAGAATTGAAGTATACCACGATGGAGAAACATGCCTATGCTCTTGTCAAGTCCCTTAAACATTTCAGAACTTATATAGGTTACTCCAAAATCATTGGATATGTACCCCATGCAGCTATTAAAGATATCATGTCCCGGTAGGATTGTCTAGGAATCAGGGGTAAGTGGGTTTCAAAGATTCAAGAATATGATTTGGAGATAAAACCTACTAAATTAATTAAGGGACAGGGTCTTGCAAAGATGTTGACCCAAGGAAATGAAGAGGGTTTAGGAATAATCTGCCAGAGTAGCAATTCAGAGCAAATTGTATCAGACGAACTTCAGAGATTAGAGCAGCACCCCTGGTACACCGACATCATATTCTTCCTCCGCAACCTTACATGCCCTGATCACTTACTTGGCCATAAAAGAAGGGCATTAAGGTTAAAGGATACTAAGTATTGTTTGACCAAAGATGGTTTGGGTTGGAGAAACCCCGATGGTTTGATACTTAGATGTGTCGATGAGCCTGAGTCCAAGAAACTCATGGTTGAGTTCCATTCAGGATTTTGTGGTGGACATTTTGCAACAAAAACAACTGCCCACAAAATCCTTAGAGCAGGCTACTATTGGCCAAACTTATTTTTAGATGTGCACAAGACTGTCAGAGGTTGCCCCCAGTGTCATTTATTCACCGGAAAGCAACAAATGAGAGCCTTGCCTCTAAATCCAATAGTAGTCCAAGCCCCTTTCCAGCAGCGGGGGCTTGACTTAATCGGTAAGTTCAAGGATAAATCAAGTAATGGTTACTCTTGAATTCTTACCACCACTTATTATTTTACCAAGTGGGTAGAGGCGATACCCACCAAGAAGACAACCGATGCTATAGTCATGGACTTATTAGAAGATAACATCATCACGAGATTAGGTGTGCCAGCTAGAATAATCACGGATAATGGCCCATGCTTTGTTTCTTCTGAGATGTCATCTTTCTGTTTGAAGTACAGCATTATCCTATCTCACTCGTCCAATTACTACCCCCAAGGAAATGGTCTAGCAGAATCAAGTAACAAGAACTTAATGACCATAATCAAAACAATTGTGGGCGACAATAAGAAGGCTTGGGATAGAAAAATCAAATTAGCATTATGGGCCAACAGGATCACTAAGAAAATTTCAACTAGGAGGAGCCCTTTCGAGCTAGTCTATGTCCTTGATGTCACCTTACCAGTCCATCTAAAGCTTCTAGTTTATCAGCTCCTCTAGACATTCAGCTCAGATCAAGATGCCATCCAGAATAGAATAAACCAGTTGATCCAGTTAGATGAGACCAGAAGAGACTCTCTTGACCATAGTATCAAAAATACAGACAAGGTCAAGAGAGCCTTTGATAAGTCTACCTGGCCAGGGTCCTTCCAAGTAGGTGACACGGTTCTACGTTGGGACAAACGACGGGAAAAACCTAGGAAACATGGAAAGCTCGACAGCCTGTGGTTGGGACCATACATCATCGATGAAATAGCAGGAATGAACTCCTTCTACCTAAATGACTTGGAAGGAGAAAGATTGAGCTTACTAGTGAATGGTTTCCTCCTCAAGCTATTTTTCGCCGAGACAGTTTGATGCCTTTAGTGGCATCGATGGTTTTAGGGCCAATTTCTAAACCTTGCCCTGCATGTATTTCTAAATTGTATATATCATATTGTTGTATCATAGATATTTTTGTATTATAGTTATTTTGTACCATGTTGAAAATTTTCCTTTGAATATTAGTTTTTGTAAAATATTCCTTTTTGCATATTATAGATTAATTATGTACATTAGTGTGTTTTTATAGCTAATTTTTTCTTATATATACATGTTACTAACAAAATATAATTGCCTTGCAGGACCCAGAGATTCCAGAGTTCTCACATCATCTCCATTGAACAGAAGATCAGTTAGAGAATGTGTCCCAGATGGAGCTAGAATGTTACCACCTAAGTTGTACTTAGTGGTTTTTTATCAAGTGAGCCTGGTGAACCGGACAGGGTTAACTTGTTCAGACTTCAAAAATACCTTTGGAACTACTTCTAGGAAGTGCTTGTTGTACTATATCACATGTTCATACCCCATGGGGGAATTGTAATAAATGTTCTAGCATGATAGTGCCTGTAAAAGACTCGGTCTCTTAGACTTCATTTGTCAATCCGATCAGCCCAGGGTGTTTTTTCCCTTGGTTATTATTGGTTGTTGAATAAACAACTGATAATTTCTGAGTTTTTCACTCCATACCTCCAAAGTTGGGGTGGTCGGCTTGGAATTTAGGCCTATTGAGGTTATTAGAGTCTATGTGTTAATGTATAAACATGCTAGACATCATTTTTGAGTCATATGAACATGTCTAAGTACCCCTAGGTGTTTTTCAATTTTTCAATTTTTTATTTTTTTCAGTGTTTTTTATTAAAATTAAATTTTTCCAGAACTTAGGCTATTTTTTAATAGTTTAATTGGAAAATTTAATTTTGTAATAAAAGTGGGCCAAATAACCGGTTTCAGTCATGTAGGTGCTCATTTTCAAGCTAAGAGCACCATGTAAACCCATGGACCCACTATTTCCTAAGTTTTGAGTGATTTTCCATCACTCTGGTCAGAAAGCCCCAAAAATCAATTATTGATTATTTTAATTACTAAATTGACGAATAATGGAGCAAATCCAAAATCATAAATTAGTGGATCCTCAACCGATTTGATTGAAATTAGTCAGATCTGAAGCAGATTGACTGGATCTAACAAATCCTTGACTGAAGGAGGGGATCAAATTAGATCCAGAGTTGATCTACAACTGTCTTCATGGGGAATCGCACCCTCTCTCTCTCCTCCACATGTGTAGACTCTCCTGGATGCTCTGTGGACTGATGTGTTAGTGTATGGGTTGATGTGTCAGCTCAATCAAGCTCCTGGTTGACAAGTAGGCTCAGATCAGCTTCAGTTCTACATTGATGAACTCTTCATCAGTTGATTTCACTTGATTCCATGAGGAATTGCGCCCCCCCTGGGCTGGATGGCCTGTAATTTGTATATATCCTGCTTGAGGCTCCCTCTCCCAAGCTAGTTAGAGCTGGACTGAAGGGATTTCCATTGTAACTTTGTATTTGATCATCATTTTTGAATAAAGAATCTTTGGAGGCTATTCTATGTAGTGCATGTGTATGTGTGGATTCTCAGTGTTATGCTGCTGATGTGGTAGCTGCAATTTCTTGCCAAATTCTATGTTGCTTCTATGTTCTAGCTTCAAGGATTCAGTTGAATCTTGTAAGGGTATAAACTAGGAAAGCTAGATTGCTTGATCTTGTTTATCCATATGATGTATGCTCAAAAATTTCAGTTATATGCTTAAATAAGGTTATTTTGGCATGATCTTTCATTTTTGTTGCTTTATACATCTATATCCAGATCTCATGAGGTGTGTGTAGGCTTGTGTTATTTAGTTGCAGGTTCCCGATTGGATGAAGGCGTGGATCTATATTGAAACAATTACTATCGAATAAGCTCAATAATATGTCCCTTAGTGCTCCACAAAAAGGCCTCCTTTCAGCTTTCTCCATTCAAGCAACGATCCGACCTTCTCTCCTCTTCTTCTCATTTCTACAAAAAATCAACATTTTTACCCGGTTACTCTGTTCGTAGCTTTTATTTTGCTTAGATCTATCATATTAAAATTAATTCCAACATAGATATATCTTATCAAATCCTATATTCTATATGTTGCACTTAAAAAGTTTTCATAAGCATTCTAGATCTAGCTTTAGGGAAATCGTCTTTTTGAATGAAAATACAAAGAAAACTTGTAGATCGCATGCATTAGATTTCCTTTCGCTGTTATAAAATTTAATATTCTAAAATATCAGTGCATATTTCATTGGCTGCACAAACAGCAAGCCAAGATCCCAAGGAAATCTTGCTTTCCTTGGTTCCTTTTTCGCTTGTTTAGCTAGTTTTAACTTCATTTTTTTTGAGATAAGGTAGGCTGATCCAAAGGTACTCTTAAAGTGATTTTGGCCATATTTTATTCTAACATGTTCACTACATTTTAGCATGTCTGACAGAAAATAAAGGAAGCTGCTGTCTGAAGTGGCCTCAGGAGAGTTCAAATCCCGCCAGGGGTCTCCCTTTTCACTAAAATCTTAAAATTTTTGCAAAGTTGTAAGATATTGGTTTCAGACTATATAAGGACCAAGAATTTTCTAATATTTTAGTTTGCTGATATTGTAACCAATAATAAATAAAATTATTTTTGGAATAGGCTCTTTCGAGCCCATTCCCCATCTCCCCTGGGGGGATTTGCGTCGGTGTCCTTTTCGTCGCTTTCTGCTTATTTCTTTTTTAAACTAGAATTGATCTAATTTTTAGGGTAGTATACTTGATTTTAGTATTAATTTCATATTCCACTTTTTTTTTCAAAGTAATCATAATACTTACCCCACGATTTCCCGATTGACCCGAAAGGGGAAAGAGATTCGTGGTACGACTAATTAGAAAACTAGAATCATGTATCTATTTTACTTTCAATCATTTTTTTTCAGCTATCATAAAATTAAATCCTCCTTGATTCCCTGATTGAGATCCACTTGGATCAAAAGAGGTTCCTGGAGGGTTTTCTTTTAAACAAGAACACCCAGCTTAAAACTTACTAAAATTTACAAGACTCCAGTGTGTATGCTCTGCACTTGGCTGCGGTTCATCCGATCAGTCAAGCTGTATCAAAATCACTTGGGTGACTAGTATAATTAGGACTCACTCTCCCCAACTGACAAACTATCAGGTGAAAATCCAACACCTAGATCAAACCTTTTACAGTGGAAAAATACCCAAAGGAAGCGGGAACTTCTGAAAAGTGACCTCGGGGCAGCGATCTCTGTCACACCCTAATGAGTGCATTACGAACAATAGCCCCAAAGACTCCATTTCAGCCCACATATTTCTTGCGGGTAGCCGTGGAGGTTTAGTTTTGGACATACTCCAAGTACTCTCGGGTATATCTGGAGTCCCCCTTTAGCTTAATCTTAATCAACTCACACTTCAAATTTAACTTAAAACATACCAAGAGGCAATCGCAAAACACCCACTCCAAGCACATGCAAGTACATTGTTTCTATTTTCTGACTCCATTCTAAGGCACTGGTTATTTTCTTGTTTTATATATACATTGTGTCTCAGCATTGTGCTTTCGTGTGTTTATTTTCATATCTTGCCATCTTTGATTATCTATAGTTAAATTGCAAACTCCTAAGTAACTCAATTAGTTTAACATCACAACACTAAGTAATAATCCTTAGTAAGTTAATAGGGTCTACCCCCCTTGGATTCATTAGGAGTTGAGCCTAAACAGAGGAGTCAAGAACAAGGTGACAGCCTTGACTCAAGACTTGCCCCCAAGGACACATCGAGTGGCTTGAATATTTCTGCCACGTGACCCAGGTGTGTGAAATGTGGCAACAATCTCTTGGAGGAAACATAGATATGGATAACACCGAGATTCTCCCTAAAGTACTCAAACTTCAGCCTTGCCAATGGCTTCATCAATACATCGGCTATCTGTTCCTCTGTCGCAACATACTAGAGCTTCACTTCTCCCCTCTGCACCATATCCCTGATATAGTGATACTTGATCTCGATATGATTTGACTTGTCATGGAACACTAGATTCTCTGACAACTTCACGCAACTCTGGTTGTCACAATGTAAGCAAGTAGCATCCAACTGGAGATCAAATATATTAGACAGTAGCTTCCGCAGCCATATTGCCTCACAACTAGCTGAACATGCTGCGACATACTCTACTTCACCTGTACTCAGTGCCACACGAGATTGCTTCTTGCTAAACCAAGATATCACACTTGATCCCATACTCAAGCAACATCCTGAAGTACTCTTCCTGTCGATGGCACTACCTTCCCAATCTGAATCAACATAACCTTCTAGGTTAATATTTTGATTCACATTGTACTTGATCCCATAATCAACTGTACCCTTTAGGTACCTCAAAATATTCTTTGCAGCAATCAAGTGAACACTTCTTGGATCTGTCAAGAACTGGCTCAAGGTGTTCACAGCAAAGAAAATGTCTGGTCTCATGTTCATTAGGTACATCAATGAACCAATCATATGACAATACATCATAGCATCAACCGACTCTGATGAAGCATCACTCAATAGCTTCAGGTTCGATGCCATAGGTTTTGTCATAGCCTTGCATTCCATCATCCCAAACCTCTTCAGGATCTCTACTACATACTTCCCTCTTCCAAGGAAGATTCCATCTGTACTCTGCCAAACCTCCATTCCTAGAAAGTAATGCATCATCCCTAAGTCCTTCATTTCGAACTCAACAGCAAGCTTTCTATTCATATCAGCAATCAACCCATCCTTACTTGTCGCAAATAGATCATCTACATATAGTAGAAGAATCATTGGGTTGCCATCCTCAACCTTATAGTAAAGGTTGGAATTTGTTTTACTCTTGGTAAATCCCAAACTAGATAGAAAGCTATCAATTCTTTCGTACCAGGTCCTGGGTGCCTGTTTCAAACCGTATAGGGATTTCTTCAATCTGCATACATGAGACTCTCTATTATGTGTCTCAAAACCAAGTGTTTGTTCTACATACACTTCCTCTTCCACTACACCATTCAAGAAAGCAGTCTTGACATCCATTTGGTGTATCTTCCATTTCATCACTGCAGCTAGAGCAAGTACTGATTTGATGGAAGTGTATCTGGCTACAGGTGCAAAGGTTTCTTCATAGTCTATTCCTTCTTTCTAAGAGAAACCTCGAGCTACAAATCTTGCCTTATACTTTTCAATGCTACCGTCTGCAGCATGCTTGATCTTGTAGATCCATTTGGAAGTTACAACTGACTTCCCTTCTAGTCTTGGGACAACATCCCAAACATCATTCTTCATGATTGATTGATATTCTTCGATCATAGCATCCTTCCATTCTTTTCGTTCTACTGCTTCTTCATAACTGGAAGGTCATTTATCAATGAAATCACATAGTAAATATACATACCCGTAGTAGGATCTAGTTCTCTTTCTTTCTCTGTGATTTTCTTCTGGAGCCCCATATTTTTCTGCACCTTGGACAAGTTCACATACCCAAGTAGGTTTCCTGTTATTAGGATTCTTCTCTAGAGGTGGATTTACATGTCTTTGTGGTTCCTTGAAATCTCAATCTTCTTCTTGATCTTCTTCGTTCATGGTTGTGTCATGAATTCTGGGTACTTTTGCTTCTGCTTCTTCAGGTTCTTCAGCAGGTCTCTTTTTGAATTTGTTGTAATATGTGTCTTCATCAAATGTCACATCCCTGCTAATGTCAATCTTCTTGTATCCTAGGAAATAGATTCTGTAATCCTTCAAGCTTTCAGAGTATCCCACAAATATGCCCTTCTTTCCTGAAGGATCTAATTTTGTTCTCTTCTCTTTTGGAATGTGTATGTACACAGGACAGCCGAATATTTTGAGATGGTGACTTCTGGTTTCTTGCCAGAGAAGACTTCTTCAGGAGTCTTGTTCTCGAGTACTCTATGTGGAGTACGGTTCTGTACATACACCGTTGTTTTGGCAGCTTCAACCCAAAGATGCATAGGAAGATCTTGATCATGAAGCATTTCTCTTGCAGTTTCCATGATGGTTCTATTCTTCTGTTCCACAATCCCATTATATTGTGGATTATAAGGAGTGGACAACTCCCTCTTAATCCCTGATTCTTTTCATAGCTCTTTGAATTTATTCGAAGTGAATTCTCTGCCATTATCTGATTGAACGGTTTTGATCTTCTTTTTAGTATGGTTCTCGATCAAGGCTTTGAATTCCTTGAACTTACTGAATACTTCATCTTTGTTCTTCATAAAGTAAACCCATGTCTTTCTAGAAAAATCATCAATAAAAGAAACATAGTATGCATACCCGCTTAGTGAGTTTGATGACATAGGACCGCATACATCGAAGTGGATGATTTCTAGTATGCCTTTGTCTTTGCTTTTGTAGCTGGGAAATGTCTTCTTTGTATTCTTCCCTTTTGCACATCCTTTGCAAACTCCATCATGTTTTGCTTGGAATTCTGGAAGACCTTCAACAGCTTTGCTTGCAATAGGTAGTGCTCTGTAATGCACATGTGCAAGCCTTCTATGCCAGAGTTCATTTGGCTCTACTGTGTCATGTACCAAGGCTTTTTCTGGATGGCCCTTTGATTTGTACAACCCTCCTTCTTGTTATCCAATCACTATTGCATCATTGATAGTCTTACCTATTAGCCACATGATGACTTGACCATCTATGAATGCAACCCACATCCCTTTTGCATCCAATGCTGATATGGAGAGAAGGTTCTTCTTGAGTCCTAGAACAAACAATACTTCTTTCATTGTTAGAGACTTACCAGAGTCTATTTTATATGAAGATTCCCCACTACCTTTTATTGGATATTGGTAGTCATCTCCTAGCTTCACCTTGTGAGGTGATTCATGTTCTGATAGTCTCACAAAGGATTCATTGAATCTAGTCATGTGTTTGGAAGCCCCACTGTCTATAATCCAATCATCACTTCCATGAGAAATGTTACCTATGAGAGCGGAGATCAGAACATATTCATCCTCTCTTAAAGAATCTTCACTTTCATATCTGGATCTCTTCTTGGATGGTTCATCATCCTCTACAACATGAGCATGATGTCTTCTTTTGTTCCCCTTCTTCTTATGAGAGTGGCCCTTGTTCTTAGGGCAGTATTTTGCAAAGTGTCCTCTTTCATCACATGTATAACATCTTAATTTTGATATGTCTTTTCTACTGTTCTCTCTGAGATGAGAATCCTTACCTTTGGAGTAATGAGGTCTTCTTCTACTTTTCTTGGAGTGGGCTGTGAGGGCTTGGTGTTCACTTCCCATCTTCTCTTCTCGAGTTGCTATCCATGCTTCTTCTTGAGAAAATTCTTCCCATATTCTACTGAATTTGACTAACTTCTTTCTAGCACAGATTCATTGGATGAAAGCATCCCATGACCTAGGAAGGTCATTCAGTGTTATCATCACAATATCTGCATTCTCCACTTCTTCATCTATAGCTTCTAATTGTTCCTTGATATGAGAAACCCTTGTGAAGTAAGACTGGATGGTCTCTGCATTTTGAATCTTCACATTCTTCAGTTGATTCCTCAGAGTCATCTTCTGGTTTATGTTCTTTCCTTCAAACAATTTGGTTAGGGCATCAAACATGGCTTTAGGTGTCTTGAGAGAGGACACCTATGGGATAAGGTGATCCTTGATAGAATTAGAAATGATCCTCTTTTCCATAACCATCTTCTTCTTATGTAAGTCCTTTGCCTCATCTCCCTCTGGAACTGGAACCTCCTCATGAATGTAGGAGTCTAATTCATTCTCTTCTAGGACCAGGGAGATCCTATACTTCCAGGCTTGGAATTTATCAGCTCCCTCAAGATTTTCATCAAGCTTGGTATGATGAGACATATTTAAAATGAGAATCTCAAATGGAAATACAAGAGATCTTAGATCTTACCAGGTCAAAATGTCGGATCTGAAAACTTGAGATGAAATCCTGCAGAGCTAGTTCATGAGCAAATTAGGGTTTTGCTTTTCCAAAGTTCTGTCTACCCAAATGCCTTGAAATTTGTCCCTAACTTCGATTTTGGGGAAGAGATCAATCCAGGCCTGGGCTCACTAAAAAATTCATCTTTTGTGAAAAGCCCTAATTTCCAGCATTAGTGACAGGTCCAAAACTGAAAAACCTCAGAATTAGATTCTGCTTTGACAGAAAGATGCGCCCTAAGGAGGAGTGTTATTCCACCTTACCTTTGCTGAAAATCTGTGGAGGAATATCCACAAACTAGGAATCCCTAGTTCCCGCAGCTGCATAGTGTCTTCTTCTCAGGTTAGCTTTGATACCATGTTAGTTTTTCAACATTAAGCTAGAATTATTAGGATATTTAACTGAGAGAATAACAAGTACAACAATCAAACATAAGAGACAATGAACACAGTTTTTTCCTCAGAGAAACCATAAAGGAGAAAACCCTGCAACTTCCTCAAATATAGAATCAACACCAAAATAGTAAGTGATCTCCCAACAGCAGTAATCTTCTTCTTGTCTAGCCCCAGTGTCTTCTCCTTCCTCAAGTATGCGCTACACTTGAGTGTGTATGACTTGTGTGATAAATAGAGACTCCAGTTCTCTATTTATACTAATCCCAACATGACTAAAACCCCACTAGGGCTGACCTCTACTAGGAGAGTCTAATAACCCTAGTGCCCCGGAACTGCGGGGACTTTAACACTTAGACAATCAAAGGGTTACCCACCATGACTTGACATGACTTGTTTACATTATGGATCCTCCCGATCGAAACATCGGGGCATGACAACATGACTCAAATACATAGTAGATACATCCCGAAATAAACATCAGGTTACAATACATAAGATACATAGATGAATACATTCCGAAGTTACAAATACATCAACACTGCATTGTTCATTGGTAAGAACATGGTGAGGATTTATTGTATTGTAAATAGTTAATCATTATAACGTTTGAATAGGTTGAGTAGGGTCACATGAGGTCGGGAACTAAAGAGCAAGTATTTTATATTTTATTTCTTAAAAAGAAACTAGAATGTGAATCGTAGGAAAATCAGTCGTGGGTGGACTATAAATGGAAATATAATGCATTAAAATAACAGTTTTAAATATTATTTAGATTTTTCCCCTTCGCCCAATCTGAAGTTTTCTCTTTGACTTTAAAGAAGACTATGAACTAAGGCTCTTTCCCTTAATGTAAAACCTAGTTCCTAAACTTATGAGGGTAGGGTTAGTGACATCAGGGATTGGTTAATACTTAGGGATTTTTTAATAGATGGTTACCCACCTGGTGATAAAGAAACCAACCTATACTAATCAGTAGTTCAGGTCCTTTGTTAATATTGGATGGATTCTTTTTTTGGTGGGATCACGAAAGAGAGGATGATTTACATATATCTGAGGGTGAAGATATAATAGAAAGAGGTGGGTATATCTACTATTCTATTGGAGCTGTCGTTTAGAAGAAAAATATATTTTACCTAAACTTATTGATTGACCTAGCTAAGTACTATTTTTTACTTTTTTTTTAAATACATTTATGTGCACTATATGATCTATTATTTTTTTAGATAGGGATGCAGACTTATACACCTTTTGAAATTACTGTTTATTTTTCATACTCATACTCTCTTAATACTCTTACTCTCTCAAAGTCACATTACAGAATACAACAACTGTATCTACCTAAGACCACCTTGGAGTTAACGTTGGAAGCATCCCATCAAACCCTAAAATATTACCATAAGAAAGAAACTTTAAATGCACTAACCCATTAGACCGCACATCATGCATCACTCAATACAATAATTTTGAATCAATAACTGCTATCACAAATCCTACCATCAAGACACACTAATCAACCAAAATTCATAGGTATAGCGATAACGAACCCATAAACACCTTTTAGAACTGATTATTTATTAGAAATCAGTTACTTCACCTCAGCAAGAACATTCCCTCACTTTTAAGGGAACATAACCAAAGGATATCACAACCCATTGGGTTCAATATAATGGGGAAACATGGCATCCTATTTTTTACGCTAACTATAACCTAAACACTTTAAACAACCAAGGTATTACGTTGAGTATAGGGACCCATCCATCAAACACTATCTCCTCTCTGAAAGCTATGATCCACTTAACAAATACAATCAACATCACATAACAACATTACCCAAAAAGGAACAACGCATTAAATCCCAACCAGCAGACATGCTTAAACAAAGAAGGCCAAGCACTAAACATCATATCCATTGAATTGTTGGTGTAATCTATTGAACAACTACATCATGGAATTTTTTCCTTTTATGGGTTTTTTGGTATGCTAAATTGGTTTGGAAGTTTTGTATTAGCAGGATATAACCAAAGCAACTTATTGCAGCCAATGTTGGGCATGCATTCTGTCATTAAACAAATATTAGAGTACAAACATATTGGGAGTTCTTGATATTTGACACATTTCAAGAGCATACATCTGGTATATTGTTCACCAAATGCTTGGTCACATGCATATATTTGTAATTTTCAATGGACAAGATATAAACATAGCTTGAGAATAGACTTGGATTAAATGAAGTTCTATCTATTCAATTTTTATTACAAGCAAGAAGTCAAGCTTGGAAACATAATTGTATTTTCTATTGACAATTTGAGCTTGTGCATATATATGTGTAATGAGCAGTTTGGTTGGTTGTGTGTTGAGTTCTGCACAGTTAAGGGGAACATTATGATATAAGCCAATACACATGGTTGGAAATTGGTTGTATTGGACTCAACACCATAAGTAAAAAAACCAAGAGACCTAGAAATAAACCAGATATGAATACAGGATTAACAAAGATATTAGAGTGGCATCCTATGTTGGAATCAATTTTAGACATGGTCACAGTATTGATCTAAGATTGTTTTAATTTCAGAGAATTTTAATTTTCTGTAGAGATCTGTGCTGGTGAAATCGATCGATCATAGACATACCTTTTACAGATCAATATTTTTGGATTTTTTGGATTTGATCATAGGATTTGGAAATATTGGCCAATGAAGTTAATTGCAAATCTTTTCTTTTTTCCATTTGGGCCTTGACATTTGGCAAATTGTCTTTCTTTCTAATTTTATCATCTACCTAATGTTTCATTAATTTCTATTCCTATAAATATGAAAAAGAATAGTGTGCATCTTGAGATAATGCAAGTGGACCTTCCTTTAAAGGTTCTCTTATTAATAGTTATTGAATTTCCCATCATGATTATGAATATTTCTGCATTGGCGCAAATAAGGACAATTTCCTAGGAGTGGTTAGTAATCTGAGCATGAAAATAGTATAGAATTTTGGTATGTTTAATGGTAAATCCTATACCACTCTACCATTGATGTTTTTCAAAGTGATAATGTCAATCAATTAGAGGGAAAATATGATTGAAAAGGGGAAAATTTGTATTATTTTCTACCATTTAGATGGATTTAGGTATGACCTAACTTGTTAATGATTTTTGCAGGTTGATTTTAGGAGTTCATAAATGGTGCATGATGAATGGGTGCAAATTCATTTATAGATTTTTGGTTTTTTGAAATTAGTTGAATTGTGGCTTGGGTTTGGGGCTGCTTGCCAACTTTGGATCCCCTCTGACATTCATATGTCCAATGTCATGTCTAGCATGTGAAGCTAGAGGGGCCTAGTACAGAGCTTGAGGTACATGAGTTGTAGTCGACAACTTAACCATAAGGATATAACCTTTAATATGGTACTTTGACTTTTACAATAGAAACAAGTGTTGATAAATTTGACAATTGGGTTATTCCTACAGATTAGAGATTGATTCCTTGCATGGCATGAAAGTCACAACTTGTGGTCTCATAAGCATAAACATAAAAATCCTTTGGTTATTTTTCTTGTGCTTGGAAATGCCAACCAAATGGCTCCAAGGTTTATAGAATCCAAGCCCATATCATGCTTTTAGAGGGGATACAACTAGAAAAGTATCCAACTAGGGAATGAATGAATGATTAACAAGTATCCTTATATTCATCATAAGAATGTTAGCTCAAGGATCAACAAGAGGGACTGAGACATTATCTTGTGGTAAAACATGGTGACAAACTTGCACGTCTTCTTGGGTGTCATTTTTCCCATGTTCATGTCAGCACTATGGCCAATACTGAGAGTATGGTCATGTTATGGTCCCTTCCCAACTTGTTGGAAAGGCCAACCTATGGATACAAAAACTTAATGCATCACAAAAAGGCCAAAAAATATATAAAGCATGCAAAGTGTAACAACAATAAGGATCAATTATGACAGGACCGCCATTAAAATCTCTTAGGTCATGACCCTACCTGAGATTGTTCTTCATTTAAAAAAAATGAAAATATGATACAAACCAATGAACACCACATTGGATGTTGCATTCAACCTATAAGTGAAACATCAATTATTTGATCACTCTTGTTCTTTTATTGGATCATTTATTAACAATATTTTCTTAAGTTCACAATGCCTGAAGATTTTACTCATATTGTTCCCTTTAATGTTGTAGCTGAGAATTTG
This sequence comes from Pseudotsuga menziesii, assembly GCA_001517045.1. Taxonomy (NCBI): domain Eukaryota; kingdom Viridiplantae; phylum Streptophyta; class Pinopsida; order Pinales; family Pinaceae; genus Pseudotsuga; species Pseudotsuga menziesii. The sequence goes on from LPNX010149935.1 coordinate 606,050, forward strand.
ATAAATAGGACTCTATGATATGGTGTTTCCTTTATCCTTTGAAAATAGATTATCTACTTGATTCCATAAATCTTACTTTGAACTAATTGTTTTTTAATGAATGCCTTCTTATCAAATATCAGTACTTGACACAAAAAAAATACTCCTAGTATTTTTTGAGGTTAAAGTGCCATTATGAGAAACACAAGAATTCCACTTACAAGCTTATGAAATTCACGATGGATGAATTAATGAAGGGCAAAGAATGCTTCTGCATACAAAAAACAATTGCCTCGCCTTTGGGTCTTGTGATCAATATTGAAAGCCAATAACTATTCCAATATAAAGATGCAACTGTTTATTTATGAAGGAGCATTGAGAAAATGGATATGAACACACACAAAGTGTACACATTAAAGAAATTTAAAGAGAAGACTCTGTATGACTTACCTTGGAGGTATATTTGAAAACTTAATCAATAGCTTCGAAAACTCTTTTTGCACCCACTTGGAAAGACATGAATTGCATATTTATGAATGTAGTGAATCATATTAGGATTTATAGTTTCAAAATTATTTGACAAATCTTCCAAATTTCTCCCTCCACTTTCCATTAAAGACTCTACTTCTAACCGAATCCATTTTTCCTCTGGTTGTGGGAAAATTTTCATAAATTTCTGAGCTAAAACCATTTCCATTCCCACGAAAATACTTGTGCTCTGCCATTCCTTTGATTTTAAAGAAAATTGTTGCAGTTGCTGCAAATTTTCCTACAATAAACAAAAAATATCCATTCCTGCTAAAAACAATTATTGGCAATGCCATTATTCTTCCATACCTTTTTTTCCTTCATTTACCAAAAATTCGTTATAATCCCCTGAATTTTCCTCCTTTCTCCATTTTTTGGGAAAAACCATAGGTCACGTGTCTAGTTTCATAGTAAAAGTTGTTAATATTTATTATTCTCCCTTAACCATACTATCTATTAGATTATTTCTTTCCTAATAATAATCATTGGGCCCACTTGGCCTAATGGGGCCACATGTATCAGTCACTAGAGTGTGGGGAACACCAATAGAAGCTAAATTCCACTCAGTTCACTTGCATGCATTAGTTTAGGAGCCTCTTAGGCCAATCCCTACATTTTATGAGCCACTAGGAGTCCCAACACGAACCTAGTTCAGTCAATTGGAGTTGGAACTAGTTAAGCTTAGTTATTCTTTAGTTACTTTAAGTTAGTTCACTTTCAGTTCAGTTAGCGCTAGTTATGCATGGCTGCATGTAACAAAAATAAACTATATAAATAATAAAAATATTTTATTTTTAAAATATATTCCACTAACTAATGCAAAACAAGAAGAAAAAATACCTTTCTTTTGAATTTGGGCTAGTGTAGCCGTCTGAGAAAATGGTCTCGCAACTCCAAGGTTTGGATCTATAGTCTACTCCACTTGTGTTTTTCAAATATGGGTAATGGATCCAAATGGGTATGGAGCAAGCTCAACATACACCGTGGGGAATGATATGGAAAAATATGGGGATAATGACAAAAAATAATGACATGTACTACTTTTGGGGTGACCTTCATAATGTATCTATATGAGGGTCCAAGGTTTTTTGACCCTTGGTATTTTATTGTGCATGGTATTTATCTATGGTTTTTGACCCATTCTCATTTTTAGGTTTTTTGGTCCTTTTTGGAGAGAGTGGGGATAAATCACAATAAATTCTCAACTTCCATTCATTTATGGGGAAGGAATAATAATGTTTTACACTCTATTTAGTGGAATTTTAGTTCTGAAGGTCAAAATGGAGGAAATACTGGCGGGAATATGATACATGACTATGGTTTAGACCATGGAGAGATAGGGCAACATTTTTTGGTGTTAACATATTTACCACTGATGTGTGAGGGCATGAGCTCATTGTATGGATGATACACATCATAATATCAAGGGAAAATAGTGATGATGGTGGAGATACTGGAGAGGATCATGGAGGAGTGGAGCCTACTCATTCAAACTGCAATACCTTTTGGTTTGTATTTCTTCTCAAAAATGGATAAGGTACATATAATATCAGACATGTATATGGATGAGGCGGGCATACCCATGCTCGTAACAATGTCTCAATATAAAAATAGGGATCAAGGATAAATAATTGGTAGTCGATGAATACATATATATAACTGGTAGTACATGATGGTGTCCTCAATGGGAGGCTGAATACAAATGCTGATCTAAAGAACTGGTACATTAGAACAATGGAATTCTCATAGAATGAAATATCACAACAAATGATGCTCTATTGAATCTAGAGGTGTACACAACTATATGGATTTAATGACGAAGAGTTAGAATCTCTGAGGTATAATAAATAACATCAAGTACTATAGATACAAAAAATCATGATATTGAGGGTCTTTCAAAAACTACCGCCAACATAGCCTAGAAATCAAAAGGGACATCAAACTGTATGGGTACCGCAGTAGACTCACCAATGTGCTAGAGTCAGGTGACAACCAGAGTTTTCTACCAAATAATGAAGGAACCAATACCCTACACGAATCTCAACGCTGTGATGATGGAGTTGAAGTCGATCACCTGAGACACAACCAACCTGAAAGGCACTAAGGACTCCCTTCATGTGGTCCAAGGAACTCATCAATGAGGTGGATGAAACCAAGACACAGGGACTTCTGTGTCTATCCTTTGGAATAGATGTGTTCACGTTAATAGAGGAAGACCTGCAACTACTAAGGAAATAAGGTTTCCTTGATAGAAGCGCGAGGGGGATAACCAGAGATGTGAAACAATTGGGGGACTGAGACACTAAATGAGGAACAAGGGTAGGAGAGTACAAGGGAATTGAAATTATTTTGTTTAGAGTATGACAATAGGGATGACCTGGAAACAATTGACATTGAATCATTGGAAATTGATCATAGTTGTAAGACCAGGGATATAACTACAAAGGGAAATACTTGGGGGGAGTAACTGGAATAGTGTTATCCATGGGATCCAAGGTGTTAGCACCTATGCTAAATTTGGCAATTTTTGCGTATGCATCTACACTAATCCCCCTGCAAAATTTTAGTCTAGTGAAAGGAAGAAGAAGAAAATCCTGTTCAGGGAAAAATATTGGTGCGAATAAAGGGCAGAATCGAAAAGACGGAAAGCAGAAAAGGAGAAATTTCGGTCTCTAAAGTTGGTGAACCAGATTTCTTCTATTTTGTGGAAAGAAAAGACAGAGAGTGGAAAAGACATAAATTTGGTCATGAAAGGTTCAAAGTCCACGTTTTGCGACCTATAGGATTGACAGTCTAGAAAGCTTCTGAAAATTGGATCTCAGATTAATCTCTAGGGATGAATTGAAAGGAAATCAACAATGCGGAAAGATAAAGGGGTAGAAAGTAGAAAATACAGAGATTCAACGTTGAGAAGGTCGAAAAACCCACACCTTGCAGCCCGCTATGTTGTGGGAGAAAAAAGGCGGGAGTGGAAGGGTGGAAAATGGAAAAGTGGAAGTTCCGTTATGAAAATTGGTGAATCCGAGATACGAAATCTGCATTTTTTGTAGGATGGAGCTTGTGGAATATGGAAGAGGCTGTAGATCAGATAGCGGTTTACCAACCAACCACTTCGCAGTCAAATAAGAAGGGGTAGAGGAAACCCTATTCAGATCAGAGCCACTCTTTAACTGCTGCAGTACAATTCCATTAGTATATTCCCTCAACAGTCGCTTTCATTAAGTGCATCTGAGACCCTATATGTCATGCTTTTCTATTTTGGTTAGCCACGCGTGCCTCAGCGTGCTTTCTCCATTTGTTCTATGATCATGGCGAATCTGCCACCTAATAGTTTGTTAGAATTTTGTACGATTTGGATTCTATTCCCATGATGTATTTGATTTGGCTCTCTTTCGAGGTTGGTCTCGAGAGCATGTTACTCTATAAATATAGCCTCAATAGAGGAATACAGGGTTTGACATTCAGTTTTTGGAATCCTTTGTGCTTGGTTTTGTAGTTCTAGAATCTTTCTTGGAAGTACTATTGAAAAGTATTTCATAAGTGTCTGAGATTCATCATGGCTTTCAATGTCTAGTCGGTGTTCCCTTGTATGCTTCATTTCCATGTATGTGTAGTTTCTTCCAATGCGTTTCTAGTTGTATGAAAGGAATTCATTCTCTCTTAAGCGCTCCTTGCATCAGATAACACGTTTGTTATGTGTTATGGTAAATGTCTTGGAATTAATCCTCTGTTACATCCTCCATTTCAGTTATCATCCTTTACGGTTTCTTTTTATAAAGGTGTTTTAGGAGAATCATCCACAGATAGGTGCCTCCTTCTCCATTGGACTTCTTCTCATCTCCCCCTACCATCCTTTAAATATATTTGACTAAATATTAACACTAATTTTTCCTCATATTACATAGGTTATCAGTAGGAATTATGTTGTAATCCCTTGAATGTTTCATTATTTGAATCCATTGTCCAATGGTATTCACTATTTTTCTGTCTTAAACTCCTTAAAATCTGAACAACCCGTTCCCTTCATAAATCTAGTCTTCTAAATGATTTCTTAAAGCCATATGTGTATGTAAATGATCCTATGAGATAGAGAGATCCCTATATGACTATACAAGCTATAATACAGTCCAAATATTGGTTTGAAATGGTTACCCCAATGATTTCCTACCACAACCATAGGAAAATTATTGGGTGATAACATCTTTGTTTCGTTTCCAGGGAATAATTGTTATTATCTCCTAAGGAAAAATGACGTTGTTCTAAGTTCTACAACCTGGTTGAGCAGTCGGTCATAGACACATATTGGTTGTATATGCTTTGGTGACTCCACTCAAATATTTTGGAAGGTGACTCCACTGGAAATATTGGCAGCTAGAAGGTAAAATACGAGGACAAATCCTAATGCAGATCCTTTTCAATAACGTTTTTATCAAGAGAATCTTATTCAAAAGGACATGAAGCAACAAAGGTAAGTTATACCTCAGTTAGAAAGAAAATTTTCTCTACCTGTTGAAGGTGTTGTTTCCATTCATTATATATCTTAGCATTGTAGGGAAGAATTTGTGAGAAGATTCCCTAGGACCAAGTCTAATTCTAACCTCTCGGAACTAGCTTTAGACCCCTCTGCATTTGAGTTCTCCCATATTTCCTAGCTTCCTGAGAGCTCATAATCTATAGGTAAGGATTTGCAAACCTTAACTGACCCAGAGTGCCTCTATTTTTGACTGAATTAACCACAATAAACTCCACTTCTATAGACCAATCTATTGTCATAGCCATGTCTCCCTTCACTTCAAAGCTTAAAAAACCTGCATCATCCAGTTTCATAGCCCCTCACAATTTTGCAGTTCCTCATAACACAATGATTTCTATCACACTAGCTTCAATTCCTCTTGGAAACCCTTCTATAACCCCAAGGATGGAAATTAGGTTTTCCCCTACACTTCTTCCTACTGCTCTTCATGAACTTCCTCTGGGACACTTCCAAAGGATCAAACAATTTAATGGAGAGAGGGAGTATTCAGCTGAGGAACACCTTAGATGGTTTTCAGAATGGGTATACCTGGAGGAGGTAGACCATGATGATGTTAAAGTTTGACATTTTTCGTGTGTTTTTCCCATAGTCTTTCTAGAGAACTAAGAAAATGGTTTTAAAACCTCACAGACAACTCCATTCTAAACTACCAATATTTTGAAGATTCCTTCAAGTACAAATGGGAAGACAAGAAAAATCCTAACAAGTATCTGTCCCAATACAATTCCATGAGGAGAAGGGAGAGTGAATCTATCCAAGAATTTTTTAACATATTTTTGAAGAATTATAATTCCATCCCTACCTAGTTCAAAATTTCCCGTGGTTCTTCCCAAATCCAATATGTTGAATCCTTTGATAGTGAGTTTACCTTGTTGTTAAGTGAAAGAGTATCATCCTCCTTAGCCGATATGATGAAATATTCCATATAGGTAGAGTTAAACCTGACCGCTGCTAGAAATAATAATAGGGACAGTGAGGGAGAATCCAGAAGAGAAGAGGGAGACAAAAGAAATTATAAGGAGCATGAACAACCCTCTACCTCTAACTGACAAGAGGACATGATGGACATGATGATGAAAACCATGGAGAGATTGATGGAGAGGCTCATTGTGGACAACAGGACACCTCCCAGGGAAGGTCGAGGGAAGAAAAATAGAAACCAGAATGTGAGAAGGACTAAAGCCCTCCAAAATAGGAAGAGAGATCATAGAAACCCTCCTGATCAACCTATCAGACCTCCATTTAATGAGAACTATGTGGAGAAAGAGTATCGAAATAAATCTAAGGAGAAAATCCACCAACTGGAAATTGACTCATCCTTTGGATTCTTGACCAAAGAGGAACATGATAACTCCTGTTATGAAATAGACTAGCTTCCCGCTAAGGAAACAAAGGACTTCAAAAAGGGATATCAGCTTTGTGTTATGGATCTACAGATGCATATTGGTATGAGGAACCGATATGTTCCTTTTATGAGGAATAAGGAGGTAGGAAATAAAGCCTCTACAAGTAAACTAAAGAATGATATACCCTCTAAGGGAACCTACAATAATGTAACAGAGCCCAAAGGGAAGGAAAGGAAAGAGGATAATCCAAGGAAGCCAGATCAAGGACAAACCTCTTTCAGTTTAGAGGCCGAAATTGAAAAAATAAAAATCTATGTCCCAAATCACAACTGTGTTGAAGCCTCCAAGAGAAATATTTGCATTATCATATTCCCTGAATCTTCAATATTATAGTCCCACCATCCTATTTGGACCCCATGTAGATGAGGCTATCGATGAAGATGTTCCCCCCTTCTATGTCAGTCTAAAAATTCATAATTCCATCCTACACAATGCCATGCTTGATTCAGGAGCCTCCCACAATATGATGCCCAGGGTGATAATGCATAAACTAGGATTGGAAGTAACCAGACCATACAAAGACATTTTTTCCTTTGATTCCATCAAATTCAAGTGCCTAGGACTGATCAAATATCTAGTCATCTCTTTGGCCTAGATCCGTGCCAAAACCTCAATCATAGATGTAGTTGTGGCTGATGTCCCTCTAAACTTTGGAATTATTTTGATAGTATATTGGGTGGCCAAACTCAAAGGTACTCTTAAAATGGATATGTCCTATGCCACCATCCTTGTCTTTGGAGTACAGATAAGGATTTTTAGGGAGAAAATGTTAGCATACATGGTGACTAGTGCTGAGAGGCTGAATAATCACCCCATCTATTCGTTAGACACTGATATGGGATCATCGATCCTCTTTGTAGAGGAGGAAAAGAAAATGTCATTTCACATAAATATTCATTTGTTCCCACTCAAGAGGAATTGTAAAATTTAATTTTTGATGGCGCAACATGCAAAGAAGGGGCAGGTACTGGAGTTAGGGTGAAACCTCCAAAGGGAAGAGCCTTAAATTATTCTTAGAAATTGGCCTTTGATTGCACAAATAATGAGGTTCAATATGAGGCTATGATATTAGAAAATCATATACTAGAATATTTCCAAGTTAGGAGGGTGGTGATACATAAGGAATCGGAGTTGGTGATTAAACAAACATCCCAGGATGAGAAGCTATAGAAATGTTGCCCTGGAGTTGATAGAATTTTTTAAGGAATGCAAATTTAATATGATTCCCAAATTGCAGAATTATGTAGCTGATTGTTTGGCCACTTCTGTGGCTATTTTTAAAGCCCCCATATACCCTAATAGAAAATATGAGATTGAAGTCATGCACATGCCCTCTGTCCCAGATAATGTTAAGAATTGGCAGGTCTTTGAAGATGACAAACAAATATAGAAGTTCCTTACTATCACTGGGGAGTTTAAGGGATTAACTGTTGATGAAGATAATGGGATCCTAGTGGAGGCTAATCCCACTCAGGACCCTTTGCAAAGCGAGATTGATGCTCCCAAAGAAATTCCATGAGATGAGGATGTTGTTCCTGTTGAATGTGTTGATGGTGATGAAACTGAGGAGGCTTGTGGGCTAGAGTTGCAGGAGGTTGAGGGACAACAAACATATCTAAAAAAATCTATGTGGTAAAGAGATCCTCTAGCTCAAATGTAACTCTATACCTAGAGGTTTATTTCCTTTATAAAATATCTTTGACCCAAATTACGTTGCTAAGGAGCCTCAGCTAGTCCCAACTTGCAAATATGTGGAAGATGTTAACATTGGGATAGAAGATCATCCTAAAGTCATCAAAATCTCAAGAGCCCTCTCACTTAAAGCCAAACATGAGTACATTTCATTGATGAAGGAATACTTAGATGTATTTTCTTGGAGCTATAGTGACCTTAAGGCTTTTGATACAAGTATAATTCAAATAACTATACCAATAAAAAAGGATGATATTCCTTTCAAGCAAAATCTGAGAAGAAAGACCCCAAGCGGCTAACCCTGGTGGAAAAGGAGATAAAGAAACTATTTGAGGCCAAAATCATTGTGGCTCTTAGGTTCTCAAGGTGGGTGGCCAACCTAATCCCAGTTAGGAAGAATAATGGGGAGATAAGAATATGCATTGAATTTAAAAACTTAAACAGAGTTTCCTTAAATTACCACTATCCTCTCCCTAAAATGGACCACAATCTGTGGAGAGTGGTGGGATCTCAAAGGATCTCCACTCTAGATGGTTTCTCAGGTTGCAATCAGATCATGGTACATCCCAACGACCAAGAGAATACAACCTTCACCACACCCTCGGGCACTTTCATGTATGCAAAGATGCCATTTGGACTCATGAATGCAGGGGAAACCTTCCAACGGGCCATGGACATAACTTTTGCTGACAATAAGGACAACATTTTGGTCATCCTTTTATATGACATCACTATCTTTTCCAAATTTGATGAGGATTACATCGCACACCTGCTAAGAATGTTCAGAAAGTGCATAAATTTTGGCATATCTTCAAATCCAAAGAATTCATACTTTGATATGAAGGAAGGGAAGCTGCTTGGGAACATAATTTCTCAGGAAGGCATCAAAATAGACGCAAAAAGAGTTGGGGAAATATATAAAATTGAACTCCCTTAGAATAAGGTTGAGGTTCAGTCGTTTATGGGAAGGGACAATTTCCTGAGGAGGTTTATTGTTGCCTTTGCTAAGATAGTAAGGTGTATAACCAAAATGTTGGGAAAGGACAAAGAGATCAAGTGGATACCTAAAGAAAAGAAGTCCTTTGAGGTCATAAAACATACAAGAATCCTATGATCACCATGGTATACTGACATCATCTTCATGTTGGAGCATCTACAACGTCCACAGGGTATGGATAGGACAAGGGATAGGTTCCTCAAATAAAAAGCAACAAAGTTTCGCATCTTGAATGGGAAGTTATATTGGAAAGAGATAGGAGGAGTCCTCCTGAATTGTGTAAATGAATAAGAGGAAAAATATATTATTGAATAATTTCATGGAGGGGAATGTGGAGGTCATCATTACTGGAAGACCACTATGAATAAGATCATGAGGAGGTTTATTGTTTCCTTTGCTAAGATAGTAAGGTGTATAACCAAAATGTTGGGAAAGGACAAAGAGATCAAGTAGATACCTAAAGAAAAGAAGTCCTTTGAGGTCATAAAACATACAAGAATCCTGTGATCACCATGGTATACTGACATCATCTTCATGTTGGAGCATCTACAACGTCCACAGGGTATGGATAGGACAAGGGATAGGTTCCTCAAATAAAAAGCAACAAAGTTTCACATCTTGAATGGGAAGTTATATTGGAAAGAGATAGGAGGAGTCCTGCTGAATTGTGTAAATGAATAAGAGGAAAAATATATTATTGAATAATTTCATGGAGGGGAATGTGGAGGTCATCATTACTGGAAGACCACTATGAATAAGATCATGAGCGCATTATTTTATTGGCCTGCTATCTTTTGTGACACCCATAAGGAGGTTTCCTCCTACCATAAGGGTCATATATTTGAAAGAAGAATTAATATTTTTCCATTTCTTATGAATCCCATACATGTTGAAGCCCCTTTTTAGCAATGAGGGATGGATTTTATTGGAGAAATAAACCCATATTCATTAGGGAAGAACATGTGGATTCTCCATTAGAGGAAATTTCAACTCAAAATGGGCCTTTTAACTTTGATTCAAATTCCATGTCATCATGTGTTAGCCAATGAAATTTATTTAAATTTGAAATACCATATAGGTCTTAAACACTTTTTTAATGTAAATTTCGGGATAGGTATCATAAAAAAAACTACTTTATTTATTTGTATTTTCGACATATCTCCCTGTGTTTTTACTCAAATTTCGATCAGGAGAGCTCGTTGGATGTAGAATTAAATTTTGCATCCAACAAGTACCCACTAGGCATACTTTTGATAGACTGCGCTACCCCAAAAACAAGAAATACCTGGAAAAACATGATGATGATGTCATCATCATGTTTTTCCAGGTATTTCTCGTTTTTGAGGTAGCAGGGTCCATCAAAAGTATGTCGAGTGGGTAGTCGTTGGATGCGAAATTTAATTCTGCATCCAAAGAGCTCTCCTGATCGAAATTTGAGTAAAAACATGAGGATATATGTAAAAAATACAAACAGAAAAGGTAGTTTTTTTCTTTTCTTCCTCCAAAATTAATAAATATTATTTTATTAATTCTTTTTAGGAGGCCCATTTTTAGTTGACATTTCTTCTAATGACTTCCACTGATTACTTGAATAAATGTATTGAAGCCACCCCAACTATACAAGCCACGGAGACGGTAATCATACAATTTCTGGAGGTGCAAATCTTGTCAAGGTTTGGGGTTCCCAGGAAGTTGGTCACCGATAATGTTGTTGCATTCAAATCAAATAAGATGGTTGAATTCTGTTCCAAATATCACATATAGTTGGGGTATTCCATAGCCTATTATCCACAGGGAAATGGACTAGAAGAATATTCAAATAAGAGCCTGATGAGGATCATAAAAAAAACTGTTGCAAGACAACAAGAAGGTCTGGAACACAAAATTTACTCATGCTTTGTGGGATGACATAATCTATATAAATAAATCCATTGGAACTTCACCATTCCAGTTACTTTATAGTTATGAGGTAATATTTCCTAGTTCCCTGAGTTTTCCAATTATGATATTTTTATAGGAAGAAGAAGTTGAAAACCATCCAAACCAGAGGAGGATGTATCAATTGGTTGAACTACAACAACAAAGAGAGCAACGTTTTGATAGAACTCAGAAATTTTAGGATAAAATGAAAGAGATATTTGATAAGAGGACAAATCTTGATGATTTCTAGATGGGGGATGTAGTTTTTCTATGGGATGCACATCATGAAGAGAAGGAAATAATGGAAAGTTTGATCACATATGGAAGGGCCCTTAAAAAATTGCAACTTTTAGAGGGAAGAATTACTAGATATTGGAGAAAATGGAGGGTGTTATGGTATCCGGAGCTCCTGTAAATGGAAGGTTCCTCAAGCATTAATTTCTTTAGAGTAAGTATGGTTTCCCATGTCACTATATATACCATTTCATTTTAATGTTGCATGTTTGGATGGCTCTCTGACAGGCTTAAATCCTGAGGTAAAGGCAGTAAGGTCTTCAGCGGGAGCTGTCATTTGGCTTGTTTTTGTGAAAATTAGAAGTTATAAATAGTAGAACAATTTTGAGGTGATGGGAATTCGGGATAAAGCAGGAAAATGTAGTTAGCATGGTTTTTCTGGAATAGTAGGGCCCAACAAATTAGGAACATGGTCTATGGGGTTCTTTGCTACCTCAAAGGGAGGATAGCATCCCAGAGTTGGAGCCACTGTTAGCGCCTGTGCTAAATTTGGAAATTTTTACGTATCCATCTACACTAATCTCCCTGCAAAAGTTTAGGTCCATGAAAGGAAGACAAATAAAATCCTTTTCAATGATAAATCTTCGTGATAATAAAGGGCGGAATCAGAAAGATGGAAAGTAGAAAAGGAGAAACTTCAGTCTTAAAATTTGGTGAACCCACTTTCCGCTTTTCGCCGTTTTGTGGAAATAAAAGGAGGTAGTAAAAAGGAGGAGAGAGGAAAAGACATAAATTTGGTTGTGAAAGGTTGGTATTCAACATTCCACAACCCATAGGATCCACGGTCCAAAAATATTCTGAACTTGGATCTCATATCAATGGCTAGGGATTAATCCAAAGGAAATCAAGGATGTAGAAAGACAAAGGGGCAGAAAGTGGAAATACAAAGATTGAACATTTAGAATGTCAACAAACCCACACCCCACAACCCACTATGTTGCAGTAGCAGAAAGGTGAGAGAATAAGGGCAGAAAATGGAAAGGTGGAAGTTCGGTTATGAAAATTGTTGAATCTCAGATCCGTAATCCGCATTTTTTTTGTAGAAAGGAGCTTGCAGAATATGCAATAGAATGCATAGAAGATAGTTGTTTACCAACCAGTCACTTCATAGTCAAAGAAGAAGGGGTCGAGGAACCCCTATTCATATCAGAGCCACTCTTTCACTGCTGCAGTAGAATGTCATTAGTATATTCTCTGACATCCCAGGAATATCAAGCCAGACATCCCAGGATGAGAAGCTACAGTAATGTTGCCCTGAATTTGATAGAATTTTTTGAGGAATGCAGGTTTAATATAATTCCCCAATTGTATAATTATGTAGTTGATTCTTTGGCCACTTCTGTGGCTATTTTTAAAGACCCCACATACCCTAATAGAAAATATGATATTGAAGTCATGCACATGCCCTCTGTCCCAGATAATTTTAAGAATTGGCAGGTCTTTGAAGATGACAAACAAATCTAGAAGCTCCTTACTGTCACTGGGGATTTTGAGGGATTGACTATTAGTGAAGATAATGGGCTCCTAGAAGAGGCTGATCGCACTCAGGACCATTTGCAAAGCCATATTGCTGCTCCCAAAGAAATTCCATGAGATGAGGATGTTGTTCCTGTTTAATGTGTTGATGGCGACGAAACTGAGGAAGCTTGTGGACCAAAGTTGCAGGAGGATGAGGGACAACAAACGTATCAAAAAAATATCTATGGTAAAGAGATCCTCCAAATCAAAGGTAACTCTATCCCTAGAGGTTTATTTCCTTTAGAAAATATCTTTGACCCAAATGGTGTTACTAAGGAACCTTATCTAGTCCCAACTTGCAAACATGTGGAAGATGTTAACATTGGGACAGAAGATCATCCAAAAGTAATCAAAATCTCAAGAACCCTCTCACCTAAAGCCAAACATGAGTACATTTCATTGATGAAGGAATACTTAGATGTATTTTCTTGGAGCTACAGTGACCTTAAGGATTATGATACAAGTATAATTAATCTAACTATACCAATAAAAAAGGACGATATTCCTTTCAAGAAAAATCTAAAAAGAAAGAACCCCAAGTGGCTACCCCTGGTGAAAAAGGACATAAAGAAACTATTTGAGGTCAAAATCATTATGTTTTTTAGGTTATCAAGGTGGGTGGCAAACCTTATCCCGGTTAGGAAGAAGAATGGGGAGATAAGGATATACATTGAATTTAAAAACTTGAACAGAGTTTCCTTAAATGACCACTATCCTCTCCCTGAAATGGACCAAAATCTATGGAGAGTGGTGGGATCTCAAAGGATCTCCACTCTAGATGGTTTCTCAAATTACAACCAGATCATGGTACATCCTAAGGACCAAGAGAATACAACCTTCACCACACCCTGGGGAAATTTCATGTATGCAAAGATGCCATTCAGACTCATGAATGCAAGGGAAACCTTCCAATGGGCCATGGACATAACTTTTCCAGACAATAATGACAACATTTCGGTCATCCTTTTATATGAAATCACTATTTTTTCCAAATCCGATGAGGATCACATCGCACACTTGATAAGAATGTTCAGAAAGTGTAGAAAGTTTGGCATCTCTTTGAATCCAAAGAGGTCATACTTTGCTATGAAGGAAGGGAAGCTACTAGGGAAAATAATTTCTCAAGAAGGAATCAAAATAGACCCAAAAAGAGTTGAGGAAATATATAAAATTGAACTCCCTTGGAATAAGGTTGAGGTTCAGTCCTTTATGGGAAAGGAAACTTTCCTGAGGAGCTTTATTGCTGCCTTTGCTGAGATAGTAAAATGTATAACTAACATGCTCGGAAAGGACAAAGAGATCAAGTGGATACTTGAAGAAAGGTAGTCCTTTGAGGTCATAAAAAAGGCTATTTTAGAAGCTCGTGTACTAGAAAGCGCTAAATTCTCCAAATATTTTCCGATATTCTTATTTGGTTCAAAGCATACCATGTCTAGGGTATTGTTACAAAGGAATCATGAGGGAAATGAGAAAACCATTTCCTTATAAAACAAAACATTGAGAGATGCTCCGTTGAAATACAACATCCTATATAAGAAGGTGTATGCCCTGGTGTAGTCCTTGAAATAATTCTGAGTATACATATTGCATTCTCATATTATTGTTCTTGTCCCCACCAGTGCAATAAAGGTTATTCTAACTCAACTAGAACCAGAGGGTAAAAGGGGAAAATGGATAGAAATCCTACTTGAATATGAATTGGAGATTAAGCCCACCAAGTTGATTAAAGGCCAGGGACTCACCAATCTCATGGAAGAGTCTAATTGTGATGCTTGTATCTTGCACATGATCATTGAATCACCAGTAGAGGAGAAAACCATAGAGAATAACTAGATCCACAAGTGGTTGAACATATCCTGTGATCCCCATGGTATACTAGCATCATCTTCATGTTGGAGCATCTTCAAGGTCCATGGGGTATGGACAGGATGAGGGCTAGGTTCCTCAAATAAAAAGCAGCAAAATTTTACATCTCAAATGGGAAGTTATATTGGAAAGAGATAGGAGGAGTCCTGTTGAATTCTGTAAATGAACAGGAGGAAAAAAATATTATTGAATAATTTCATGGAGGTGAATGTGGAGGTCATCATTACTAGAATACCACTATGAATAAGATCATGAGGGCATTATTTTATTGGCCTGCTATCTTTTGTGACACCCATAAGGAGGTGTCCTCCTACCATAAGGGTCATATCTTTGAAAGAAGATGGAATATTTCTCCATTTCTTATGAATCCCATACTTGTTGAAGCCCCTTTCCAGCAATGGGGGATGGATATCATTAGAGAAATAAACCCATCTTCATTAGGGCATAACAGGTGGATTCTAACTTCCACTGATTACTTCACTAGATGGATTGAAGCCACCCCAACTAGGCAAGCCACCGAGACAGTAATTATACAATTTATGGAGGAGCAAATCTTGTCAAGGTTTGGGGTTCCCAGGAAGTTGGTCACCAATAATGCTATTGCATTCAAATCAAATAAGATGGTTGAATTCTGTTCCAAATATCACATATAGTTGGGGTATTCCATAGCCTATTATCCACAGGGAAAAGGACTAGAAGATTCTTTAAATCAGAGCCTAATGAGGATCATAAAAAAACTATTGCAAGACAACAAGAAGGTCTAGAACACAAAATTGACTCATGCTTTGTGGGATGACATAATCTGTATAAATAAATCCATTGGAACTTCACCATTCCATTTGGTTTATGGTTACGAGGTAATATTTCCTATTTCCTTGATTTTTCCATTTATGGGATTGTTATAGGAAGAAGAAGTTGAAAACCATCCAAATTAGAGGAGGATGTATCAATTGGTTGAACTACAGCAGCAAAGAGAGCAACGTTTTGATAGAACTCAAAAATTTTAGGATAAAATGAAAGAGATATTTGATAAGAGGACAAATCCTGATGATTTCCAGATGGAAGATGTAGTTTTCCTATGGGATGCACCTCATGAAGAGAAAGGAAAGAATGGAAATTTTGATCACATATGGAAGGGCCCTTACAAAATTTCAGCTTTTAGAGGGAAGAAGTCCTAGATAATGGAGGAAATGGAGGGTGTTATGGTATCCAGAGCTCCTGTAGATGGAAGGCTCCTCAAGCATTAATTTATTTAAAGTAAGTACAATTTCCCATGTCATTGTATATATGATTTGTATTTAACGTTGCATGTGTGGATGGCTCTCTGACAGAATTAAATCCCAAGGTAAAGGCAGTAAGATCTCCAGGAGGACCTGTCATTTGGTTTTCTTTTTGTGAAAACTAGAAGTTATAAACAATAGAACAATTTTGAGGTGATGGGCATTCAAGATAAAGCAGGACAATGTAGTTAGCAGGGTTTTTCTGGAACAGTAGGTCCTAAGGAATTAGGAACATGGTCTACGAGGTTCTTTTCTACCTCAAAGGGAGGATAGCATCCCAGAGTTGGAGCCACTGTTAGTGCCTGTGCTAAATTTGGCATTTTTTACGTATGCATCTGCACTAATCTCCCTGCAAAAGTTTAGGCTAGTGAAAGGAAGACAAATAAAATCCTCTTCAGCGATAAATCTTGGCAATAATAAAGGGCAAAATCGGAAATATGGAAAGCAGAAAAGGAGAAACTTCAGTCTTAAAATTCGATGAACCCACTTTCCTCTTTTCGTTGTTTTGCGAAAAGAAAAGGAGGTAGTAAAAAAGAGGAGAGAGGAAAAGACATAAATTTGGTTGTGAAAGGTTGGAATTCCACATTCCGCAACCCATAGGAATGACGATCCAGAAATATTTTGAACTTGGATGTCATAACAATGGCTAGGGATTAATCCAAAGGAAACCAAGGATGCAGAAAGATAAAGGGGTGAAAAATGGAAATAGGGAGATTGAACGTTTATAAGGTCGACAAACCCACACCCCGCAACCTGCTATGTTGCAGGAGCAGAAAGGTGAGAGAATAATGGTGGAAAATGGAAAGGCGGAAGTTCAGTTATGAAAATTGGTGAATCCCAGATCCGTAAACCACATTTTTTTGCAAAAAGGAGCATGCATAATATGCAATATAATGCATATAAGATAGTTGTTGACCAACCAGCCACTTCACAGTCAAAGAAGAAGGGGTCAAGGAACCCCTATTCATATTGGAGCCACTCTTTCACTACTGTAGTATAATTCCATTAGTAGATTCTCTGAAGAGTCACTTTCATCAAGTGAAACTAAGACCCTAGATGTTAGGTTTTTCCATTTTGCTCAGTCACACATGTCTCAATGTGCTTTCTCCATTTGTTCTATGATCATGTTGAATCCACCATCTAATAGTTTATTAGGATTTTGTACGACTGGGTTTGATTCCGATGATGAAGCTTATTTGTCTCTATTTCGAGGTTGGTATCGGTAACATGTTACTCTATAAATATAGCCTCAGTAGAGGAACGCAGGGTTTGAAATTCATTTTTTGGAAGCCTCGGTGCTTGGTTTTGTAGTTCTAAAATATTTCTTGGATGTATCAATTAAAATTATTTCATGAGTGTCTACGATTCATCACGTTGTTCAATGTTTAGTCGGTGTTCTACTGTATGCTTCATTTCCATGTATGTGTAGTTTTTACTAATGTGTTTCTAGTTGTATGAAAGGAATTTGTTCTATATTAAGCACTCCTTGCATCAAATGAAGCATTTGTTGTGTGTTATGGTAAATGTCCTAGAATTCATCCTCTGTTAGATGCTCCATTTTAGTTATCATCCTTTACTATTGCTTCTGATAAAGGTGTTTCAAGAGATTAATCCATAGATAGGTGCCTCCGGCTTCATTGGACTTATTCTCATTCCCCTCGGTTAACCCAAAAATCCCCCACATAGCTCTCTATGGCTTACACCGCCCAAGGACACCATCTCACAACACTTATTTCACTCCATAAGACCTTCCATTTGACCCCTACACCTCCAAAATAGCCCAAGGATGAAGAAAAGGGATAGAAACCCCCAAAAGGAGCCCAAAATAGCCCCCTAGGAGCTAAAGCCCTCAAAACAGGGCTAAAGTTAGGGCAGAAGGGGCTAAAGGCCCAAAAAAGCGGCTAAAGCCATGACCAAGGGCTTAAAACCCTAAAATCCCTTGCAAAAGATATAAAAGGAGGGTGGGGGGTCACTCTAAAAACACTCCTCCCTTGCCTATTGTTATGCTTCTCGTGGATGCTTTGAGACCTTTTCCTCTCAAACCACCCACAATCCCTCTCCTCCATATCCATCCCATCAAGACATTGCTTCCCAACCAAGAGAGAGGTGCTCCCATGAGCTAGGGCATGGTGGCCCATTTCCACCCAAGTGAGGTATAACATTTATTTTCATGTTTGGTTAGTTGTTTTTGCTTTCTAATTGTTATTTTTATTTGCAGGTTCTATTGTTGACATTGTTTGCAGGTTTCCCATTGTAGTAGCTTAGGTTGCTTGCAGGTTTCAAGGAGGTGTAACACTAACCCATTTTCTATAGAGGGGTTCACAAAGATTCTTCTTTTCTATTATTAGCTCTTAGATCTAGTTTATAGTGGTTTCCATTTGCTTATTTTTGCTTAGGTTAGCCTAGTTTAATTCGTTGTTCTGTTTATGCTATTTCCATTTCATCTTTTCCTATTTTCCAATAGTAGGAACCTACCCTTGTGCCCTATAGGCATAAGAGAGACATTCCTACTTCTGCAGTGAGGAGAAATCCTCACTACAGCTTTGGCGACCATACCAGGTCGATCCCACAGGATCCCTGGTCCAAAAATTTCAAGTTTTCATGTTTTTTCAATTTTACCCTAGTTTTCAGAAATATTATGTTAGACATTTCTTAAATCTTTTTTATTTCCTATTTTAGTCAATGCCAAAGCCTCTGCTAGGCCAAGTCGAGTCATACTGACCCTAGTACCAGTTACTATCAGCCAGATCTGACCCTGCCTCACCAAAAACCCCTTTCCAGAGCAGGGTGCTCTTATCGGGGCAAAAGGTGAGACTAGGGCGCTCTTAATGAGAAAACAGGTGCACCCAGGGTGCACTTAATCCCCAGACAGGCATGACTTCAGCCCATAAACTTAGGTTGCAGTTGTTTTTGTATTCTGTGTGACCCCCTCGCTCATTTCTGGAAAAATATCGCGGCCCCCTCGGTAGATTTGGTCAGAAATGCACCCTGTCACACAGAAGTTGAATTTAAGTTTAATTGACAGTAATTTTCAGTTTTAGAGGACTGTTAGTGTGGCTGAGCCACCTCTGTCCACCATTGCAGGTCTTTTTTAGTTCCAGTTTTTATTTTCTGCAAATCAATCCATGAACAATGTATAAATGTTAAATCAATCATAAAGGCTTAATAAAATGAACTAGTCTAACTAAAAGTAACTTAAAAATAACCATCTTGCTGCCCCCTTCCTCCTCTACCCAGTCATCACCCTCCAGGGTATTCTGGGATATGACGAAGGGTAAGCTCGTATAGATCTAAGCACTCCATGGTATTTTTCCCAAACCACTAAAACCAGGTGACCTAGAAGGTAGAGGGGGTAGAGAAGGAGGGCTTCTCACAACGCTAAGCGTCCTCCTTATTAACCAACCTAGCATCCAGGAGGTGACGTGAGGATATACAGATGGGCTTAGTCCCATTGTGTTGAGATCCCAGCACCTTATCTTGGTTTGAAGAAGAATACCACTGAGAGGTAGACATTTAGTTAGGCCAGCAATCTAGGGTTAATCATTGTACTTATTTACCAATTTCTATTTATTTTAGCATACAAAACCATGATATGAACTCTACCATGAATTCATAAACCATATTGCAACAACCAAATACTAGAACAAACAAGCAAACCAACACACCATACAAAATAATTAACCCAACTCAGTTCATGATGCTGAGTAAGCCTTAAAATTTACCAAATTTACACTAAGTTCAATCAATTCTGTAGTTTTTTAGGACATAAGTCCCTGACTACTTCAACTATGGGAAGTACTTGGGATTTTCCCAAAAACTCATTATGAGGAGTACCACAGGAACCCCAAAGAAGCTGGCCGCTGAGAGGAATTGCCAAGTGAAACGGGCAACGACCCCTTCTGATTGAGTAGAAGCACCCATGAGGAACAAGCCAAGTGTTGTCTTCTGGCAATCTTGGTGGCCAAGAGACCACCTTCAGCCAATAGGAATCCATTGAAACTGGGGTCCAAATCTCATACCCACTAGTTTCATACACAAAAGCGAACACAATTGATCCTCCACAATCTTCCTCACGCCTAAGAGGCGAACCACCACCATTTGGAACACTTGATTGGCATCATTGAAGCCGCTCTTAGTGATCTCCCACACCATCAGAGGGCCACATAGCCTCTGATTCTGATTCAGACCCATATCAGTCTGAACCAGACCTCCACACTGCACCATTAAGCCCCATGGCTAGTGCAAACCCAGATCCATTTTTTGGCCTAACCTTATTAAGTGGACCCATGTCCACATCACAACCTGTCACCCACAACTTAGTAAATGGTCCAAGCACATTCATGCAGACTATCATTAGCCAATTACCACCATCCATAGTGACCAACCAAGCTGGCCTAGTGGTAACACATGGGGGCAGTGGCCTCTCCACACACACTGCCCCTCTGACCACACAAGAGGGAAGTGCATCGTCCACCTACATTACCCCTACTATCATACATGGGTTCAATGCTCCTACCACCCATACCGCCCCCCCACACAGCACTCGGGGGCATTAGCCCATCTGCAATGGTGCCACCACAAGCACCCCCAGCCATATAGATGCATTATGCACCTACAAACCCCACCCCCATTGCAGCCCCATCCCACATCAACTTGGGGTCAAATATTCCCTTCATGGTTCATATGAACTTGCCTAACTTGGATAGATTAACGAATGACCCCATCTGCCACCAAGATTTCTGGCCACCCATGCCAACTAAGCTGCCATCAGACATCGCAAAGTTTGAAGGCAAATCCAGGGAATGTCCCCAAAATCACATAGTGACATTCCATCTATGGTGCTCATCCAATAGCATCATATATGACTCCATCAGGATGAGGCTATTCCAACGCACCCTTATAGGTGCCACGGCCAAATGGTACATTGAGATGCCACAAGCCAAGTACCCCAACTTCAACTCCCTAGCCTTCATGTTCCTACAGTATTTTCAACTCCCTATTAGATATGACGAGGGGGAGGAGATCCTATTATCCTATTGCCAAAGCACCGCCACTCACATAACTGACCATATCCATGAGTGGCGGTGATGTCATAGCTTATGCAAAATCCAACTAGACGATAGGATCTTCTTGGATTGGTTCCTTAATACTTTTCTCCCACCCATCGCAAAGGACATCACATCTGAACGTCCCCAATCTGAAGAAGAGGCCATATTGAAGGCCCAACAATTTGACTTGATCTACTCTTTGTCTGGATACTTGTACACTGTCATTGAAGATGCTACCTATCCGAGTACCTCCTATCGTGATGCATCGGGGTCATCCCACGCTGCGGAAGACATCATAGGGACAGTCTCCTAACAACCATAGCCTCGACCGACACCACCTGCCATTGCACTGTAACCAAGCAACACTGCTAATGTTGCTTACCAAGACCAAGCTTCAGACTATGCTAGAATGATGTCCCAGTCCAGAGCAACAACCTCTTATGCAAAACCTGCGCCACCACAGCAGGCTCAGGCCATGGCTTGGCCAACACAACAGTATGTGGGGAAAATTCCCACATTTGTGGCACCACCACCCCCACAAATATACTCTGCACCACCAGTGCAACAAGTTCAAGCCCTCGCCCCCGCTCCACCCGCTCTGTTGGGACAAGTGTTCACACAACAAAACCGTCCCAACTAGCCTACCCCCAACAATCAACAAGGGCAAGCTAGAAATAACCGGCCCCACAACCAAGGCAATAACCGACTGCAGGGAGGTAATCAGCAACCGAACCCTCCCAATAATGTTGTGGCTAACCCGCCAGCCCAAAAACCCCCACAACAGAATGCACCAAGACACAATGCTCTGTTGTGCACAAACCAACCTTGTACACTCTATGATGTTTATGGGCATTACACATTTGAGTGTCCCCTCATGGCTCTCACTAAGAAAGCCATTCAAAATGAGGCCCAACAGGCCGCCAATGCTGCCAATCAAGCCCAACCCAACTAGGCACCACAAGGATGTCCTCCCATGGTGCTTCAAAACCCACTACTAGTCCAAGGATTGGTGGCAACCGATCCCCCTCCCCAAGCCAATCCCAATGCTCCAGGGGCACCGCCCATGGCCAAAACAGGTGTTCACCACCTACTAGCCATGATCATTGAAGAGGTCAACTTACATACTAGAAAAATCAGTACGGTACCACCACCAAACCTGCCGACTCATCGGCAGCATCCATGTCTAAGACAACCAACCTACCTCTCCAGTTACCCCCATTCCTGCGCCCCCCCATATGAAAAATTTCCAATAATACCACAGCTAGAGCTCTAGTCAACTATAGCATTGGGGATGATTTGGCCCAAATGCCAACCGCCATGTCTTCTCTTGAGGTACTTAAAACGTCTGTAATGCAGCGGAAATCCTTACTTATGGCTCTAGGGGTAGAAGACCCCTCCGAATCCAAGTTAATCACGTTTGACACAGAGAATGGAGAGCCGCGTATGCCCTCCACTATCGCCTTCCAAATCCTGGTGTCCATCTAGAACTTGGTTGTGCATCGATGCATAGTGGATGAGGGGGCATCCACGTGCGTCATGTCTACCTCGGTTTGGTAGAAGCTTGGATCACAAATTCTGCAATCGTCCTCAACGACTCTGTGGGATTATGATGGACATCCAACTAAAGCCCAAGGAATCCTCCCCCATGTCCCCATAACGTTAGTCAAAAAGACAGTCCTGATTGACATCAAAGTCATCAATGCTTAACTAGACTACAACCTCCTCCTCGGAAGGAGTTACATGTACACC
The DNA here is from genome assembly GCA_001517045.1 of Pseudotsuga menziesii. Taxonomy (NCBI): domain Eukaryota; kingdom Viridiplantae; phylum Streptophyta; class Pinopsida; order Pinales; family Pinaceae; genus Pseudotsuga; species Pseudotsuga menziesii. Next base: position 628,861 of record LPNX010149935.1, read on the forward strand.
ATGCGAGACATCGCGTCAACTTTCTTTCGCCTCATGATGTTCCCCCACGAAGGAAAGATTGTGACAATTGACCAGCTCACCTACCATGATCTGCAAGGGTTTATAGCACCTACCAAAATTATCCCTACCATCACCACCATTGAGCTGCAAGGGGTGATTGCACACGCTAACGTCATCCCTGCAACCAACACTATGGTTGAAAACACAACAGCCTCCCCACTGTTGAATGTTGGCCCTGGGTTGTTTACCGATCCCACCATGAAGGCTCCTTTACCATAGGTGTCACCACCACCGACACAAAAGAAAACTATGGACTTGTGCATGGTCTCATCAAGCACTGCTACACCCAAACAGCAACCGCAGCCGCAACCCCAACCACAACCACAACATCGTCTGCAACCACAACGCCAATAGCAGCTGCAACATCATCCGTAGCCGCAGCACTGCACACAGTCAAAACCACAACCACACCCCCACATGTAACCAGCTGAGAGTTATGTGGGCTCATCTGTGATCCATACAATTCCCTTCCTCTTTCCCCCACCTAGTGTCATGAGCAAGCCGGCCATGGCCACCTTAAGCCTACCCAACTTTACGTTGGGGATCCTGGTGTGGTATCTAGATCCACCAGCTCAACCAGTAATTACCCAAGTTGTGTTAACTCTAGTGCAACCTATTTTAGTTGAGTCTCACCCCCCACCTGGTCCGCATAAGCCAACCGCCGCACCCGCACCTGCACCACCCCAACCCAAAAGGGATAGGGGAAAGAACACCAAAGCCACTGCAGAACCACGACAAGTCCCACCTTGTGCCATCTGTGAACAATAGGGCCATCCAACTCAAAATTTCCCTAAAATTCCACTAATTCGTGTGCATCTGGATGCCATGGATACGAACAAAAACATCCCCGTGGTTTAACTCCCAACCGCGCCACTAGTTAGGAACAAGGATTTGAGGACAAACCATGCTTATGCCCTTTGCAGCTTGTATGGACATTACTCCCACCATTTCCAAGACCTACCCAAATTTTGAATGGCTCTTGCTGACCTCTATCACCATTCCCTTGAGTCTAAGATCACCTTGATCGAAGAATTTCACCCACCAGCACCTTCTTCAGACACCATGTCCATCTGCATGATGTCCAGTTCCACCAACCCTCTCATCTCCACCGACGGTCCATCAACCTTGTCACTTCATTGTTTCAACAATGATGAGGAGATACTTGAAGCTTTGACTACCCTAGAATACCCATGGGATGACATGCACCATCCGCAGTCGCAACACCATCCATAGCCACAACCTCAGTTACTAGGGAAACATTGGGGTTCATTCCCGCTCAACATGATCCTTTTCCTTTTCTTTTTTCTACCATCCAGGATCGTGAGTAAGTGTACCTTGGAAACCCTCCATCTATAGGATTTCACACTAGGAGATCCTTTATGGTACCTTGAACCACCTACCCTACCTCTAAGGCCCTAGGATGTGTTGACTCATGTCCATCCTGTTTGTGCCAGAAATTGTTTCTAAGGCCAGAGAAACAAGCCAACACACACTCAAGATAAAATTCAATAAAACAGAGAAGGTTTAGGGTTTCTGTAGTGTTTTAATGGTTATAAGCTTTAGGAACTATCAGGGAATACATTCAGAAACAAAATAACAACTAAATCATAAACAAAAACTGATAAAGATGCCTGATATATCAACAAGATCCCACAGAAAGAGTATGTTGAGGTTCATACCTAACAGAAAAGCATTACCAGCAAATATACATTAACCAGCAATGAATACATCTATTAAGAAACTAAACAAGTTCAAAAATGAAACCAACATAGAAAAAACTAAAGGATAAAAGTCATATACATCTCATAATTTCATCAGCAAATGTTTATAAGAGTCACAATACTTAGCTTTGAACAAGTCTGAAGATACAAACAGTCTGCAGACCTCCTGTAGATCCCAAAAATCAAAACCCTCTAAATGACTTTCCTATCTCTCTAAATAGAGTTTCTTTACATAATCAGTTGGGTCTAAAACCCTAACTACCTTCATTAATTTGCTGCGGTAAGGTAAAAAGTAAAAACTTACAAAATTACAAAATATGCTAAAAATAGTAAATCATTAACATATGTGTCTATCAAAAGATAGCAACTAACTAGATGAACAACTGTTTCATAGCCTTTTCGTTGCCTCTGCTAAGAGGGAAATGCCATCTATTGCTTGCTCCTTTCTTTTAACTTTCTTCTATTCCTGCTCCATGTCATTAATCTTCTTGATGAGCTCCTTGTTTCTCTGTTGTAGGTCCTGGATTGTTTCCTCCAGCTTTGTGGAATGCCTGTCAGTAGCTTTTTTCCTTTTTAGCACCTCTTTGGATACTTCTGATAGCTCCAGGAAATGATTATGGACATCCTGCAATTCTTCTATAAGCCCTCTGTTGACTTTCAATAACCCATCATTAACCTCTTGTAAGTGTTTCATCTGTTGCTTGTACTTCTGAATACTTTCCTGCAAGTTTTCTTCATCAAAACTAGGGATTTCAGGTATATTTGCATCCTTCATTAAAAAGTCTGAGAAATCAGTAGGAATACTAGGTTCTTTTATAATTCCTGCTTCCCTGAGTATAGCTTCATCTTCTTCCTCCCACTCCTGATTTTCAACAGGACATGCTTTTGCCTTTTCTTCTTGCTGCTGTTTTAAGAGTTTATCTTTTATCTCAAGAATTATTGCAGATAATTTAGATGTAGGCTTGCTTGAATCTTCTAATGATTTTGATGAACTCTTGACTTCTGTAGGAGGTACATAAGGAGCTTTTACAACTGCTGGTTTCTTCCCTTTTCTGCTAGCTTTCTTAATTTCTGGATTTTTATCAGGAGATACATCATCTATCACAGTAACTTCATTTGTGTTTAACTTGGGATTGAGCAATTTTTTCATGTTCAGTCTTAGCTTGTTTATTGACCTAGTTTTAGGTCTCCAATATGATGCTTTCTCTCCTGGAATTTTCAACTCCTTTCCTTGATACTGGATAGCAGCCAACTCTACTATTTCAAGTTTATCCCTCTTTCTGTTAGGTTTTGTTGCTTTGCTTCCTGAAGAAGGAATCTCTCTGTAGGTTTCAGCTTCAACTGTAGTTTTTTCTACCTGCTCCTCTTCTAAAAGGTAACCTTCATCATCAGACAATACAGTAATGGGGATTCTCTATTTGACTTGCAATTCTTCTTCATGCACAGCCACCTTTTTTGTATTAGCAGTTTTCATTTCATGAGGGACCTCTGTTGGTACCATGGGCTATAGCAGCTGCTTTCGGTCATCAAACAGTGAGTACTTGCCTTTGCTACTAGCTAAAAATACTTTGGTTCTATTATCCTTTTCCAGCTGTTCTGATGCTTCCTCAACTTTGACCTCTGGCTTATCTTTAGGATTAGAATTTTTACCTAATTTCCTCATCAAAACCTTACCTTTATCTGCTTGCCTTTTAGGTTTCTGCTCTTCTTCTTTGGTTTGGAAACCAGACCAAAAGATGAAAAAGTCCCATGTCTTCCCTTCATGTTGCAAAACAGTGTTGATGATTAACTTGATTAGTCCATGATGAAAAATTGACTGAGATGTATGGTCTTCATGTTGCTTAACCCTACTTGACATTTTCTGCAAGCTTCTCAGAAAAAAGAATGGCAAGTTCATCTTTGACACTCCCACCATGTGATGCAAAAACCTGAAATGGTACTTGAATACATAAGCGTACCCGCCTTCACAAGTAACATAGATCTGTAGTATCCTGATTGGCTCAACCCACTCTCTTCTGAAATGTTGAATAAGGATTCCTTTATTCCAATCAGGAGTGACATTAGGTAAAATATATCTTTGTGGATCAAAGTCAAAAGGCAGCTTCTTGAACCATGGTTCACCCTCATTTTTAATCCCTGTGGCTTCTGAGATCAGTTCCACTGTCAGCTTGAATTTGAGAGCATTAAAGGTCACCATGTCAATTTTTAAACCTTGAGCAAACTTACAGGATACTTCTGCATTATATCCATCTATCTTCTTAAAAAAGTCCATCCAACCTGCTTGCTGAAACAATTCAACACATCCAGGGAGGTTTTCAATCCACCCTACATCAGTTGGCTCTGCTCTGTTAACTTTACCACTTTTGCCCATTGTTTCATGAAAAACTGAAAGTTGTATGATTTTCAGTAGATGGTCTATGAACTGATTTTCTACTTCTCAAGCCTCTTAACAACTCCCTGCAATTTTCTTGACAGACCTGTTTGTTCTTTTTCAAAAAACAAAATAAATCTTACCAACAGGTGGAAGAATTCAAATCACCGAGGCTTCAATGCTCTTCATCAAGCATATGAATGAGATTTAACAATCAATGAGACTGTCATAAAAATAGTAGACCAGTGTTCATCCTCAAAATACATAATAAACCATAGTGTCTGAATGTCTTAGGTCACAGGCTGCTCAAACTCCTCATTTCAGTGCCAAGGAAACTAGGTATCATGTACAATATCCATTCAGGTATAATATTCTCCTTAATGTCTTCTTAATACAAGCTCTGTGTATCAATACCAACATCAATATTCAAACCCCAATTTCCTTGCTCCAGATTTGGTCACAGTTCAGACTTTGCAAATGTGATATCAATCACTGGATTTTTAGGTTAATTGGAGACTACTTGTGTGGTGGATGAGCAAAACAAAACATTCTGCAATATATTCATACTATGCTTCCTATAGCCTTAGTATCGAAAATGACACTAGGTCTGCCAACAATGCTAGTCTTTCAACCCATTTATCTCACTGTATATGAATATCAGAGCTTTTTGTGCAATTTAGGTACTAAAACATACAGGATTTTCAACCCAGACTGTCTCAAATTTTAACAAATGAACAGTTCAAACATAGAGTTATTTTTCAGTCCTCTGTTCCATAAAACCTGTCAGAATGACTCAGGCAGTTGCTTCTTTGGTTGAAAATTCAATTAAGACCATAATTTGCCATTTCCATTGGTCAATTTTGATAAAAGTGAGCCCCACCAAAAAAACCCCCAAATTTGCAGCTAAATTGGCTTATCGGTAAATACCTCTTAATTGATCGACTGCAGATGCCTTGAACGACTCCTCCTACTGTTTTAGTGCCCACCTGGAAGATACAAGTGTCTTCAAGGTTCAATTTAACTCCAGGTGTCAAGACGACGAAGCCCTAGTTTTCTGGGCGACTATGAACCCTCCACCAAAATCTGTAACTAAAAACTCCGTCTTTTTAGGCTGGCAGCATCATTTTATTAAGTCCTCTACCATCGAGCATGCATGTATGGAACATTTCACTTCACATTAGGCCAAAATTTCGCTGCTACCTGTCAAGCTCAACTGTTTTAGGAGTAATGATAACCACCTTTTGTCTCACGCCCTAGAAGCACTTGAAATCATGATGAATTTGGACTTCACACATAGCAAACAACTCATAGCATATGATTAATCACTCATCGTTTGAAATCGTGATAAGATTTTTCTAGAAAACCGGGACAAACAAAGGTCGCGATATTCTTGTAGTGCGGCTTTGGTGATTTTTCGTCCCAGTGCTACAAGAATAATTCTGGTGCTATTTTCTCGTGTTTTTTCAGCTTTTTGGCATTTTGGGTGAGGTTTAAAAGTTGTTTGAATAGTGATTAAGCATTACTAGGCTCAGCATAATCATTTGTGAATCCATTTTTTAATATAATGACTTTTAAAAACTCCTTCAACAAAAACAAACCTATGGCTTAAAGCTAAAATTTTTAAAGCAGGCTCAAAATTTCATGTAAATACTAAACAAAATTTCCTAAAGGAGGAAAAATCAAAATAAAGTAAAATGAAATAACTGGAAAGAAGAAGGAAATCAAACCAAAATTTAAGAAACAAAACCAAAATTGAAGAAACAAAATTAAGACTTAACACATCCAATTGAGATGATGTGTTGACTCATGTCCATCCAATGTGTTGATGTTGGAGTAGGGTCCCGCAGCTACAGAAGACGCTGCTATTTTGACGGATAGACAGTTTTGGTGGAGATACAAGAGGTAGAGTTACGACAGTGTAGCAGGTTTCTAGCTACAGATCAGAGCCGGAAACCATGACATAGAAGACAGAGAAGTAAAGGAAGACGATGGTACCTGAGCGACCGAGAAGAGAGAGCTCACCCACTGCATTGAAGGCAGCGACGGAAGACAGGAGGGCTCAGCTACCCTCATAAAGGAAAAGGAGCAATGAGGCTGAGGTATTGAAGACGAAGGATAGAAAAGGGAAGCAGCGCCAGTACCCATGGTCAGCGCTGGGAAGCATGGAAGACTGTAGGAAGTTGTGGTGAAGGGAAGTGGTGCATAGTACCCATGGTCAGCGCCGGGAAGCATGGAAGACTGCAGAGAGCTGTAGTGTGACGGATAGCGGCTACCTCAAAGTATAGATACACCGACTGTCACTAGTTAGGGTTTGGGTTACTGTTGGGACAGGCCCACAGTGTTGTAATGGTGAGACCTTCGGGCCACCTATAAAGGGATGTATTTTGTATTGTAAAAGGTTGGCATTTTGAGCATTTTAGGCCATCTAGCTAGCTAGTTAGCCATTGAGTCTGTTAGCTCGCATCTACCTTGTATTGTAATAGAGTTGAGCTCTGGTTCTATTATTAGCTATAGTATCTTACTGTAACCAGTAGCTGGCTCATAGAGCATCCATGTCAGGGATCAACATAGAGGGAAGAGTATATTGTGAGAGAGACAATATAGAGATAGAAAAGAGATCTAAGAGAGAAGATCTCAAGCTGCATATGTGGTGCAGCAGAACTGTGTTTATATTCCCCTGAGCTATAATAGAAACACAGTTCTGTGGACGTAACTTCCATCTTGGAGGTTAACCACATTAAAATCCTGTGTTGTGCGATTGATTTATGTGTTGTGTTTACTTGTTGCATCTGTTAGTTATTACATGAGCCTTATTTACAGTTGAATGTATGTATGCGTTGTTTTGTTCACAGCAATATAGAAAGATGAACATAGCAAGTCGACATGAACAACTCTAAGTGCACTGAGCCACGAGAGTAGGATATCGCAGGGAGGCGATACCACACCGGCAGAGGATCTGCGGTGTGCGATACTGTAGGCTAAGGGCTTAGCGTTGGAGAGGAAGTTATGTGTCTCTTGGTGCACGGCGAGGTGATAAGGCTGGTGTCATCGTGAGTCAGTGGAATTTGTGCGATGCGGAAAGGAACCACGCAACAGGAAGAGAGAGATCTCGTGGTCAGAAGAGGTGCGAGGCGAGGAGATCACGCGACGTGAGCAGAAGGGTCACGCGATGCATAGAGAAAGAGGCCTCATGGCTAGCAGAGCTGCGAGTCTCAAGTAGGATGCCACAGAACCTGGTCCAAGATGCTTGAGTCCTTGGACAACCCATTAGAATCACTTCGGGTGAGACTTCAGGCCGCTTCAAGGTCTATCGCCAAAAGGGCCAGTGAGCTAGGGGTGTTGTTGGTTAACCACAGTAAACTCGGGTCTGCCCATGATAGCCAACAAATGGTTCCATTGCCAGCTTTGAAAAAACAGAGCACTGATGTTCTGGTGGTGCCCTACTAGAGACAAACTCAACGAGTGGGTTTGGTCTAACCGGAAAGAGTTTACTGAACGAGAGAACAGGAGTCCTAAACTGAACACAGAGGCCTGGTTACAAAAACATATCATTACAGACATCCATGCGATATTTTTTGCGACCTTTGGAAACGAGCTTTACGACTGGTTATCAAAGTTAACTAATACAGGCATATTCAAAAATAAAAGAGACATTGTCTGGACACCGGAGCTGATTCAGACCGTGAAGAACCTTGATAATCCTATCACGAGGGCAGTATACTTTTGGCTTGCGAGTGTGCTAGAAGGCTTCGTCACAGAGTTTGTAGTTGACCAAATGAAAAGCTTCAGCGAGGCTGAGCGCTACTTCTTCAAAGGATATCATGGTAAGTACCTAAGATCTTTAAACTTGTCCATTAAGATGCTATTAGATGAAAAAGGAACAATGGATCTAGTTTCAGATGAATAAGTAGAAATAGTAATGTCACAAGAGTTTGAAAGTGATTTTGATGACATTGGACGAACATGTAGTGGAAAGAAGTATAAAGTAGATTTCAGATCTCCAATATTTGAAGATAGTTCAGATAGTACTAGACAACAGAGTCATAGTACCACAAAAGGAATAGAGGGGGGTATCCCTTACCACCCTTACACCCCACAGAAATAGACTGGGACCCAGAACAATCCCGTAGGAACTCCATCCAGTAGCTCACAGATAGTACCTACCACTGCTACATCACCTCCACCTACACCACCGAGTGGTAGTAACATAGTAAATCAACATCCACCATGTAGAAATAGAATGGGGGATGATATGTAGTTACCTATATTTAAGGGAATAGGGGCAGAAGACCCAGAGTAGCATTGGTTTTTATGTGAATCCATGTGGACCATTAAAGCAATCAATGACGATAACATTAAACTTGTACAGTTGGTCACCACACTAAGAGATAGAGCCTTAACATGGTATATAAAGTACACCACAGTACCCAAGACACTTGTCCAGGTCAAGACCGCCATGATTAAAGAGTTTAAGAAACCTAAGTCTGAGTCACAGTGTATTACAGAACTCAAATGCATCAAGCAGTTACCTACAGAGTCGGTGTGGGACTTTGATCAGAACTTCAAAGCCCTTATCGACCAAGTCAGTTTCGAGTTCGCGCTGGAGCAGCATAAGGAATGGTTTATTGCAGCACTGCTCCCTCACATTAGACTGCCATTAATGCAGCAGAAACTCCAAATGCACGATGATGCGTTGGAGATGGAAATGAAACTAGAGGATTCACCTCTAGCTGAGAGCAGTACAGGCATGGCAACTTTACAAAACCAGTTGGCTAATCTCACATTACAGTTGCATGAACTTAAGAAAGGGAAAGAGATTGCGCAAGACATATGGTGCATAAAATGTAAAGCACAAGGCCATAGTAAAGACAATTGTCCGGTCTTTGTAGAATATATAGCAACAGGGGCTCCAAACCCCTTACCACAGACCCACGAGCTGTGGTGTGAAATATGCAAAACACGAGGACATCTACCTCACCAGTGCCCTCTAATTTAGAAGTACGTGCAGACACCTAAGAACTTATACTGCGTCTTCTGGAAGTCTGTAGGCCATGATGAACATGATTGCAGAACCTACGATATCATGGTTGGAGCAAAGCAATACTTGTATAGAGTCCAGTCAGAGACACAGGGTCCAGCAGCAGGATCCAGCTTATGGAGGCCGTGGAGGAGGATTCAGAGGATGAGGCCATGGAGGAGGCTTCGGTAGAAGAGAAGGTTTTGGCCATGGTCACGGACCAGTTACTTGTTACAACTGCGGAGTTGTAGGACACTATGCTAGGGACTGTCAAAACCCAACTACCACTTGTAACTACTACAAATCTTACGATCATACTATAGAGGAGTGTCCTACCTTGATAGCTAAGATCATAGAACCTAAGCCAGCAGCACACCAGAACATTCAGCTTATTGCTGCTGAGCAGGAAGAGCCAGAACCAAGATTCAATATTGTGACTCGCAGCAGTGTTTCTACCAGTGGGACATTGCAGGAGACGAAAAAGCACACAGGTCAGGAGTGGGTGTGCAGAGCTCCTAATAAAGCAACACCACTCAACCTGCAGAAGAACAAACAGACATTTCAGGAAGCTAAGGATTTCTTTGATGACCCTACGCAATCAAGATCATAGGTACCGCCGTCTAGGGGTGTACCACAGCAAGCATCTTGTGGTGATAGCCTTGTACAGACATCACAGGCTACCACATCGGGAAGATGCGATGAGGATGAGATGACAGGAAGTGTACATTCCTTCCTACGGAGTTGTCTAAAACTTGTAAGAAATGAGCAAGCTATTACAGAAATTCAGTGCATCATAGATCAGTCTCATCCATCCTCTTCCGTGAGTAGTACACAGCGTGCTATTCATAATATTACAGGACATACAAAAGCAGGAAGAGAGATGTGACTCACAGCGCAGGTTGGAGAATTTGAAATGGATGAGGTGATCCTAGATCTAGGATCAGACGTGAATATTCTGACTAAGCAGACATGGGAATATATGGGTAGCCCTAAGTTAATCAGATCACCTATCCATCTGAGATTAGCTAATCAGCAGCGTGTATCACCTCTGGGTCGGTTACCATAGGTGCCAGTAGACATTGACGGAGTTCGTAGCTTTGCAGAATTTGAAGTTATAGAAATCATTGGCGATAGTAGACCCTATCCAGCATTTCTAGGCATTGATTGGGTGATCGGTAACATGGCCATTATCGACCTAAAGAGAAGACAAATGACCTTTGAGGACGCGCAGATCCGAGTCACCGCACCATTGGATCCTTTTCAGGGTCCTAGATATATTGAACCTATCTGAGCAGAGGAAGAGGCACGTAACATAGAGAGTCTCTATCAGATGACCATGAACCAGAGCGACTACATCAATCCAACCATAGAAGAGAATATTAGTTGGAAATGCGACAGCTCATGCGCATCAGATTCAGATGTTGGTCTAGAGAACTGGAAGAACAGATTTCACAAAGTCTCAGCGCGCAGATGCACGTACTTGACTAAGTCACTACGATGGATTGGTGCAGAGATCAATGAGATTCCATCCTTTCATGGTCTAACAGATATCCAGGACTTTCTCGAGCAGTTTGAACAACAAATCCCTCACGAGCAGAGGACCACAGCTATGGACCTTGCAGTACGAGGCACACCTGCAAGATGGTGGTATGCACATAAAGAGAACATCGCATCATGGGATGATATTAAAAGATTGACGGTGATCAGATTTTATGACGACAGAGAGTATGTCCAACAGAAATACACAGGAGAGAGTGACCCCAGATCACACATTCAGACATGTGAACAGAATTGGTTGGACATTCCCGAGGATGAATGGGTTCACCGATTCATTCATAC
>LPNX010149935.1:639913-655118 GCA_001517045.1 Pseudotsuga menziesii
GATAATGAACTACGCAAAGGAACAACAACATGGCCACTTATGGTAGACAGCTTCCTACTCACCTTCGCTTTTGAATCTTAGTATCCAAGTGTTGATTAGGCCCTACAAGTAATAAAGAGTAAGATATTTGAGGATTGTACCATATCAGTGTCAGCTCAACCTGAGTGGGCTACCCAGCTAAAAGAGGCATTAGAATGTTATAATTTTGCATTTGAACCAGAGGCGGAGGATGAGGATCCTCGCGACACCAACATTCCGGAATTGAAAGGCACTCACGATGTTGAGGGACCACAGTTAGAAACTCCATCAATTACAGAGCCCATCAAGATAAAAAAATCAATATTGGCATAGACACAGAACCTAAGTTTGCCTCTATTGGAGACTATTGGAACGATGAAACAATCTGACAGATTGCAGACTTGTTACATGACTATCAGGACCTATTTCCCACCAAGTTCACAGAGATGAAGGGAATAGTCGGAGACCTGGGAGTCATGAGGATACCATTGAAGGAGGATGCTAGACCAGTGAAACAACATCCATATAGACTAAATCCGCACTACAAAGAAAAAGTAAAGGATGAGATCGATAAGATGCTAGCAGTAGGCATCATTGAGCTGGTAGAAGAAAGCGAATGGGTTAGCCCCATGGTCATACAAGATAATAAAACCAAAGGAGACATCAGAATCTATGTCGATCTGCATAAGCTCAATGATGCATCGCTTCACGATCCATTTTTGACACCGTTCATTGATGAGGTATTAGACAACGTAGGAGGACAGGAGGTCTACTCCTTCACTGATGGATTTTCAGGCTATCATCAGATCAAAATACATCCAAAAGATCGATCCAAGACCACCTTTGCAACGGAATGGGGCTCGTTCCAGTATACGGTAATGCCCTTTGGTCTTAAGAATGCACCAGCTATATTTTCTAGAGTAGTAGTTGCTGTATTTAAAGAATACATCCATAAGTTTCTAGAAGTATATTTTGATGATTGGACTGTATTTGGGCTAATTGACAAGCACATAGGAGATCTAAGACTGATGTTAGAGAAATGTAGGCAGTACCAGATTTCTCTAAACTTGAAGAAATATATATTTTGTGCACCATTTGGTATTTTGTTGGGTCACATTGTGTGTAGACAAGGTTTGATGGTAGATCCTGCAAATATTGCCACCATTGTAAATCTTCCAACACCCAACTCAGTCAAGCAACTGAGGACAGTACTTGGTCATACCGGGTATTACAGAAAGTTCATCAAGGGCTATGCAAAGATTACAGCACCAATGGAGAAATTGCTAAAGAAAGATGTAAAATTCCTATGGAATGAGGAATGTTAGCAGAGTCTAGACACGCTTAAAGAAAAGATGGTTACAGCACCCATCCTTGTATTTCCAGACTGGACTAAGCCATTTCATGTACATGTGGATGCATCTGGCATCGCACTAGGGGTTGTCTTAACGCAACCAGGAGAATGGGATATTGATCATCCTATCGCATACTCCAGTAGAAAGCTATCAATAGCAGAAAAGAACTACACCACAATAGAAAGAGAAGGATTAGCTATGGTGTATGCGCTGTAGAAGTTCAGGCACTACCTATTGGGTGCCTCGTTCAAGATGTTTACTGACCATTCCGCATTGAAGTATCTGGTCAATAAGCCAGTGTTAGGGGGGAGAATCTACAGATGGTTACTCCTCTTTCAGGAGTATGATTTTGAAATCATTGTTAAACCAGGAAGATCGAATGCCAGACCTGATCATATGTCGCGGATAGACTCAAGAGAAGAGCCAAGTAACCTAGAGGACAATTTGCCAGATGCGCAGTTGTTTTCTATCCAGATCATAGACGACTACTATGCTGATATTATTCACTTTCTCACTATAGGATTAGTGCCTGATGAGTTCACTAAGCAGCAAAAGAAGTAGTTGGTGGTTAAAGCAGCAGACTTTACCCTGATCGCAGGACACCTATACAAGTTAGGACTGAATGAAGTGTTGCGTAGATGTGTGATGCCACATGAAAAAGACGCTATTATCAGAGAGGCACATTCAGGAATCGTAGGAGGTCATTTCGCAAGAAAGACGACTGCGCAGAAAATCCTAGATGCAGGATTATGGTGGCCTACATTGCATAAGGACACCAAGAACTTTTGCATATGCTGCGATATCTGCCAGAGGGTAGGAAAACCCTCGCGACACGATGAAATGCCACTGCGACTGCAGGTTACGCTGCGCGCATTTGACAAGTGGGCTATAGAATTTGTGGGTCCTATCAACCCACCAGGAAAGCGCAGTGGCACGAGATATATTATCACTGGAATAGAGTACCTCACCAGATGGGTAGAGGCCAAAGCCGTAAGAAATTGTGATGCTGCTATATCCATACAGTTCCTTTTTGAGAACATCATCAGTAGATTTGGCTACCCCGTAATTTTGATGAGTGACCAAGGCACACATTTCTTGAACCGCACCATTTAGGCCTTGACAGAAGAATTCCATATTCAGCACCATAAGAGCACTCCCTACCACCCACAGGCTAACAGTATGGTGGAGGCCTTTAATAAGATTTTAGAAAACGCTCTTACTAAGATCTGCAACAGCCAAAGGAATGATTGGGACCTCAGAGTTAACGCTGTATTATGGGCGTATAGGACCACATGCAAGAAACTTACAGGACACACACCTTTCAGCTTGGTGTATGGACAGGAGGCTGTTATTCCTATGGAGTATATTCTTCCCAGTCTAAGAATCACTCAGATTACCGGGATGACTGATACAGATACAGTGGAGGAAAGGCTAGCACAACTGCTTGCCTTAGAGGAAGACAGATTCATCGTCGGATTCCATCAGAAAGTGCAGAAGGCATGAGAAAAATCTTGGCATGACAGACACATTAAGAGTAAGACTTTCCATATCGGAGACCTAGTACTCCTCTATGATAGTAAATTCATTAAGTTTCCAGGGAATTTCAAGACGCATTGGCTGGGGCCATATCAGATACATCAAGTTACAGAGGGAGGTGTCGTTCAACTCAGGCACCTGAATGGGGAGCTTCTTCCCACATTGATTAATGGCAGTAGGCTTAAGCTCTATAGCGATAGCCACCCCACCTCTCAGCCCTAGCTTAGCTAGCTTATGGTGGTGCATATGTCTAGTGTAGTGCACCAAGCGACATGTAACTTTCTCTCCAATGCTAAGCCTTTAGCCTACGGTATCGAGCACCGCAGCTCCTCTACCGGTGTTGTATCACCTCCCTGCGATATCCTACTCCCATGGCTCAGCACACTTAGCGTTGTTCATGTCAACTTGCAAGACTCAACATACCAGAATATTTAACACTGCAACTAGTGACTATTTCAAGCAAAGCATAAATGAACCCGCATGAAACATACCATAGAATTCAACTTATGTTCATCTTTCTATATTACTGTGAACAAAACAACGCATACATACATTCAACTGTAAATAAGTCTCATGCAATAACTAACAGATGCAACAAGTAAACACAACACATAAATCAATCGCACAACACAGGATTTTAACATGGTTCACCTCCAGGATGGAAGTTATGTCCACAGAACTATGTTTCTACTATAGCTCAGGGGAAGATAAACACAGTTCTGCTGCACCAGATATGCAGCTTGAGATCTTCTCTCTTAGATCTCTTTTCTATCTCTATATTGTCTCTCTCACAATATACTCTTCCCTCTCTGTCGATCCCTGCGTATTGTTACATGCATGCTCTATGAGCGAGCTACTGGTTACAGTAATATACTATAGCTAATAACAGAACTAGATCTCAACTCTATTACAATACAAGGTAGCTGCGAGCTAACAGACTCAATGGATAACTAGCTAGTTGGATGGCCTAAAATGCTCAAAATGCCAACCTTTTACAATACAAAATACATCCCTTTATAGGCGGCCCGAAGGTCTCACCATTACAACACTATGGGCCTGTCCCAACAGTAACCCAAACCCTAACTAGTGACAGTCGACGTATCTGTACTTTTAGGTAGCCGCTATCCGTCACACCACATCTCTTTGTAGTCTTCCATGCTTCCCGGCGTTGACCATGGGTACTATGCATCGCTTCCCTTCACCACAGCTTCCTGCAGTATTCCATGCTTCCCAACGCTAACCATGGGTACTGGCGCTGCTTCCCTTTTATGTCCTTCGTCTTCAATACCTCGGCCTCGTTGCTCCTTTTCCTTTATGAGGGTAGCTGAGCCCTCCTGTCTTCCACCGTTGCCTTCAATGCAGTGGGTGAGCTCTCTCTTCTCGACCGCTCAGGTACCGTCGTCTTCCTTGACTTCTCTGTCTTCTATGTCATGGTTTCCAGCTCTGATCTGTAGCTAGAAACCTGCTACAGTGTCATAGCTCTGCCTCTTGTATCTCCGCCAAAACTGTCTATTCGTCAAAATAACAGCTTCTTCTATAGCTGTGGGACCCTACTCCAACAGTTGACTCACCACCGGTTGTCGTTAAGCTCTTTTCCAGTCATCTCAACAAGAAAAGATCACCGAGCACACTTGGTTTCATTCATGCTCATAAAAGTATCTGAATGACCGTCCAGTTAGTATAGGTTTAACCTTTCCTAGCCTGATTGGACTACCAATGGTAAAGAAGTCTCTCATCCCCTCCAGGATGGGAGAGCTCTCCTATGTATACTTTTATCCTTTTTCGGGCACAAGAGACTACAAATGAAAAAGATCCCCCACTGCAGTCTTCTTCATGCTTTCATACTCTCTAAAATTGAAAGAACCATCGAGCATTTAACTTCTCGGGCTCACAAAACATCCACAAGATCGTGCCAAAACGGTGTCCCTAGACACTACCCCATAGAAAATAGTTTGGCAGCATCCCCACATTGGGTCGCCTTTGCTCAGATTACTTTGTAATGTGTCTTCCTTGGATCCCATCAGTATCAAAAGTGTCCACCTCCTCCAAGTATTTCCCATCTGTAGCGACATTCTTGGTATTACAGCTATGATCCCATTCCCATGAGTTAAGTTTCATTTGCTGCTTGGTCTGCCCTACCGTCATACTCTGAAAAAAGGAAGTTTGAGTCTCCCACTCCCCCCCTTCCCCTGTTTAGTTTTTTCCCTTCCCTCCCCTCCCCCTCAATTCAGTGATTCAGTCCGCAGATTGCTTCACACCTTTTGGTTATCCCTCTCACTCCTGGTCAAGGAAACATCATTGCCTTAACTAGGGGAAGGTCTCCCTCTGTCGACACCAACACACATATTCCAGAGGATAGACCCAAGGGTCCCTTTACCTTGGTTTTATTTACATCAATGATGAGTTCCTTGGACCACTTGAGAGGAATCCTTAGTGCCTCTTGGGATGGTTGTTTCTCACATGCTCAACTTCAACTCCATCATCGCATCGTTGAGATTCATACAGGGGTTGTTCCACAAAATACTTGCTCAAAGACCTCGGATGTCACCTGACTCTAGCACATTGGTGAGTCCACTCGAGGGACCTAAACAATTTATGTCCCTTGTGATTTCTGGGTTGCATTGGAGACAGTGATCTGAAGCCCCAGCAGTGCTTTGATATACATTTATGATTGATGCAACATACTTGTACCACAGAGACTCTGACTCTCAATCAGTGATTCCATGCAGCTATGTACCAGATCCAACAGACCGTCAATCATGAAAATGTAGCAGTCCATGAGAATGCCATGGTTCCAAAGTACCACATCAATATTGTATTCAGCCTCACATGAGAAGCAACCATCATTGTAACATCAGTTGTATATGATCGGCTCTTGTATTTTAGATCATATATCAAATTATTATTTTGACATTGTCACAAGCATGGGAATGCCCACCTCGTCCATATACATGTCACACATTTATTGTATCTCACCCATTGATGGGAACCAAATTAATACAAAAACCAAAAGCCACCATGCCCTAGCCCCAGAAGCACCACCTCTCTACAGTAAATCCTATGATGTCTGTCGGCCATACATTGAGCTCCTACCCTCACACATCAGGGGGCAATCTGTTAACCCAAAAATATTCCACATAGCTCTCTATGGATTACACCACCCAAGGACACCATCTCACAACACTCATTTAACTCCATCAGACCTTCCATTTGACCCCCACACCTCCAAAAGAGCCCAAGGATGAAGAAAAGGGATAAAAACCCCAAAAAGGAGCCCAAAATAGCCCCCTAGGAGCTAAATCCCTCAAAAAGGGGCTAAAACCCTAAAAAGGGCTAAAGTTAGGGCAAAAGGGGCTAAATCACTGACCAAGGGCTTAAAACCCTAAAATCCCTTGGAAAAGCTATAAAAGGAGGGTGGGGGGGACACTCTAAAAACACTCCTCCCTTACCTATTGTTATGCTACTCGTGGATGCTTTGAGACCTTTGCCTCTCAGACCACCCACACTCCCTCTCCTCCATCTCCATCCCATCAAGCCATTGCTTCCCAACCAAGAGAGAGGTGCTCCCATGAGCTAGGGCATGGTGGCCCATTTCCACCCAAGTGAGGTATAATGTTTCTTTTCGTGTTTAGTTAATTTTTTTTGCTTTATAACTGTTATTTTTATTTGCGGGTTCTATTTTTTACATTGTTTGCAGGTTTTCCATTGTAGTAGCTTACGTTGCTTGTAGGTTTCAAGGAGGCAGAACCCTAACCCGTTTTCTGCAGAGGGGTTCACAAAGATTCTTCTTTTCTGTTATTATCTCTTAGATCTAGTTTACAGTGGTTTCCATTTGCTTATTCTTGCTTATATTAGCCTATTTTAATTCATTGTTCTGTTTATGCTATTTCCATTTCATCTTTTCCTATTTTCCAACAATAGGAACCTACCCTTGTGCCCTATAGGCACAAGAGAGCCATTCCTTCTCCTGCAGTGAGGAGAAATCCTCACTACACCCCCTGCCATCCTTTAAAGATATTTGACTAAATATTAACACTTATTTTTCCTCAGATTACGAAGGTTATCACTAGTCATGGTGTCGTAATCCCTTGAATGTTTTAGGATTTTACTACATTTCCCAATGGTTTTCACTATTTGTCTATCTTACACTCTTTAAAATCCGAACAACCCGTTCCCTTCATAAATGTAGTCTTTTGAATGCTTTCTTAAATCCATATGTGTATGTGAATGATCCTGTGAAATAGAGAGAGCCCTCTCTAACTATAGAGGCTAGGATATAGTTTAAAAATTGGTTTGAAATGGTTACCCAGTGATTTCCTACCACAACTATAGGAAAATTATTGGGTGATAACACAAGAGAGACTCATTGCAGAGTACTCTAAACAAAGGAAACCCAATAAGGGGGAGTTGTCATAATGTGAATGCATACATAATATGTGAAGGCACTTCGAGACACCATTTGGTCCTTCTTCATAGTTTAAGGAGCATGAAGAAGGGATAGAAGCATGCTCGATATGATACTATCTCGTGGATTTTTGTCGATCCCAAGATGGTAAATGCTCGAATTTGTTTTCATATTTAGAGTGTCTAAAAACAAGAACAATACTCCAGTGGTTCTTGTTTTCATACAGTTGTCTCCTAATCCTGAAAAATGATAAAAGTGTACAAAGGAGAGCTCTTTGAGCCAAAAGGGACTAAGAGACTTATTTTCCATTGGTATTCCAACCAAGACGAAAAAAGTTAAACCTATACTGACTTAACGGTCATTCAAATATTTTTATGAGCATGAACAAAATCAAGTTTGGTCAGTGATATTTTCTTTATGATAGGGATGGAAAAGAGCTTAAATACAACCCATAAATGAATTTTTTCATAAGTTATGGTCCCAATTTCTGACCAAGCATAAAAGGATACAAAGGGAAACGTTCCTAACTGGAATGTTCCAGGGTGGTCCTTTTCTTTAGATAGTCTACGTAGTCTGAAAAAGGAGATAAACAAGGCCACATATACACCCTTTAAAATACTTTGATGAGCATGAAAGGAAGCAAGCATGATCGACAATCGTTTGATTCTTGTAGGAGTGAGAAAATAGCTTAACATAACCTCCATAATGGTTAGTCAGGAAAGGAGGAAGTGTTTGATGTACCAAAATGGGTGATGTTGAGAACATGGTTAACATGAATAACAATGGAACACTAGTGCGGCGTCCTTACGGAACAATGGATGGCGGTAAAATAAGGCCATGTTTGCAGTATGGATGGAGCGAATGGCTCATGAACATGCCAATACGTACAAGGTGTGATTTGCATGGTGGCACAAAAATCGAGGTGACTCCAGGATATGGCCTGAAGAAAGTTGGGAGGTAGGAAGTCTAGAAGGTTGTTTCATCACCCGAGATATTTTTTCATAGTGGAGACAACTTCCTATCCTTATAGAGGACTATCCATATGTGAGCATGGACTACCTATTGCACATGAAAATATCACATTACCTAGTCAGCCTTTAGATGACTTTCTTGTTTCCTGTCAACCTCTCAAAAAGCATTATCTGGATCACCTTGGCCATTTTTTTCCCTGGCCTAAAAATAATGGTGCTCTTTCACCTTTTCCATAGAGTGTTGTTGATGCCTCCATCAGTTGAGCAGAAAGCACCGTCAGCCCTTTGCAGTGGAAATATCCTAAATCGACACTATGTCCAGTATACCCAAAAGTGTTGATGGTCACTTAAAAGGGAAAAAAGAAACTTCTAGAATATTTTGTACAGGATCCTTCATGGAATTAGTTCCTGCATGTCCGGGAGAGGTGGAATTCGTCTCCCTCACCCATATGGATCTTATCCTATCCTTTTGTCAAGTCATCCTATGGATTTTTGGCCTATAAATGAATCTTTAATGAAGAGAGTGGGGGAGACCAGAAAAAGCATCCTTATGCTGCTAGTTTGAAGTCTGGATAGAGGAAAAGTAGAGGTAGCTTGTAGCTAGATAGATATTCATTGGAGTTTGTAGAAATTTGTTGAGATAGAAGCTGTCAACATCAAGGCTTTTGGTTGTACTTCTTCTGACCCATTATTAATACAAAAAAATTTCCCTTTACTATATTTGATTATTGTGTTTGTGATTAAATATTATTGGACTCCTTGATCACCGATATGGATAGTTTATTATCATGATGCTCTCATATTTTTGTTTGTCTTGTGATCCATCTTGCAGGTATTAAATCATCTTAAGGACCTCCTAAAGAATAGATAAACAGGTCTACGATTGAGGTATATGATGTGTTATGTGAATTAATTTGACTATTCAAGGGAAGGACATGTGGCTGTGATTCTTTTGTTCTGTAGTTGTGTTTTGCATTATAGAGGAACAAGCAATGTCAGCACTGGCTAATAATTCCTACTAAAAAAATTGGTGACTCCGCTAGGGACACACAGCAAAATATATCAGATTTGGGGAAGATCCAGTCAGATCTAGTGAGATCCAGTCATATCTACAACTCTTTGGTAACCATTCCACTGGTGAATTTTTTTTTTCTCTCTCTGCTCTTTGTTGTTTCAGTCTGCAAGGTAAGATACTCCTTTCATTTTATTTATGATAATTCTCCTCAGTTCTAGATTATAGTTTTTACTGTTCTTTGGGTAATTTATTTTCTCTTACTGTTTTCAGTTCAACTGAGACTTTTCTGTTTCTCCTACAGTTCTGAATTTTTAGTATATTGTCTGGACGGTGCACCTCTCTATGGTCGATAGAGCGCTGATATTTGTTCAGTGCACCTTTTCCCTTGACTGACAGAACATCGCCCTCCTTCCAGGGAACTTCTTCCTTCAGTAGACATCGTTCCATCCATCATCCAGGTTACTTTTCCTTTCAACTGACAGAGCGTTGTAGGCACTTGTGTCCTGAATTCTGAGCGCACCGATTTGAATTGTGAGGTAGGCTTCAAAAACTCGTAATTTTTGTTTGTTTGTTTGTTTGGAAAATTTTTATCTTTCTGAAAAGTCTATGTGGTTTGTTTTCTTCTTTGAGATTTTGTTGTGTTCTTTGCATATGCCTACTATTTGAGAGTACTTTGTGAACCCGATTCTCTTTTGAGCTCTGTTCCAAAGGCTTGATCTTTTTTATAGGGGAAAATGGTAGATAGTTTCAGTTTTGGTTTTAATGAAATATCTAGAAACTTTTACTTTTGAAAAGAAAATCATAGCCTCTTTTAAACTAGTTCATTTTAGATTGCTTTGAGTGCCTCATATTTTCCAGAAAAATATAAAAAATAACCATTTTAGTTTCTTATTGGTTATGCTTTAGAATTATCATTTTTCTGCATAAATAGATTATAAGAAATATATTTTTTGACATTGTAGCAAAGATAGTTTGCATGCACACTAGAGGCTTAATTTCTTTGTCAAAATTTTCAGAAATCTTTTGAGTGCTTATTGAAAAAAGTTTGTGTTTGAAAAAACTTCATTTTCTTGCATTTCTCAATTCAAGTTTGCGTTGTTGAAATGGCATTATTTTAAGGTTCTTTAAAAAAGAAAAAGATAAAATTTTCTCCTTACCTTAAATAGCTTTCATCGAAAGTCAAAGAACTGTTTTCTGCTGCATATAGAGTTAATCTGCATTATTGGAGACAACATTTCCACAAACATTCACCTAATTTTCAAGATAAAATCAATGGTATATTTAGGTTAAAATTTGTATATAAAGTTGAGTGATAGGATAGAGACATGTTCGGGCATTATTAAGTGTAGGAGTTGTCTTTATTTGTCTGCACTACATCTCGGGACTCTCACGGTTCTTCCACGTACCGTCGTTATATAGAAACGGTCTTTCACATACCCTTGAGGTTTATAGAAAGGTTCTTTCATGTACTCGATTGTATATAGGAAGGCCCCTTGTGAATGGTTGTGCATTAGATAGCACTACTACCGATTTGAGATCCCACGTACCTTGAGTATATCGGGAGACCCTAATAGGATACCCTATCCAAACCAAGTTAACCTCTTGGTCATCTTGGATTTACAGGAAAGGCTTGTAAAGTCTTGATAATCCTAGTGAGAAACTGGACTTTGAACCCCTCCTATCATTTAAGACTGCTTATGGCCTTTAGCTTTGTGTAGGTGTTTTTTGTGTGATTTTTTCTTTGACCTAGGTTAGAATACTTCCAGCCACCACCATGGCTAAGCGGGTTACACAACGTCAATCCCGTAGGTTGTAGGGTTTACCTCCTAACTCTCCTCTAGCCATGGAATGGGAAGATAGGGTAACTATGGAGATACCAGCTTTGGCTGAGGATCATATGGAACTTACTCCACCTAGCAGAACTTTTTCTACTCATGCTAGTCCTTGAGTCCAATTGCCTCCTACAACTGATGTTTCTATACATCCACCATTGGAAGGCCATGGTGATACTGCTACCCCACCATATTATGGTCCAGATGCTCCTTTTTGGAGGAATTTTATGGGCCAAGCTATTGCTGAATTCATAGTTATTAGACCCTCACCAGGAAATCCTCCCTTGGGAGAGGAGGAATAGACAAGAATGAATGCATCTCTCGATCGAGCTCATAACTTTTCAAAGTGAACATAAAGAATTATTCATCCACCTATGTCCCATCATGAAACTTTACCAGCATGATTAACCTGTAATACAGACCCTTGGCCTGAAGCTAAAATTAAACCTTCTTCTAATGGCCACCCAACTTATGGTGAGACTTCTCGTAACCCATGGCCTCAAGGATATTGTTCACTAGCTCAAGTGTTAGGACCTATTGAAGAAATTATATTTCTAGGTAATCCAGGTCTAAACCAAAACCCTACAGTGTCACATCTTGGACCTATTTCTAGACCTTCCATACCTGTCATGGTTGGGGGGAAATCCTCAAATAAAGCCATGTCAGTAAACTCTCACGCAGGGGGGAAACCTCCAGAACGAGTTATGTTACCTATCAGTGGAACCATTTCTAGTTCAGGACAAGTTCCAATTGTAGCACAACCTATAGTAGTTATACCCCCCACCAATACCCATGTTGTTCCCCCCCACATAGTACAGTCCAACCCTTAGGGCCACAACTTGTCAACAATACAGCTTCTTGGGGATATACTTATCTAGGAACTCAACAGCCTATGGTTAATCAAGTTTACCAATAACCACCAACTATGACTATTTATCCTGGAATTCCTTACCCTGAAAATCCTTTTGTACCTTGGGGACAACCAAATTGGTCAAATATCCTGTCATATGGAGGGACTTTTGTGAATACTGCTGGAGGATATGGTGGAAATCTCATCGGAGGACCACCACGAGGACTTGGAGGTCCTAGAGGACCTGGTGGACCATTTGACGGACCACCACCACCACCTGGCAGAGGAGGACCACCACCACCACCTAGCAGAGAAGGACCACCACCACCATCTAAAGGAGAAGGACCACCACCACCATCTGGAAGAGGTGGATCCCCACCACCACCTGGAGGAGGAGGACCACCACCACCTTCTGGATGACCCCTTCCCTCAGGAGGCCCACCTCCCCATGGAAATTCTGGAAACCAATAGCCTTTTAAACAAGCTTCAGGGGAATCATCTATACCCATCTATCAATCTGCATACGGTCCTACTATTTAGCAAATACCCTATCAGTATTACCAGTACCCGCATCCAAATCAACAACTACCATTTCTGGCCACTTTAGATTTTCCAGAGTTGTCAATATTGACAAATGACCCAATTCATCATGACCCCTCCTGGCCCGCCATTCCTGTAAAGTTGTCGTCTGATATACCTAATTTTTATGGTAAACCCGCTGAAGATCCAAAAAACAACGTGATGATATTTCACCTATGGTGTTCATCCAATTCTTTGATGGATGGTTCAATCTGTCTATTCTTTTTTCAAAGAACCCTCACTGGTATTGCCTCCAAGTGGTACATCGAATTACCACAACACTCTTTTTGGGGTTTTAATGCCCTAGGAATGGCATTTTTGACACACTTTCAACTTCCAATCTGATATTGTTAGAATAATCAAACCCATAGTATTACCCACTTAGACATTAATTCATTTATTTTTGTCTTATTTGCCTAGTTCATGAGTCCCACCATGTGCAAGTTTCTAATTGCCTATCCATAGAGGTCAAACTTTCCATCTTTGACTCATGTAGCACTTGGGAAAGCCTTAGGAATCAAATCTGCTTTATTCCTGGCCTCCTAGGCACCCTTCTGCTTTTTTTGCTTTATTGCCTACTTTTTTCAGTGTTTTAAGGCACATAGGAAAGAAAGACTAGGTGAGGCGAACTTGTTTTTTTCCCCTTTCATCCTCCACTATTTCCTCCATGAAAAAGCATGTATGAGTAGCCATTCCACCACTCATTAGCTTGCCCATGCGCCCTTGCCAATTCGTGAGCCTCATGATAGATTTGGGATCAGCTTTTTACACCTATAGGGGATTTGCCTATTTTGGGTAAGCCTGCTTTATGCTAGTCTTGGATGCCTCCTTATGCATTATACCTCTTGATGTATTCTATATATTCATAAACCTATGTTATTATAGGGTTGGCTATTGTACACTCAGTTAATATAATTTTGTGTTACAGCTCCATATTCACTCTCCATTGTTAGCAATTTTGCATGATCAATTGATAATTGTTGTGGGTAAAATTAATCTATTGTTGGCATGAATTTCTACATGGTATCAGAGCCATTGTAGGTTGTTACTCTCCTTCAAAAATTGTTTTGCAGGTTCGACATCAAGACTGGGAGCCTTCTACTGACAGCTGGGACAGATTTTCTAAAGCTATGTTTTCACAGAAAACTATCTTGACTCCCTTCAACTATTTTGAATGGAAAGCAGAGATGGAGATCTTGTTGAGAGAGAAAGGCCTCTACAGGGTGACTATGGCAACAAAAGCAGAGCCCAATGCAGTTGCAGAGAAGATCAAATGGCACAATCGGAGAGATGAGGCCTATGGCCTCCTATGTCTCAGTATTTCCTGAGACCTCCTTTTCCATCTCAATGGATTAAGTTCACCGGATCAAGTATGGGAGAAGCTTTCTGATATTTTTGGAAAGACAGATGAGATGAGGGGACATCAGATCGAAAATGAGCTGATTTCTCTGAGTCCCAGTAGCTTTGAATCCCTGCAGCTATATTTCTCCAAGTTCAAAGCACTAGTTTTGCAGTTGAAGTAGTGTGGTATCGAAAAGAAATATGATCAGCTCATATTGGCCATCCTCTTGAAGCTAGGAACTAACTACTCAGTCTTTGTTTCGACCTTCTATGCAACAAAACTCACAGCTCGAACCTGGAAGATGCCTAGCCTTGCATATTTCATGGAATCTCTCACACAAGAACAGGACAAGATGGTGATGATGGGCAACATCAAACCATCCAAAGATCAAGCTTTGATTGCTGGAGATTCGAGGGTGGATTCAAAAAGAAAAAAGAAAGCTAAAAAGCCACCTGAGCAAAGAAGAGACAAGAAGCAGTCTCCAGAGGATCAACAAGGTCCCAAGAAAAATACCCAGAAGAAGAAAAACAAAGGTGAAATGAACAAGTGCTCATACTGCTCGAAGGGTAATCACACTGAAATCTCTTGTATGAAAAAGAAGATTGATATGCTGATCAATCTCCTGGAGAAGAATGGCATCTTTCTTCCAGAAAGCTCAAATAAGAGAGAAGGAGGAGCAAGTTCCGATGACAGAGAGAGAGTTCATGCTCTAGTTGCTGGCACATCAAGCTCACCCAGTTTTATCATAGATTCTGGAGCTTCAAGACACATGGTTTCGACTAAGGAGGCCTTCTCCTCAGTGGATATGTTGAAAGGACCATCTATTGTATTGGGAGATGACTCTCTCACTGAAAGTAAAGGCAAAGGAAGGATAGATCTTGATCATGGTAACTTCAACAATGTGATGTATGTCCCTGGTCTCACCTCCAACCTTCTGTCAGTGTACTAGATGACCCACACTGGGTCTCCTAAGAAAGTCGTATTCTCCCTCGATGAAGTTGAGATCACAGAGATTTCAACAGGTAGAGTCATTGCAAAAGGAGTAGCGAATCATGCTCAAAAGGTATACATGTTTTCAAACTTCCTACCTTACTCAAACCCCTCTGCTCTTCTTATCCATGCTAATGAAGCCAGCAAGCTATGGCATGAAAGATTTGGCCATCTAAATTACAAGTATCTGTCTGATCTTAGTGAGAAAGAAATAGTCATAGGGTTGCCCAAGATAAAATTTTCCAAAGGAGTCTGCCAAGGCTGTATCCTAGGAAAACACCCAGAGCATAAGTTTGAGAAAGCTAGTCATGAGAG
>LPNX010149935.1:656861-700926 GCA_001517045.1 Pseudotsuga menziesii
GAGTGTTTATGGTTGCAGGGTTTACTTGGAGAGTGTGGTTTCGAGCCTGAGTACTCAACTACCATCTACTGTGATAACCAGAGCACCATTCGAATCTACAAAGATCCAGTTCAGAAGCAGAGAACCAGACACATTGAGATTCACATGCACTACATCAGAGAGCTTATGCATGATGGCACCATTCACCTACTCTTCTGTTCATCTTCAGAACAAGTAGCTGAGACACCAAAGCATTTTGTGAGAAGACCTTCAGCAATCTCAAATCACTACTGGGGATTGCTAATCATGCTGTAAAGGCATGAGTGGAGACAAGATTCTACAATTTTGTTTTACAGTCCATGTTTAAGGGAGGATTTTCCCAAGTTGGTTTTGCCTCTTTCCTTGTTTCATATGGACTTGCAGTATGTAAAAGGGTGACTAAGCCTTGTTTCTAGGCCCTATATTTTTTTATTTATTACTCATAAATTCAGGCTTAAGGGGGGGTGTTAGAATAATCAAACCCATAGTATTACCCACTTAGACATTAATTCATTTATTTTTGTCTTATTTGCCTAGTTCATGAGTCCCGCCATGTGCAAGTTGCTAATTTCCTATCCATAGAGGTCAAACTTGCCATATTTGACTCATGTAGCACTTGGGAAAGCCTTAGGAATCAAATATGCTTTATTCCTGGCCTCCTAGGCACCCTTCTGCTTTTTCTACTTTATTGCCTGCTTTTGTCAGTGTTTTAAGGCACATAGGAAAGCAAGACTAGGTGAGGTGAACTTGTTTTTTGCCCCTTTCATCCTCCACTCTTTCCTCCATGCAAAAGCATGTATGAGCTGCCATTCCACCACTCATTAGCTTGCCCATGCACCCTTGCCAATTCGTGAGCCTCATGACATATTTGGGATCAGCTTTTTACACCTATGGGGGATTTGCCTATTTTGGGTAAGCCTGCTTTATGCTAGTTTTGGATTCCTCCTTATGCATTCGAAATCTTTATGTATTCTATATATTCAGAAACCTATGTTATTATATGGTTGGCTATTGTACACTCAGTTAATATAATTTTTTGTTACAGCTCCATATTCAGTCTCCATTGTTAGCAATTTTGCATGATCAATTGATAATTGTTGTGGGTAAAATTAATCTATTGCTGGCATGAATTTCTATAGATATGAAATAGGTATATACCTTTTAAACTCGCTTCAATGAACCACATCTACTCATATCTCTAATCATATTCATGAATGGAGAAGAAGACGAAGGTTGATTAAGACCCCTATTCCTTATCAGTTGCTAACCGATTGGTTTACAAAGTCTTTACTACCACCTATTTCTAGATATTTCATCATGGGAGGTGTTGTGACTGAGGAGAAAGCTATTAGTCGTGCTCAATACCTAGACTTGGTTTATTCCCAGTCAATTACTTTGTATGACTTGATTCCCCATGCTCCTAGACTTACAACTGATCCATCAAGACCTACAACTAAACCACCTATTGATGGCATACTTGGTTCATTTCAGACACAGACAACGGCTAAATCCTCTAAGAAACAAACCGCTACCCCATCCAATCAACAAGAACCACCTGCCAAAACTACATCCTCTCCTATTGCTTCTGCTAAAGTAAATGTGGTTCAATCAATTGAATCTTCAGGCAAGAAGAAAAAAGGGAAAAATATATCTAAAAAACCTAACAACCAACAAGAAGGAAATAAAACCTAGAATATGGATAAGGGTTCAAGAGGAAAGAGAAAGGTGAAGTACCCTTGTTTAATCTGCGGAGGTGATAATTTTACAAAAGAATGTCCTCATCGTGAGGAATTTGCTAAATTTTTAAAAGCTTCACCCACCCCAGCCATTTTAAAATGTCCTTTCCCTTCGCAACAACAATTGATTGATCATAAGTCCTTAAACGAAACTTGTTCCTCCACTAATGAACTTCATATGATGTCTAGTGAAATGGTGAATTTGAATACCAGAGCACACAATTATGACCCTTGTTCGGAAAAGAAACCTAATGATATTCCATCTGAAAAAACCTCAACTTCAACACCTCCTACTAATCATGGTTTTCATATTGAAAAACCTATAGCTGAAGCAATTTTCAATCCACTAAAGGGCACTCTACGTAAGTCCATAATCAATCCTAACGCTCGTGCTACCCAATACTATAATATTGTTGAAAATTTGGCCCAGGCACCCTGCACTATGTCAGCTTTAGAAGTACTTCAAACCTTCCCAACTCAACGAAAAAATTTGCTTACTACTCTTGGATCTATGGATCCCAAGAATAGTAATATTATCACTTTCAAACTGGATGATTTCAAAACAAGACTTTCACATCAGCTGGTTTTTGTAGAAAGGAGCAATTCGACAAAGTCAACTTGAATGAAGATCGACTTAGTTGATCAGCCGACTAAGTCATTCGGCCAACTATACTAGAAGATTAAGTCGGCTAACTAAAATTTGTGTCGGTTCACCGAATCGATAGGTAGTTATTTTGTAATTGTTTGTAAATTGTATATATTAAGCTGTTGAGCCAAACGAGAACTTAGTTCAGTTCTCTACCTTGTATGAACTCATTGCAATAATATAATCTATTTTCCTATCTGCTCTTGTCTCCTGTCTCTGATTTATAGATATATATGTTCATTAGAGGAATTTTGGGGTCTAAAATGGGCCTCCTAAGGAAAATAATAAAATAATAGTTAAAATAATAAAATAATATTGATTAATTTTGGAGGAAGAAAGAAAAAAACTACTTTTTGTGTTCGTATTTTCGACATATCTCCATGTGTTTTTACTCAAATTTTGATCAAGAGAGCTCGTTGGATGCGGAATTTGATTATAAATCCAACGAGTACTGACACTGCATACTTTGATGGACCCCGCTACCCCAAAAAAAGAAATACCTGAAAAAATGTGATGATGACATCATCATCACATTTTTTCAGGTATTTCTTGTTTTTGGGGTAGCGGGGTCCATCAAAAGTATGCAGTCTGGGTACTCGTTGGATGCAGAGTCAAATTCCGCATCCAATGAGCTCTCCTGATCGAAATTTGAGTAAAAACACAATGAGATATGTCGAAAATACGAACAAAAAAAGTAGTTTTTTTTAATGACAAATATGTCAATTCAACCATTATGGTTGACTTATTTTATTGAAATTCTATTGGTTCTTGAATTCCAACTCACAAAAACTTATTTTGGCATGTTTTTTTATAAGGCCCATTTTAGACCCCAAATTTCCTCTAATGTTTAGTATGTATTATTGGTACCCTTATGTGATCTGTGAGATTACAATATTGGTTCCATTGCCGACTAGGCGACGAAACGTACACGGGTCGACACCTTATTATACGTCGACCGCTCGAAGGAAACTGGGTGATGTTTCAGGCGGCACCCTCCCTCTGGAGTATCCACTTGCTCTTACTGACACATGAAGGAGCACCCCCCTCTCCAAGTACATCTTTAGAAGAAATCGAACAAGCAGACCTATGAACACAAAGTTGCAGTGGACCATCGATAGCAGAAGTCAACATCAACCGACTGCAAGTCGACGATGACTCAATGACCGACAGGAGCTCAAGTTCCGTCAACCAGAATTACATAGGCCCGACTACATCAATAAACCCACCACTTTCACCACCACCCCCACCTCCACCTCCACCAACTTCTGAGAGCAGTGAAAGTGATTCAGACATGGGTCACGGATCAGCTCACATTCCTCTCTATGAGGGAGATTAAGAGCCCAAACGACATTGGTTTGTCTGCAAGTCGACCTGGGAAGCAAACCAGGTAACAGATGAAGACCGACAAATGGCACAGTTCACTGGAGCCTTAGGGAAAAGGGCCTTGACATGGTACATGACCTTTTCGGAAAGGAAACCCTGAGCGACAAAAGCCGAGATTAAAGCGTAGTTCTTATCATTCTTCAAAACCCTAGATGCCAAGCACCTGGCCGCCAAAAAGCTTAAAACGATGTCACAAAAGGCAGGGGAGACAGTCCGCGACTACGACAAACGTTGGAATGACCTACTAAGCCAGCTAGATTATGTTATTGATGAATAGTTACTAATTCAATGGTTCCTTGCAGGATTATCGCAGAAGGTACACTGACATATCAGTCTGGAGACGTTCAAAACGTATGAAGACGTGCTAAAAAAATCTATGCAGGTCGAGATGGATGAAGACATACCTGCTTACCCGACAGACCACAGATTAGAGGAACAGCTCGAGAACATGCAGAAGTCTTTGAAGGAACTGACCCTCAAGAATCAGGAAATCTGGTGTACCAACTGCTCGATGGTCGGTCATTCGAAAGATAATTGTCGACATGAATATAGCCAACAAGACGTCCGCTTTGTACAAACCAAATCATTTTGCGACATTTGCCAGGAACACGGAGATCATTCTACGAAAGATTGTCTGTTTAACATGAAGAATGGAAAGGCTTCCTGGTGCGCCATCTGTGAGACTAAAAGTCACAACACGACCAACTGTCAGTTAAACCTGAAGAACCAACAGAACTATCAGGCAGTCTACCAAACGAATGCAATAGCGCAAAACAACGAGCAAAGCAATACAAACAACCAAAACGAACAAAGATACGACAGTCGACGATATGAGCACCGGTACGACAACCGACATCAGAGTTATGGAGGAAGAGGTCAATTCCCTCGGAATCATGACATATGAATATGTCGAACCACCCAGTGCTTCACATGCTACAAAGAAGGTCACCGGTACGCAGATTGTTCGTACAAGGACAGAACTGATCTTAAATTCTGTACACACTGTGGAGTAGGCAATCACTCCCTTGAGGATTGTCCTACTATGTTAGAGAAAATCAATACGAATAAAAATGTTAATGTCTTGTCTTGTGTACAAAAGTATGATGTACTAACTACTAATAATTTACATATTGTTACTCGACAAGGCACAAAAACAGGGCCCGATAAACCCCAAATTAGCAAGATTAAAGACACAAATGTTTATCCTGACCCTATAAAGCAAAAACACACATATCAAGAGGCAACCCACATATTTCACGAAATTGCACAACAAGAATACCTCATTAGCAGTCGACCTAACACAATACAACAATTAATCTATCTCACTCAAACAGACAAATTCGTTTCCCAGTTAATTGATTTATTGCATCAAATAAAAAGTACTGACCTTGAAAAACAAACTAAGAACATCTGCAGCCTAAACCAAAAATACAAAAATGATGTCGACCCACTTGTCGACCTGGAAATCAAAGGTTACCACGTCCGACAAGTAGTGCTTGACTTCGGGTCTCAGGTAAATATCATGACCTGGGATACATGGGAAAAGATGGGAAGACCTCGACTCTACGAGTCAGGTATTTACCTAAAACTCGCCGACCAAGGCCTCATTGAACCCATTGGAGTTTGGAAAAACGTCGACACGACCCTTAAAGGAATTTCGACCAAGGTTGATTTTGAAATTATTGACCCAAAAGAGGGATCTAGTTCATTCCCCACACTATTCGGTCGACCTTGGGGACGAAAGATGAAAGCCTCCATATCCTTAGACAAGGAATGAATCAAGCTAAAAGGAAATGGTAAAAAATTCATTGTACCCATTCATCCATCCCAAGGAGAACCTTGGACAGAACCTATTGATGAGGAAGTCGATGTCAAACAACTTTATCAGATCCACAACAATACGGACTACACAGAGCCCAACATCCATGGAGAACTTTACTTAGGTAACCAAGACTCAATTGGTTATAACTCAGATGCTGAACTGTATGACTAGGAGATGGAAAATTATGAAACACAAGCAAGAGGGTGTTGGACTATACAAAAAGTACAGAAAAAACCCACCCGACAGTGCTTCATAGTATCCATTATCCCCAAAATATTTGAAAAGAAAGTAAGGGAACGCCCTACCTTACAACCAACCAACTTAAAAACTACACAACAACCTAGGTATAAGGAGAGGGAATCCCTAGTCATGCACATTGAAAAAGTATCTAAAAATATTGGAGAACATGGTCGACTTCAAAGCTTAGTGGAAACGTTTACAGGTCAAGCAGCTAGATGGTGGGATACCCATCAGACAAAACTACAGACCTGGACAACTGCTTCGACTTTCTTTGTCGAACAGTTTGGTGGAAAAAAGTTAACCTAGGAAGCTCAAATCCCTATCTTTACCCAAGGTCAAAACCCAGAATAACACATTAAGACTTGTGAAATGAAGTGGAGAAGACTTGGCTACAAAGACGAGCGAGCCTAGCCCCATTTGTTCCCTCCAACCCTAGATGACTTACCCAATAAATGGTATAAGATGGAGGAAGCTAGAGGAGAAACCTTCTTTTGGCATGAACTCAAAGAAAATTTTATCAAAGAATTCCAGTTCATACCTCAAAATGAAAAACTGGCCGAGACAGCACAACAAATCAAACAATTTCTCCAACCGATCGAAAAACAACCCTCCTAGAACCACTGATAGATCAAGGACTGTAAAAATATACAAACCAAATCCAGACCATAGGAGACCCGTTTACACTTAGAAAATGAACACACAGAAGGAAAGAGCTTCAAATGGAAAACCGACCATATTGAAACAACAAAACCTATCCACTCAATCCTAAAAGTCGAGACCACCGACAAACTAGATCTTGATAGAATGACTGCAGCTAACTTTCCTGCTACATTCTCACAGTTCAAAGAAGGAATTCAGCCAATTAATGAAGCTAAAGCACTAGAGTGGCTAGATGCCAAAGTGAAAACTAAAGAGGTCGACATTTCAAATGACAACCGACAAAAAATAGCCAATATTGGTGAGTACTGGAACGAACAACAGACCACCGAAATAGTGAACTTACTTAGAGAATTCCAAGATGTCTTTGCAAGGGACTATAAAGACTTAAAAGGCTTAGTACAGGAAATGGGAGAAATGAAAATAGATACTAAACCTGATGTCTGACTTGTCAAGAAACGACCTTATAAACTAGCTCACAAGTACAAGGAAATAGTTAAAAAGGAAATCGACAACATGTTAGCAGCAGGGATCATTTACCCTATCGACCAGTCTGAATGGGCAAGTCCCATGGTCGTACAACCCAAGAAACATGACCCAACAAGGTTAAGAATTTGTGTCGACTTTAGGGAGCTCAACAAAGTAACATTGATATATCCATTCCCAACCCCCTATGCTGATGAAATATTGAATGGAGTTGCAGGACACGAATGCTACTCATTCACAGATGGATTCTCAGGATACAACCAAGTACCCATAGCAAAAGAAGATCAAAAGAAGAAAAAATTTGTCTGTGAATTTGGTTCCTTTGCTTACAGAGTTATGCCTTTTGGGCTAAAGAATGCCCCTATAGTATTTTCCCGAATTGTTGTTAAGACCTTCCAAGGATATATATATAATACCATGGCAGTATACTTTGACGACTAGACCATATACTCCACCCTAAAAGATCACTGCAAATGGCTCCGACTTATGCTGGAGAGATGTCGACAGATTCAACTCTCTCTGAACATTAAGAAATGTATCTTTATGACTCCCATAGGCATACTCTTAAGGAATATTGTCTATAAATATGGTATCAAGGTCGACTTTGCCAAAATTAAAATTATCCTTAACCTAAAACCACCAATAAACCCCAAACAAGTTAGGGTGTTACTTGGCCATATAGGCTACTATAGAAAATTCATAAGGCACTATTCAGATATGACCTACCCTCTGGAAGAACTACTAAAAGAAGATCAAGAGTTCAAGTGGACAGAGGAATGCCAAATCTCCTTCGACAAACTGAAAAGAAAACTGGTCGAAGCCCCCATACTCAAATTTCCAAATTGGTCGACCAAATTTCATGTGCATATTGATGCATAAGGAATAGAAATTGGAGCAATCCTAACTCAACTAGGGGATGAAAGGATGGATTATCCTATAGTTTACAGCAGTTCAAAATTAAATAAGGCTGAAAGGAACTATTCGACCACCGAAAGGGAAGCCCTAGGTATGGTCTTTGCCCTTCAAAAGTATCGACATTACCTTTTAGCAAACCCCTTCACATTTTATACCGACCATCAAGCCTTGAAGTACCTTTTCAATAAACCACTTCATCATGGGAGAATTTGTCACCGGCTACTTCTCTTTCAAGAATTTGACTTTGAAGTCGTTGTCTGACCAGGAAAACTAAATTTCAGGCCCGACCATCTATCCCGCATAGACACAGGAGAGGAACCAACTGGAGTCGATGACGACTTACCGGATGCAAATTTATTTCGCATAGAAGCAATGCCAGAAGAACTCGAAGAAATAGCTCAGTTTTTAGAGACAGGTCAGGCACCAGAAGGTCTGAACACTAAGAAAAAACAAATCTTAGCTATGAAGGCTGCACCTTACAGCCTCATCAATGGATTTCTGTACAAAATGGGGTTAGACGACATTCTTAGAAGGTGTGTACTTGACCATGAGCGAGACCAAATCATGCATGAAGCACACTATGGACCTGCAGGAGGACATTTCCAAGCAGACACAACTGCAAAGAAAATCCAACAGTCAAGATTATGGTGGCCGACGATCCACAAAGATTGCAAAAACTTTGTTAGTCGATGTGACCGATGTCAATGACTTGGTTGACCTCTGTCGAGCACAAAAATTCCCTTGATATCTATAAACCCTAGTCTCACATTTGAAATCTAGGCTATAGACTTCATAGGACCATTTCCTATCCCATCCAAACGATCAGGTGCAAGATATATTATCACGACAGTAGAATA
The DNA here is from genome assembly GCA_001517045.1 of Pseudotsuga menziesii. Taxonomy (NCBI): domain Eukaryota; kingdom Viridiplantae; phylum Streptophyta; class Pinopsida; order Pinales; family Pinaceae; genus Pseudotsuga; species Pseudotsuga menziesii. The sequence goes on from LPNX010149935.1 coordinate 665,622, forward strand.
TGTCACTAAATGGGCAGAAACTGAACCCGTCGATACATGTTCAAGTGAGGTAGCCGCTAATTTTATCTACGAGAACATCATCACTCGATTCAGATGCCCACTCACATTGATCATCAACCAAGGATCACACTTTATCAACAAAACCATCAAAAATTTGACCGACCAATTTCACATCGACCACCGACGAAGCACTGCATATTACCCTCAATCGAACGACGCGATTGAAGCTTTCAACAAAACATTGACAAAAGGGTTAACCAAAATATGCAGTACCAACAAAGATGACTGGGACGAGAAAATCCTTGCGGTCCCCTAGGCCTATAGGACAACCTATAAACAGTCGACCGACCAAACCCCCTTTCGACTAGTCTACGGGCAAGAAGCAGTCGTCCCCCTACATTTCTGACAGTAGACACCTATTATTGCACAACTGTTACATTTCAATGTTGAACATGCAATAAAGGACCGACTCTTTCAACCTATCAAGTTGGAAGAACACCGAATCATAGCGATACAACACCAAGAGATTCACAAGAAACAGCAGAAAGCACGGCACGACCGCAACATCAAAAACAAAAACGTATCGGTCAGGGACCTTGCCTTACTCTATAATAGTCGAGTCAAAGGAAAACCCAAGAAACTCCACATAGAATGGATTGGACCTTACCTTGTCGAAGAGATACACCCTAATGGTTCAGTCCGACTAAAAACATTGCAGGGCCTAGTATTTCAGAAGCTCGTTAATGGAGCCCAACTCAAACGTTACAAAAAATGAAAAAAAAAAATCATATAATGACCTTAACCGTCAATCAAAACCCATAAAAAGCTAAAAATTCCAAAAACAAAGTAATACACCCGACACAAAAAAACATGACAAGAAATCACTACTTTGACAACCGACATCATCACCTCCGATCATCTTCATCGACCAGTCCGACTGACCATTTTCAGCACTGACACCGATCGATGACCTCGAAAGTCCCATCACGTATTTATGACCTCAAGCACTGAAAGAAATTCACCATTACTCCACACTTGTGTATTGCAGCTGGAACGTCAATTCCGTCGTTAATACATCCATTCCCACACGCAGTCACACCATCGCCTATAAATACGGGACCGTCGAAGGTTCATTCACCACACCCTTTACATACAGAGCACTCGCACATTCAGCCGACTAAAAACCCAGAAACCTATAGTCACCCCGACCAAAAATACATAATGGCCCCTAAGCAGACCAGAGCAGCAACCAAGGTGAAAGAGCTACAGGATGAGGATACACCCTTGATCCACCGACTAAAGCATATCAAAAATGCCAAAGTACAGGAGGGCCAATGGCAGAAACTTTGGGCCGAGATCCAAGAGTGGGCCTTCGTCAACAAGAAGATGACCCAAGTGGCTAAAAAATTCCGATGGAGCACCATATTCAACTATCCCAACGCACCCCTGATGGCAAGCTTTGGTGGGACAAAAGAAGCTGCCGTAAAATTTATCATCAGTCGATACCACAACAGTTGGTTCTACTTCAATCGACCGGTCAACATTACCGGAGATATCATCTCCAAGATAACTGACCTATCTAACCAAGGGAACCCTGTACCAATTGGAATCAAGGAAGGATTGGTCCAAGAGTTTACGGGATCACTGTCTGGGAAAAATTCCAAAGGATTGATGATCGAGGAGATTGCAACTCGAATGCCACAAATTGTGGCCAAAATCATCGTCATCACACTTACCTTAGCAGGTCGAAGTAGCGACCTCAAATTGGAAATGCTGGAGGCCGTCGACACAATTTCCACCGACGGTCAAATCTACAGATGGGGAGATTATGTCGCCGACATGATCAAAACCGTCTGCGAACGATGCCAAGAGACGGGAGGAATCATCAAGTTCCCCTCCCTAATCCTTTGGATTGTTATGTACCACATCTGTCCAGAAGGAAGTCCAGTCTTCTGGGAACGACAAAGTTCCACATGAACAGGTTCAAACCCTTCTCCCAGAAAGGAACCCCGCATGAGCTGGCGCAAGGGAAAATCTTTCTGGAAAACTAGTTCCAACAGTTAAAGCTTTGCACGACCAGATGGCGGGTGCCTCAGAACATCTGACGCAATCTACCGGCGAAGTCTCACATATAGTTGGATATTGACCATACAGTAGTCTGGTATATACAGGGAAAAGTCCCCAAGGACACCACCCTTGATTAATACCCAACTGCTGATCAAGTCTTCCGAGAGTTGACTCGACAGGCGAAGACCGAAATACCAGTGCCCGAGGCAGCCAAACAGGTCAACTTTTCAATAAAGGAGCCACTCACCGACCAAGAGAAAGAGGAATACTATGAGCTCAACCTCTACATAAGTACATTTGTGTCACAGGACACCCCGGTCGAGCCCACTGGTCGGGTACAAATAACCATCAAGCCTCCAACCAGAGTCGACCCACAATTGACAGAACAACAGCCGACATAACAACAGTCGACAGAACCACAGCCACAACAACAAGCAACCCCTCTGGCTCCAGCAAGTGTCGCCCCCACTCAGGTACCAATGAATGGAGTCGAGCATGACAACCCTGAGTATGCTTTATCAAAAGGCATAATTCATAAATTATCCAAGGAGATAGCCGCCAGAAGAAGAAAAATTAGAGCACAAAAAGTACAACAAGGCAAAGGTAAGTGCAAGCTTCTTATTGAGTCATCTGATGATGAAGAAGAACTAGAAGCTATCGCCCTGGACATTATAGAAGATGCGGCTACCAACAAAGTACCAGTTGAAACTAAGTTTCAATGATTCCTTGAAGCAGGGGATCTGGAAGGATGAACAAAGAAGGAAAAACAACAATGACACCTGAAAACATCGTCGATCTTGTGTCGACCCCTCCACCTCCATCACCGACACTAGTAGTCAAGGAGAAAGCACCGACACAGCAATCATTCAGTCCCCTAGACTTATACAAAAGCAGGATACCGGAGTCCATGAAAGAAAAAATCGACAAAGACATAGAACTCAAAGCTTTCTTTGAGACGCTGCCTGAGCTGTTTCAGTGGGATCAAAAAATTCACACAAGGACCCCTCTGTATACCGGCAGCAGGACAAACCCCCAGGTAATTGCACACCTTACATCGACCTTCACTCGATCCGACCAAGAAGGCGACATAATTGGCCATGTGAAGTCTACCATCGAACACATTAACCCCCAACCCCAGACCGACCTACCCACTACTACACCAACAGAAGTATATATAACTCTCGACGAAAGTCCACAATGCAATTACGACAAACCCATCACCCCCAACCATTCCCCCACTCCATCACCNCCAACCACCCAGCCAGAAAAACCATCGACTTCAACCCCACCAACCACAGGTCCCTCCTCAACTGTTGCAGGTACCCAGGAGGCAGAGGCACAAAAGCACAAGAAAAAGAAAGAGCATCATACCAAAACCTCCAACCTTTGGATCAACTTAAGGCATGCAATTTTTTTGACCGACACAGAAGTCGGCCAACTTCTCAAGACTGTGGCCAAGGAAGCAAAGACAAGGACTACACGAAAAACCAAAGAGCTCAACGACAAAAATACAGAACAGGTCGAGTTTCTCGACAAGTGCAGGACCCTAGCTCAGTCCGTCATTCCAGGACCTTTCGAAGTTGACACAGATAGACTGCTTGAACGAGCATATCAGCTTTTCGAGAGCATCGTTTCGACCATCCAAGCACATCTCCAAGAGACGAAAGAAGAACAGAAGGAAGAGACTGCCTGACTGCTACTGGCATAGCACACTGCCTTTTCAGAGGCATACAAAGTGCTCCAATACCATATGGAGGAGTCTATCGTCACTAAATAAGTCTTAAGAGACTGGCCTACTCACTATGGGCAGGTCTATTAGCAGACACGACAGACTCGTCAAGGCATTCAGGATTTGGAGGAAAGGAAGACAACAGAGGCAGCACTCAGGCAGACAATAGAAGAACAAATAGTGCTAGAGACCAACAAGCTGCAGAAGCTGGAATGGGAAGCACATTAGTGGGTGCAACAGGCTCTTCCAAACTTAGAGAAAGTCGACATCATTTTCTCACAGATGAAAATACTCATCAACACAGCCGAAGAACAAAACCAGATCCTGGGCCCCAACATGGAGAAGATCGCGGAAGTCCCACTCTCCAAAAAGATGTTGGTCCTGTCACGCTTAACTACATTAATGATCGACATCCAGAAAGCTTTGCAGAGTTGGACATATTTTCATCATCACCTTGCCATAACAGCTCTGGCCATTGTTGAAATCTGCGTCCAGAAAATACCAACCATCCGTCTGCACAGTCCACCACAATAGCATTCGCTAAAACATCATTTTGTACCTCCCTGTTTCTTCAGGACGAAGAAACATTTTGTTCGTGGGGGAGATGTAGAAAGGAGCAAGTCAACAAATTCGACTTGAACGAAGACCGACTTAGTTGATCTTAGTCGATTGATCGACTAAGTCGATAGGCCGACTTAGTCGATCAACCGACTAAGTCGGTCAGCCAACTAAAATAGAAGATTAAGTCGGCTAACTAAAAGTCGTGTCGGTTCACCGAACTGACAGGTAGTTATTTTGTAACTATTTGTAAATTGTATATATTAGGCTGTTGAGCCAAACAAGAACTCAGTTCAGTTCTCTGCCTTGTATGAACTCATTGCAATAATATAATTTGTTTTCCTATCTGTTCTTGTCTCCTGTCTCTGATTTATAGATATATATGTTTTAGTATGTATTATTGGTACCCTTGTGTGATCTGTGAGATTACAATAGTTTTCCAGATCGCTACAAAGATTGCTAGAAAGACTATCCATCGTAACATGTTGGACGAGGGTGCCTCCACATCAGTGATGTCTTTATCTTGCTGGAGAGCCATTGGATCTATAGAAATCAACCGTTCACCTACCACTCTTAAGGATTTTGATGTTCGCGGCTTTCAACTCTATGGATTACTACCTACCATCCATGTTGAACTAGGGGAAAATTCAATCTCCATTCATATCAAAGTCATTGATGGTCCTTTGGATTACAACTTACTCCTAGGTTGCAACTGGTTTTATGCTATGCAAGCTATAGCATCGACCATTTTTTGGATACTCCAGTTCCCATTCCAAGGAAAGATTGTTACTGTTGACTAGTTAGACTACATCACACCTAGCGCCATTACAAATGATGAAAAAAATGTTCCTCTCTTGAACACCCCATAGTATCAAGACATTGGAGTAGGCCTCATCAAATATTATTCACTTATGGGAGTCTTTCCTTCCTCCGACCCTCCTCTTGCTTCGTAAATTGCATTCATTAATATGATTTCTAGCTCTCATACAGACAAAGGAAAAGCAATTGCTGATGAATTCTCATCCTTTTCCCCTTTTGAAGAGATGTACAATGCAATCCAAGCTACTAGTGATCCCACCATCAATGATAATTTCTTGGTGGCCTCAAACCATTATCACATGCCATATCGGCTCGAACACCCCTCCCCATCTCTGGATTATCTTTCACACACACTTCCTACATATGAGTCTATCATGGAAGTTATGTCATTAGACAAGATGCCTTGGGAATATTATCATCACAGATCTTCTTTCCTTCCCCCTTTCTATATGGTAGAAAACCATTTTTCCTCCATGGTTTCATCCATATAGTCCTCAACCCTCAGTCTTCGATCCTCACTAGTAGTGTTGATTCTGAAGGGAATTTATGCAACACTACAAAAACTATGCCTGTAGACATATCTGTGAAACCCAGTATTTCCGAGAACATTCATATTTGCCAAAACTCCTCACCTGAGGAGGTTAGATCCTTCACATACCTATTCAAGGAATTTAGAGATGTCTTCGCATGGACATATGAATAAATTCCAGGGATTGATCCCTCAATAGTTGTCCATGAAATTAAAACATATCCTGATGCCAAGCCAGTTCACCAGAAACTTAGACAATTCCATTCACGGAAAGAAGTAGCCATCAAGGAAGAGGTTGAAAAACTTCTTAAAGATGGCTTCATATACCTCGTACCCTTGAATGAATGGGTGTCCAACATAGTCCCTGTCAATAAAAAGCAGGGAACTATTAGGGTTTGTATCGATTTTAGGGATCTGAATAGAGCTTGTCCAAAAGACAATTTCCCTACCCCGTATATCAATCAAATAATCGACAACTACGCCAAAAGTTTCATCTTTTCCTTCATGGATGGATTTTCTGGTTACAATCAGATAGAGATTCTCCCATTCGATCAGCATACAATGACATTCATTTTCCCATGGGGAACCTTCTCCTACTGCAAATTTCCTTTTGGCTTAAAGAATACTGGCACTACTTTTCAGCATGCAATGCCATATGCTTTCCATGATTTTAAACACTTTGCGGAACCATATTTGGATGACTTTCCTGATCATTCCAAGCAGTGGGATTTAGACATAGAACATCTAAGGGCCATTTTTCTCAGATGTCGTCATTTTAAAATCTGTCTTAACCCCCACAAATGTGTTTTTTGTGTGGAAACTAGCCGACTCCTTGGATTTATTGTTTAAAAAGATGGCATCTGCATTGATCCCCTGAAGATCGAAGCTATCTTGGCTCTACCCGCACCAACCAATGTTATTAAACTTTAGAGTTTGCAAGGGAAGGCAAACTTTCTATGCCATTTTGTTTGTAATTATGCTAAAAGGACACATGGTTTTATGAGGTTACTTAAACTTCTATTTGGGATGATTTCGCACAACGTGCATTTGACAATCTCAAACATGCACTTACCCATGCTCCTGTGTTGTAACCACATAACTATACTAAGGATTATTCCGTGTATGTGGCTGCGTCCTTGTCTACTATAGGCATGGTCCTTCTTCAGACAGATGAACACGACATAGAACATGTGATTTATTATCCAAGCAAGAGTCTCTTAGACTCTGAAACTCGTTATTCACATGTGGAGAAATTGGCCTTGGCCACAGTCATTGCGGTCCAGAAATTACATCATTACATTTTTCTCTGCACCACCACTGTCTATGCTAATTCCAACACCATGTACTATGTTCTTACCCGCCAAGTGCTCAAGGGAGAATACTCACATTGGGTCATCATTCTCCAGGAATTTGAGTTGGAATTCACTAATATCACTTCGAAGAAATCTCTTGTCTTTGCAGAGCTTATGTGTGACCTTCCCCATACTATGGAGGATATGGAGCCCTTTGATTCCATGCCTGATGAATCATTGTTCCTCATTAGTACGACTAATCCATGGTATGGGGACATCATTTTGTACCTCCAAACCTTACGATACCATCCTGCCGCCTCCCGAGATGAACATCATCATGTTCGCCACCAGGCTAAAAGTTACCTTATATTGAATGATACTCTATACCGCCATGGTGCTGATTCTATCCTATGTCATTGCCTTACACATGAAGAGGCTGAGATCGTCCTTAATGATTTCTATGTTGGAGCTTGTGGCGGTCATATTTCTGGGTTGGCTACTACCTAGAAAATCCTATGTGTTGGGTACTTCTAGCCTTCCATTTTCAAATATTGTATTGAAATGGTCAAGAAATTCCCACCTTGTCAATTGTTTACTTCCAAGAAATGCACACATCCATCTCCACTCCATCCCGTCATAGGAGTTGGCCCTTTTGCAAAATGGGGAATAGTCTTCATGCACTATAGACCTACCTCTGCTGGGGGGCATGGCTACATCATTGTGGCTATTTACTATTTTACAAAATGGGTTGAGGCAATTCCCATATACGCCAAATATGGTAAGACTGCTGCACTTTTCTTATTCAACTATATGATTGAGAGATTTTGGATTCCTAGGGCCATCATGACCGATCATGGATCACATTTCAAAAATAAAATTATGGAAGTGCTTAGCATCAAATTAGGGTTTTGACATGACAACTCTACACCCTACTACCCACAGGCCAATGGCCAGGTTGAAGCGATAAATAAAGTACTAAAAACAATGCTTCAACGGATGGTAGGGAAGGCCAAGTCAAACTGGAATTTACAACTTTTCTCCACACTTTGGGTCTACAGGACTATTGTTAAAACTTCCACTGGTTTTACACCTTTCCAATTAGTATACAGACTAGAAGCTACTCTCCCAGTAGAATGTGAGATCCCTTCTTTAAAGCTGGTTGTCGAATTATTACCCAACACTACCATATATGAAGAAATATTCTTGTACCTAAATAAATTTGATGAAACTCTACGTCATACTGCCTTAGCTAATGAGGCACACAAACAAAGAATGAAAGTTCAATATGACAAGACTGTCCAACCCCGTTCCTTCAATGAAGTAGATCTGGTCTTGACCTATGACTAGAAGCATGACAAGCTTGGGGAAAACAAATTTGAGTGTATGTGGCATGGACCCTATATTTTTAGCCGTGTTCTAGAGAAAGGAGTCTATGAATTGGTTGATTACAATGGGATAGCACTGGGAGAGCCCCAAAATGGGCTCTACCTCAAAAGATATTATGCCTAGGTCATCTAGCGTAGGGTCTTTGTAAATATTGTTTATAGTTTGATGTCTATCTTAGACTTTAAGAGGTGTGTATTTTGTGTGATTTAGAGTGTGTTTTTTTATAAAAACCTACTTATGCATGCCTTTTGTCTCATGGAAAAATGACTTCCTTCGTTGGTTTTGTTGATGGTGCTCATCGGTATACACTTAACCTTGCATCTGCAGCTTGGGTATTGTACTCTCCTACAAGTGAAATGGTGAGTTTAGGGGGTATTATTTTAGGTCCTTCACCAACAATCTGGTAGAATATCAAGCCGTGATCGGATTGTTGATGTAATCCCTAGCTAATGATGTAAGGGAAATTAGGGTTTACTTGGACTCTAAGCTGGTTGTTCAACAACTTCATCGAGTCTACACCATCTGTAATCCCCTACTTCTTTGTAGTTTTCAAAGAGTCAGGTTGTTAGAGAGGTATTTTGAGCAAGTCACTTATCAACACATTCCAAGACATTTAAATACAGTGGTAGGTTTCTTAGCTAACTATGTTTTGGATTGTTATATTGCTCACACATGAAATTCCATTTGAAACATAAATCAAAACATGTAATTCATAAGTAGATGAACATCTCACACATCACATTTGTCACACACACAAATGTAAATATAAATTCTATCATATATATATATATAAACTATAACATTGAGATACAAAAATGGGTTGAAGCATCCCTAGCTTTGAGTGCCCTCAAAGTTCAGGACCCTAAAAATTTCAGAATTCATAAATACATAGGGAAAAATATGAAGCTCCGAAGCTTTCCGTAATACATATACAAAAAGAATATCAAAACAGACTAATCCTCCTATTGTGCATCATAGCATGCAATGGCCTGGGCCACTCTGTGGATTATCTTGGAAAATTGTTCAGAAACACCTATGGTGTGGCGCTGATAATGCCTAGGTACCCTATCTGTGGCTACATCAGGAATACCCACAGTAAAATGGTGTAGGTTTTCCTCCAAATATCCAAGCTCCTCTTTAGCTTCAGAGTGGTACACCATAATGTATCTGGTGCCTATTCACCTAGCAATAGGCGACATCCCCACTAGATGGGAAGATCCAATGTTTGCACGAAAACTATTTTTGTTATCTCAATGTTATAAACCATAAAAATGAAATAAACTACAAAATTCCAAAAACACAGTTTGGACAATGTATTTACTTACCATGATCATCCCACATCTCACCCTTGGGTAAATCCAACTCTGGATCATGACGAAAATCTGCTCCATCATAGGCATAATCCTCTATCATAAGCAACTTGTTTCTCAACCAGCAAAAGAATCCAACCCCATAGCTAACTTTAGGCATTGCAATGCCAAGGCGTGGCATAGCTGTAACCCATGCTATCATTATGGGATCTTCAAGATCAATCCTAGTGATGGTTACCTGTGGTCTCAAATGTAGAACCCGTTGTAAGATGAATGAAACCACCACTGCCCCATATCCATATTTCTTTAGTGTTCCCCTCCTACATTTGGTCAACTACTTCTTCAAACACACTAGCATGCTCTCACACCGGTTAAAAATGGTAGGCTCCATACACTGCAAAGCGCATAGCATATGAGACCGAGTAGTTTGGTGGGCATATCTTGTTCCCACCACCTTTCCAATAATGTATACCACAGTCCTCAATGGTAGATTCACTATGGAACTAATCTTTAGTTTCTTGGATTGAGCTTCTATTCCCAATGCACAATGCTGGTCTCTTATGTCATCCAAGGAGCCTTCTCCTTGTCGAGCCCCAAATAAAACTGCTTGACTCTCCCTCATGGATAAATCGGTCAAAAAGTATATATCCTCTATTTTAATGGGAAATATGTGGACCCCTATGACAAAATGTTCTTGATTGGGATCCCACATGTTAATGATATACAAAAGTAGTCGGATGTGTGCTTTCATATCGGGCACACAGAAATATTTCAGCAATCCACAGTTTCTTAGGGATTCTATGGTAGGTGGATCACTAGCATCTTGTGTGTTAGAAGCCTCATGCTCCCTTTCTTTCCAGATGACCATAATGAACCTATAAAATACAAATTTCATGATTAGAACACATGGCATGGCTGAAAAAACATAATAGCACAATTTGAAGAAATTTTTGTTCATGAAGTTGGTTTTTGTAGCATCCTAGGGTTTATATTTTTTCCTTAAGGCAGAAACAGTGCTACTATCCTTTACCGATAGAGCACCGTCGACGCTTGTTTCTTCGGCGCCCAACGCGTCATCTTCCTGTCCGCTGTGGATAGTGCGCCTACATCCTACCTCTCCTGGCCAGATAGAGAGCCATCGGGGACTTTGCCCCATGGCTAAAAACCCTTGGAAAAATTAAATTCTATCTATTTTTAACCAATACAAATGCCTACTGATGGTTGGTTTCACTATTCCTAATAGAAACTTGTAAACCTATCCTCTACTTTGGCTTCAAAATCGTTGCAAAGATCTTTTTAGGGATGTGAGTCTAAACAATGAAAGAAGCAAAACTGATGTTTGTAAGGGATGGAAGGGAAAATATTTGATTACTTACCTCTTACACGATGAACAAAGAAGCAATGAAGTAGAAATATCCTTGCCAAACCACCAACGAAAATCTTGCCAATCAAAACCAACTCTCCAAAGATTACAACTCGTAAAAACAAAATGGTAACTATTTCTTACCCATACTTTCTATTTATACAATATTTGAGATTTTCAGAAATGCATTACAATTAATATAATTTGAAATCCAAATTATTTGAGTGAAAGTGGGTTTTTGTTTTTATTTTCTATATTTTTGGCAAGATGGATTTTAATGGCATTTTTTGATTTTTTCAGGGTTAATGCTAGGTTTTGGCTCTGATACAAGCCGTTTTTGTCTTTTTCGGGCTTAGGGAAAAACTGAAAAAGTACCAAGCATTCTTATACACTTTTTACATGCTCGTTAAAATTCCAGTAGAAAAGTGTCGAGTCCAGTTTTTTGCTTTTTCAGACTCATTAAAATGGCTTATGAAAAAGGAACCTTGTTTGAGAGTTATATTTAAGCTCTTTTTAGTCTCCTCAAAACACAAAATATTTCCAAGTAAACTTGTTGTGTTCACACTTGTAAAAAAATCAGAACAATCGACTAGTCGGGGGTAGGTTATCTCTTTCTTGAATCGACTAGCCTTATTTACGAAAAAAGACCCTTTTTTGGAGTCTTCTTAGTCATTTCAGACTCTCTAAACATGAAATGACCAATGAGTTTTCTTACTTTGGACTCATAAAACACACCATGTAAGACCCTATTTTAGGAACAAACCCCTCCTTTCTCAGGTTCGTGAAAACTATGAGAATGGACTCATCACTTGATGAGCTTCAACGAGTGTTTTTTACCCTCTTTGGACTCGTAAAAACAAAAAGAGGAACTCACCTTTAGAGGTGGGGAAATTAAAGGAAAGGGGAATTGTTTTCATTTGTTTATATGGAAGTACTCTATGGTCCACCTTTAAAAATGGCACCTATTTGCATTTGCATATCTGAACATTTTGGGTTTTCAGTTTGTCCTTGAGTCGATCCATTTTTGTGAGTCACCTAACTCCTTTGAGTCAATTCAAAGAATGCTTCGTTATTTTCCCTACATTACACCTGGTTCTATTCTCATGAGTCAATACTTCCAAGTCATGTGTCGTACCTCCCAATTGTTCAAAGGTTACCTCTCTTAAAAATATAATCCATCAATAACCTCACTTGTCCTCAAAATTTAGTCATGTCCAAGTCAATAATATCATTCCAAATCAACTTTTATTCTCAGTTTCATGTCACTGATGTGGGAATTATCATGGCCCTCATGTGATAGGGTCTATTCTTGTCAACTTCAGATCATTATCCAGGGATTAGACATAGAGACCTAGACAATACCTTGGGCCTGCATGCCTCAATGGCAGGTTACCTCTCTTTCAACATGAGTTTACATCATTGACTCTTGATTGAAAGATCTCATCGAATGTTCAACTTCAAGTCCTTTATTCACATTCGATGATTTGTACTGAGATAACTTGGGAATCATTGACATCAATGGTGATTTCCCTCGCACTTGTTAACAGTTGACATCAATGACTGGTAATCAAGTGGTTTATACCATGTTTGACATCAAGACATTGTAATCACATGGTTAGATTCGTATCGTTTGGAGACTGGGATGAAGACCCTGAGTGATTAGGCTTTATCATCATCACCTATGCTCAGGTTGCATTTGGAGATTATTTAGAGTCATGACACAGATCCACATTGTATGTTCGGTGGCTGTGTTCTATATCTTAAAATGAGAGACATAGATCTACTTTGTATATCTCGTAGCTATGATCTATCTCTTATAGTATGCAATCATGGATCTACAGTGTATTATTGGTAGCCATGACATAGTCATCATCATAGATCTGCAGTGTATTGTTCCATAGCTGTGATTGGATTGGATAAAAGTCAGTTATTCATTCTTTATGAGTCTATCTCTATTTTCCTCTATATCAGATGGAAAACTTGCAAACCATTTCACCTATCACATTCTTCTAGCTTCATACTGTTGATGTATTTGTAACTTCGGAATGTATTCATCTATGTATCTTATGTATTGTAACCTGATGTTTATTCTAGGATGTATCTATTATGTATTTGAGTCATGTTGTCATACCCCGATGTTCCGATCGGGAGGATCAATAATGTAAACAAGTCATGTCAAGTCATAGTGAGTAACCCTCCGATTGTCTAAGGGTTAAAGTCCTTGCAGTTCCGGGGCACTAGGGTTATTAGACTCTCCTAGTAGAGGTCGGCCCTAGTAGGGTTTTAGTCATGTCAAGATTAGTATAAATAGAGAACTGGAGTCTCTATTTATCACACAAGTCATACACACTCAAGTGTAGTGTATAGTTGAGGAAGGAGAAGTTACTGGGTCTAGTCAAGAAGAAGATTACTGTTGTTGGTAGATCACTTACTGTTTTGGGGATTTTACTATTTCGGTGCTAATTCTATCTCTGAGGAAGTTGTGGGGTTTTCTCCTTTATGGTTTCCCCGAGGAAAACACTATGTTCATTGTCTCTTTTGTTTTGATTGTTGTGCTTGTTATTCTCTTAGTAAAGATCCTAACATAATGCTAGCTTAATGTTGAAAAACTAATATGGTATCAGAGCTAACCTGAGAAGAAGACACTGTGCAACTGCGGGAACTAGGGATTCCTAGTTTGTGGATCTTCCTCCACATATTTTCAGCAAAAGTAAGGTGGAATAACTCTCCTCCTTAGGGCGCATCTTTCTGTCGAAGCAGAATCCAATTATGAGGTTTTCGAGTTTTGGACTTGTCACTACTGTCGAAAATTAGGGCTTTTCACAGAAGAGAAATTTGTCAATGACCCCAGGCCTAGATTGATCTCGTACCCAAAATCAAAGTTAGGGACAAATTTCAAGGCATTTGGAAGGACAAAACTCTAGAAAAGAAAAACCCTAATTTGCTCCTGAACCAGCTTTGCAGGATTTCAACTCAAGTTTCAGATCTGACCTCTTGAACCTGGTAGGATCTAAAATATTTTGTATTTCCATTTGAGGTTCTCAGATAAGATGTCTCATCATACCAAGCTTGATGATAATCTTGAGGGAGTTGATAACTTCCGAGCCTAGAAGTATAGGATCTCCCTGATCCTGGAAGAGAATGAATTAGACTCCTACATTCATGAGGAGGTTCCATTTCCAGAGGGAAATGAGGCAAAGGACTTACATAAGAAGAATATGGTTATGGAAAAGAGGATCATTGATGATTCTATCAAGGATCACCTTATCCCACAGGTGTCCTCTCTCAAGACACCTAAAGCTATGTTTGATGCCCTAACCAAATTGTTTGAAGGGAAGAACATAAACCGAAAGATGACTCTGAGGAATCAACTGAAGAATGTGAAGATTCAAAATGCAGAGACTCTCCAATCCTAATTCACAAGGGTTTCTCAGATCAAGGAACAATTAGAAGCTGTATATGAATAAGTGGAGAATGTAGAAATTGCGATGACTACCTTGAATGGCCTTCCTAGGTCATGAGATTCTTTCATCCAAGGAATTTGTGCTAGAAAGAAGTTAGTCAAATTCAGCAGACTATGGGGAGAATATTCTCAAGAAGAAGCTCAGATAGCAGCTCAAGAATAGAATATGGGAAGTGAAGATCAAGCTGTCACAGTTCACTCCAAGAAAGGTAGAAGAAAACGTTATCACTTGAAAGTTAAGAATTCTCATCATAGATATAACAATAGAAAGGACCTATCTAGAATAAGATGTTATACATGTGATGAGATAGGGAAATTTGAAAAATAATGTCCTAAGAACAAGAACCACTCTCATAAGAAGAAGGGGAACAAAATAAGACATCATGCTCATGCTGCAGAGGATGATGAACCATCGAGTAAGAGATCCAAATATGAAAGTGAAGATTCCTCAAGTGAGGATGAATATGTTTTGATCTCCGCTCTCAGAGGTAACATTACTCATGGTAGTAATGATTGTCTTATAGACAGTGGGGCTTCCAAACATATGACTGGATTCAAGGAATCATTTGTAAGATTGTTAGAACATGAATCACCTCACAAGGTGAAGCTAGGAGATGACTACCAATATCCAATAAAAGGTAGTGGGGAATATTCATATAAACTAGAATCTGGTAAGTCTCTAACAATGAAAGAAGTATTGTTTGTGCTAGGAATCAAGAAGAACCTTCTCTCCATATCAGAATTGGATGCAAAAGTAATGAGGGTTGCATTCATAGATGGTCAAGTCATCATGTGGCCTAGAGGTAAGACTATCAATGATGTAGTGGTGATTGGAGAACAAGAAGGAGGATTGTACAAATTGAAGGGCCATCCAAAACAAGCCTTGGTCAATGACACATTAGAGCCAAAAGAGATTTGGCATAGAAGGATTTCACATGTGCATTACATAGCACTACCTGTTGCAAGCAGAGCTGTTGAAGGTCTTCTAGAATTCCAAGCAAAACATGATGGGGTTTCCAAAGGATGTGCGAAAGGGAAGAATAAAAAGAAGACTTTTCTAAGTAGTGAAAACAAAGCCAAAGGCATACTAGAAATCATCCACTACGATGTATGTGGTCCTATGTCATCAAACTCACCAAGAGGGTATGCATACTATGTTTCTTTTATTGATGATTTTTCTAGAAAGACATGGGTCTACTTTATGAAGAACAAAGATGAAGTATTCAGTAAGTTCAAGGAATTCAAATCCTTGATCGAGAACCATACTGAAAAGAATATCAAAACCATTTGATTAGATAATGGCGGATAATTCACTTCGAATGAATTCAAAGAGCTATGCAAAGAATCAAGGATTAAGAGGGAGTTGTCCACTCCTTATAATCCACAATAGAATGGGATTGCAGAACAAAAGAATAGAAATATCATGGAAGCTACAAGAGAAATGCTTCATGATCAAGATCTTCCTATGCATCTTTGGGCTGAAGCTGCCAGAACAGCTATGTATGTACAGAACTGTACTCCACATAGAGTAATCGATAACAAGACTCTTGAAGAAGTCTTCTCCGGCAAGAAACTAGAAGTCAGCCATCTTAGAATATTCAGCTGTCCTATGTACATACACATTCCAAAAGAGAAGAGAACAAAATTAGATCCTTCAGGAAATAAGGGCATATTTGTGGGATACTCTGAAATCTCGAAGGCTTACAAGATCTATTTCCCAGGATACAAGAAGATTGACATCAATAGGGATGTGACATTTGATGAAGACACATGTTACAACAAATCCAGAAAAAATACCCGTTGAAGAACCTGAAGAACCAGAAGCAGAAGCACCAATAACTCATGATATAATCATGAATGAAGAAGCTCAAGAAGAAGATCAAGAATTTGAAGAACCACAAAGACCTGTAGATCCACCTTTGGAGAAGAATCCTCATAAGAGGAAACCTTCTTGGGTATGAGAACTTATCCAAGGTGTGGAAAGATATAGGGCTCTAGAAGAGAATCACAGAGAAAGAAAGAGGATCAAATCCAATTCTAGGTATGTAGCTTTACTATGTGATTTCATTGATAAAGAACCTTCCATTTATGAAGAGGTGGTAGAACAAAAATAATGGAAGGATGCTATGATTGAAGAATATCAATCGATCATGAAGAATGATGTTTGGGATATTGTCCCAAGACTAGAAGGGAAGTTAGTTGTAACTTCCAAATGGATCTACAAGATCAAGCATGTTGCAGACGGTAGCATTGAAAAATATAAAGCAAGATTTGTAGCTTGAGGTTTCTCTTAGAAAGAAGGAATAGACTATGAAGAAACCTTTGCACCTATAGCTAGATACACTTCCATTAGATCAGTACTTGCTTTAGCTGTAGTGATGAAATGGAAGATACACCAGATGGATGTCAAGACTTCCTTCTTGAATGGTGTAGTAGAAGAGGAAGTGTATGTAGAACAGCCACTTGATTTTGAGACACATAACAGAGAGTCTCATGTATGCAAATTGAAGAAATCCTTGTATGGTTTGAAACAGACACCCAGGACCTGGTATGGTAGAATCGACAGCTTTCTATCCAGTTTGGTCTTTACCAAGAGTAAAGCAGATTCCAACCTTTACTATAAGGTTGAGGATGGAAACCCAGTGATGCTCATACTGTATGTCAATGATCTATTTGAGACAGGTACAGATGGGTTGATTGCTGATACAAAGAGAAAGCTTGCTTCTGAGTTCGAAAAGAAGGACTTGGGGATGATGCATTACTTTCTAGGTATGGAGGTGTGGCAGAGTACAGATGGAATCTTCCTTGGACAAGCGAAGTATGCAGTAGAGATCCTGAAGAGGTTTGGGATGATGGACTGCAAGGCTATGACCACACTTATGGAATCAAACTTGAAGCTATTGAGTGATGCTTCATCAGAGTTGGTTGATGCTACGATGTATCGTCAGATGATTGGGTCATTGATGTACCTGACGAACACGAGACTAGACATTTGCTTTGCTGTGAAAACCTTGAGCCAGTTCTTGATAGATCTGAGAAGTGTTCACTTGATTGCTGCAAAGCATATTTTGAGGTACCTAAAGGGTACAATTGATTATGGGCTCAAGTACAATGTGAATAAAAAGATTAACCTGGAAGGTTATGTTGATTCAGATTGGGCAGGCAGTGCCATCGCCAGGAAGAGTACTTCAGGATGTTGCTTCAGTATGGGATCAGGTGTGATCTCGTGGTTTATTAGGAAGCAATCCTGTGTGGTACTGAGTACAGCTGAAGCAGAGTATGTCACAGCTTGTTCAGCTAGTTGTGAGGCAGTATGGATACAGAAGCTACTATTTGATATATTTGATCTCCAGTTGGATGCTACTTGTTTGCATTGTGACAACCAAAGTTGTGTGAAGTTGTCAAAGAATCCAGTGTTCCATGACAAGTCAAAGCATATTGAGATCAAGTATCACTATATCAGGGATATGGTGCAGAGGGGAGCAGTGAAGCTCCAGTATGTGGCGAAGGAGGAACATATAGCTGATGTATTGACGAAACCATTGGCTAGGCTGAAGTTTGAGTACTTCAGGAAGAAGCTTGGTGTTCTCCAGATCGAGATTTCCTCCAAGAGAAAGTGATGAGACCCATAGCCATTATGACATGGTGAGAGGATTGGTTCCTTCCATGGTCAGATGTAAGGGCTAAGCCATTTTTTCATGGTGATAGGGTTTCTCCCTTCCATGACAGATATGAGTGCTGGCCATTCTGTCGAGTAGGACAGATGTAAGGGAAATTGCCATTCTTTGAATGGAGTTTCCTGGTGAGGTACCAGGAACACTCGGTCTAGGACTGAGTAGCCATTCTGATGTGATATAGGGATGTGTTCCCACTTGATCAGATGTAAGGGATGAACCATTCTATCATTGCTAAGTTCCTTCCATGTCAGATGTGAATGTTGGCCATTCCGATGAGCAGGTCGGATGTAAGGGCAATTGCCGTTCTTTAGGAGAATGGAGGCACCTGTTCAGTTACCAGGTAGCTCAGTCGAGGAGGACTGGGGGGCATTCTGATATGACTGTAGGATTGGTTCCTACAAGATTATATGTGAGTGCAAGCCCTTCCATCACTGTGAGTAGGATGTGTTTTCTCCTGGATGGATGTAAGTGAAGAAATATTTCATCATTGTGAGCAGGATGTGTTCCAGCCTAGATGAGAGTCTTTCATCAGTGTGAGAAGGATGTGGTTCCGACCTGGGTGGAAGAACAGAGATCTTCCATCAGCGTGGTAGGATGTGGTTCCATCCTGGATGAAAGTGCATAAATATTTCATCATTTTGAGCAGGATGTGGTTCCGACTTGGGTGGAAGAATAAAGATCTTCCATCAGTGTGGTAGGATGTGGTTCCAGCCTTAATGAAAGTATAGGACTCTTCCATCATTATGGTAGGATGTGGCTATGACCTAGATGGAAGAACAGAGGTCTTCCATCATTGTGGTAGGATGTGGTTCCAACCTAGATGGATGTGAGTATTGTGCCTTTTTGATGAGTAGGTTAGATGTAAGTGTTGAATCCCTTTCACAGATGTTAGTGATGTGATGTCCTATCATGCTGGTGAATGTGAGTTCTGGGCCTTTCTGATGTGATTATAGGATTGGTTCCTATATGATAAGATGTGAGTGTTGGGTGTGCCTTTGTAATGAGTAGGTCAGATGTAAGTGCTGGACGAAGACCTACGTGATGGCTAGGCCTACAACCAGCATGAAAAAGGGCTGGCTCTGTAGAACTTCCTATGACAAGAAGAATCATGAGATAGCACCAGTGATGATCCAGATCGAGTGATGATTGAGATCCAATGATGATAGCCAGTGATGATCTAAATCGAGTGATGATCGAGATCTAGTGATGATAGCCAGTGATGATCCAGATCGAGTGATGATCCAAATCCAGTGATGATGCCTCATGATGATCCAGATCGAGAAATGATCTAGATCCAGTGATGATGTCTCATAATGATCCAGATCGAGAGATGATCCAGATCCGATGACTTGAATATGAAGATGACTTGAATATGACTATGACTTAAAGACTCAGAAGACTTGAGATGCAGATGACGAGATGATCCAGTTGATGCAGAGAAGAAGACCAGTGCTGAAAATTTTGTCGAAAGAATACCTTCCTAGTTAAGAGGGAGTGTTGATGTATTTGTAACTTCAGAATGTATTCATTTATGTATCTTATGTATTGTAACCCAATGTTTATTCCAGGATGTATCTATTTTGTACATTTGAGTCATGTTGTCATACCCCGATGTTCCGATCGTGAGGATCAATAATGTAAACAAGTCATGTCAAGTCATAGTGAGTAACCCTTCGATTGTCTAAGGGTTAAAGTCCCTGCAGTTCCGGGGCACTAGAGTTATTAGACTCTCCTAGTAGAGGTTGTCCCTAGTAGGGTTTTAGTCATGTCAGGATTAGTATAAATAGAGAACTAGAGTCTCTATTTATCACACAAGTCATACACACTCAAGTGTAGTGCATAGTTGAGGAAGGAGAAGTTACTGGGGCCAGTCAAGAAGAAGATTACTGCTGTTGGGAGATCACTTACTGTTTTGGGGATTTTACTGTTTTGGTGCTGATTCTATCTCTGAGGAAGTTGTGGGGTTTTCTCCTTGATGGTTTCCCTGAGGAAAACACTATGTTCATTGTCTCTTGTGTTTTTATTGCTATGCTTTTTATTCTCTCAGTAAAGATCCTAACATAATGCTAGCTTAATGTTGAAAAACTAATACATGCTTTGGGGGGAATTATGTTGCACATGAAAATCTCACATTGCCTAGTCAGCCTTCAAATGACTTTCTTGTTGCTTGTCAACCTCTCAAAAAGATTGATCTAGATCACCTTGGCCATTTGTTTCCTTGACCTAGAAGGAACGACACTCTTTCACATTTTCCACAAAGAGTTTTTGACGCCTCCATCAGTTGAGAAGAAAGTGCCATCATCCCTTTGTAGTGGAAAAATCCTAAATCGACGCTCTGTCCAATTTACCCAAAAGAGTCGATGGTCACTTCAAAGGGAAAAAAGAAACTTATAGAAGATTCCGTATGGGATCCTTCATGGAATTAGTTCCTGCATGTCTGGGAGAGGTGGAATTTGCCTCCCTTACCCATAGGGATCTTATCCTATCCTTTTTTCAAGTCATCCTATGGATTTTTGACCTATAAATGAAGGTTCTATGAAGAGAGTGGGGGAGACCAGAAAAAGCATCCTTATGCTACTAGTTTGAAGTCTGGATAGAGGCAAAGTAGAGGTAATTTGTAGCTAGAGAGGTCTTCATTGGAGTTTGTAGACATTTGTTGAGATAGAAGCTGTCAACATCAAGGCTTTTGGTTGTACTTCTTCTCACCCATTATTAATACAAAAACATTTCCCTTTCCTGTATTTGATTATTGTGTTTGTGATTAAATATTATTGGAGTCCTTGATCACTGATATGGATAGTTGATTATCATGATGCTATCATCTTTTTGTTTGTCTTGTTATCCATCTTACAGGTATTGAATCATCTCAAGGGATATCCAGAGAATAGATAAACATGTCTACGGTTGAGGTACATGATGTGTTATGTTAATTAATTTGACTATTCAAGGGAAGGATATGTGGCTGTGATTCTTTTGTTCAGTAGTTGTGTTTTGCATTATAGAGGAACAAGAAGTGTTAGCACTCGCTGATAATTCCTAGTAACACTACCGATGAGATCCATAGATTCCTCGACCTTTAGGATAGGTCTTGGGACTTGACAGTACGTATACATGATTCTTTATGGTTTCAGTCATATATAGTTTACTAGAATAGTGGTAGCTAGATCATTTGTGTGATAGATACTAATAACATAGTGTGTGCATTTGCAACATGGGACCACACCCTCTAGTGGGGTACCAGCGACGCAGGGGCAAGGAAGAGGGTTTATATCTACCCTCTCATGTGCAAAGATGATGATAGAGTATGACATTAGACTCATTGCAGCTGGACATGGAGAGGTTGCTAGAGGGGATCACCAACGATCGGTGGTAGTATCTTGACAATGATCTGCTCCTCACATACTACAGGGCTCCTCCGGAGTGGATCTATCTCATGAGGAGGATCGCAATTGCTATTGAGTATGTTCGATCGGTGGAACAGGGTGATGTGCCAATGGATGAGGAGAGATCTGATAAGGAGGAGGACTTGAATGAGGACATAGAGTCAAAGGAGGATGAATCAGACTAGAAGCTTGTGATGCTCCCCCAATGCATTGGTGCATCGGGATTTTTCGCATGATATGTATGATCAAATGAGAAAGATTTTGGAGCTTATAATTTTGTAATGAACATGATATTTATGATATATATGCACGTGGATGCACCTTTTATATTTTTTATGGGTTTTGATGAGTCTCTTTTTATGATGATTCCTATATGATGTATATGACATATGTATGCACAACTATATGATGATTCATGTTGCAGTGTGTTTCATATATGTGATTATTGATGTGCCACTATAGAATGCCATTATCCATTTGGTCTGCTACACTATTGAGACTTCTTGGAACATGCATGAATGAAATGGATTCAAAATTTCTAAACAAGTGTCTAGTGTGCAAGAAATTTCTAATGAGGAAAGGATCACATATCCAGTAGCAGTTATTCAACTGGGAGACAAGCAGTTGGGATTCTAATAATATATCAAGGAGAAAAATACCCAAGTGAAGGGAAGAAGTCAATAGATGAGTGAGACTGTTGTACTTAGCCTAGTTGTTGGTAACAACACCAACACGCATTTTGTCGATATGGATCAACTCATGTGATGGGGAATAAATGACCCACACAGCCAAGGTGAGATTAGGACACCATCTACTTGCATCATCAGTGAAAGTGACATACCAAACTGAGGTAGGATCCATCTGGAGAAAACAAGGAAACAAACTATGAGACTTGTGGAAAAAAAAGATGCAAAACAAGAAAGAAAAACTATGATACAAGGGTACTTCATGGTGGGTGACTTTATGCATAGAACCTCTTGAGGTAGAGCCCATTGTAGGGAATATTTAAGAGGTGGTCGTTAGATTTAGCAAGGAGATATTCCACCTTGCTGAGACATTGATGGATGAAATGAGGGCCATACCTCACGGAGTGAACTTCCCTTTCCCAATATTATCATTGGCTTGTTCATAGATGAGGACTAGGGCAGACCCGTGTTTACTTGTATTGTACCAACAAAACCCCTGGCTCACTGGCCCGTTCGGTGACAGACAACAGAATGGTATGAAGTCTCACTCGAAGTGATCTTGGATGGGTTGGCTGAAGACTCAAGTGTCCTCAACCGGGTTCTGTAGCATCCTGGGATCTCGCAACTCTTCTTAGCCAGCGGGATCTCTCTGCGGTGGTGACCTTTCTTACTCACTAGCCCTAGGAGGGAGCGATCTCTTATCGCATCACTGCCTCTAGAGTGATGAGCAAACTATCTCCTCGGATACCCTCTTATACGGTGATATCTCACACTGCGGTTCCTCGGACAGTGCGATATCACCTTTCTATACTGCGATATCTTCTATAGTAAGACTCCTATAGTATAATATGCTTAGCATCAACTATGCTCAACTTGCTGAACTAATATGCAGAAATCACTTAACACTGTAACTGTCAAACTGTTATGAACTAATCACTGATAAAATCATATACAGGCTACTTGATACCTTCAACTTGCGTTTAACCCTCTATGTGCTATAAACTGAAGCTTAACATACATATGTCCATCAACTGATAAGAAACATTCATGTAACAGATAACAGATAACACATAAGTAAAGCAAAAATACATGAAATAGTCACACAACACATGGATTTTACGTGGTTCACCTCCGGGGGGGAAGCTACGTCCACGGGAACTGGTTTTTATATTGTATCTTGAGAGAGTAAACACAATTCCACTGCAACCTGATATGCAGCCCTGAGATATTTTGGGAAACTCCACGCACACAACCGAGAGCCCTTCTCTCTTAGATCTCTTCTCTTATATTGCCTTCTCTTACAATATACTCTTCCTTTCTCTCTCTTCTTCTCTCAATCCCTGCGGATTGTTACATACATGCTCAAGGAGCCAGCTACTAGTTACAGTAAGAGATTACAGATGGAATAACAAGACCAGAGCTCAACTCTTATAATACTGAGACACTAGAGACACTTAGATAGCTAAATGACTCAATGGATAACCTTTTATAATACAAAATACCTGCTTATATAGGCGGCCCGGAGGTCTCACCTTTACAAAACTTTGGGCCTTTCCCAGCAATAACCCAAAAACCCTAACTGTGAAAGTTATCCTATATCTACTTTGAGCTTGCCACTTTCCGTCACACCACAGCTTTCTGCAGTCTTCCACGCTTCCTGACGCTAATCGTGGGTATGGGCGCCGCTTCCTCGGTCGCTCCGCTTCTGTCCTTCGTCTTCAATACCTAGGCCCGTTGCTCCTTTTCCTTTATGAGGGTAGCTGAGCCCTCCTGTCTTTGCTGCTGCCTTGAATGCAGTGGTTGAGCTCTCTCTTCTGGCCGCTCAGGTACTGTCTTCTTTGAATTCCCTGTCCCGATGTAGTAGATTTTCCTGTAACTATGGGACCCTACCCCAACAGTCCCCTAATACTTACTTGTGTCTTGTCCTTAAGCCACTAACAGCTGGATTCTCCTACTGTAGCTTCTCCTTGGCTTCCTGCGAAGTCCTTGTGAATCGCTCTCGAAGTCTTGCGACTTCGTTGTTCATAGATTTAACACACTCTTGTGTCATTTCAAGCATAGCTTGACTAATGTTGGAATATTCTATAAACTTAGCTCATAGGTCTCTCTTACCTTTCCTTCCCTTATTGTCATGCTCTCAGTATCGTCGCTTGCAAGAACTACCATCCATTTTTTTCTCTACCCTAAGGATTCAAATCCCTGGTATCATGAGAACTCCTCTCTAGCTGGGTTAGAATTCGCATCCTAAAGAAAATATAAATCTGTATCTTCCAGCCTTCTTAAACATTTCACTCGGTATGGATCCTTTCATATGAAAACTATACAAACCATGAATTCCATTCCAAGAACAAGCCTTTGTCTGCATTATGAAGTTCTGCTTGTCGGTTTGTTTTCCCCTTTCACTTTTCTCCTCAGCAAATCGCTCCAGGTTTTCATGTTGCCTATGATCTTCATATTTTCATTTCTTTGCCTTGGCAATCTCTTGTTCTTCTCTTAGGTGATGATATAGGTTAGCTTCCTTCTCTCGTTTCCTTCTTTTTCTCATTTTTACTTTCTTCTTGGCTGTAGATTTATTCTCATCATTCTTCTGCTCTGTTTTCTTATCTTCAGTGATCTTCTCATCTTTTTGCTTCTCTGCAGCAAAGACTTTGATGACATCTTCTACATCCTACACTTGACTCCTCATCCTTGGCGACTGTCTGACCTGTGATGTACCTAATTTCACAACCTTGGGCGGTGTCGTCATAGCGGATGCAAGGCCACCATGCTGGAATCTTTGCACAATGTCTTCTAAAGGTTCTGTCTCGGACAGAAACCACTCAGTGCAATACTCTGGACTAGTAATGGCTGTGAAATTGGGGAAAACTAACACTCTGTAACTGAAGTATCTCTGCACAGGAAAACTCTCCAAATTGCTCTGTAACTCTCAGAAATCGCAAAAGTAACCCTTCTATATGAATGATTTCTGAATTTATAATGAAAGAAATAATCTCTGAAGCAATGGTCATCTAGGCTAGAACCGTCGGTGGTATTAATTGCATGGACAAGACAATAACCGTCATTTTTATCCTCATTAATTGCTGAATTCTGATCAAATTTCCCTCAAAACTTGTGTATAGGCACCGGTCTCTACCAAGATTTAGCAAATCTGAAAAAATCATTATACTGTTGCCAAATCTAGGGTAACGTATACCGATCATTTCTGGATTAACTGCCTGTCAAAAGGGGAAGTGACTAGCCCTCTGTCTCTTTTCAAACTTGTCTACATGGCACAGGGAGCAACGCATTGCTGTGATGTCACACTGCATCGTTCTAAACCAACATGCTGGCATGAAACTCTACAACGTTCAAAACTTGCGCAACATAACTGGCATGAAACTCCTCATACTTGGATTTTTTTTCTTACCCCGCAAGCATCCTATGACTTGCACAAAATAAACTTTCCTCATGTGATTCCTTATACTTAGAATACTTAGAACTCTTTACCTGCCAGTGTAGACTAATTACCGATGCGATTCCTCCTTTCAACTACACTGGGCATCTGCACTTCAAAGCTGTCTAGGTTAGGGCAGAGAGGTGGGGTGGCTGTTACTATAGAGCTTGAGCCTACTGTCATTAATTAACATAGGAAGAAGCTCCCCATTCAGTTTGCTGAGTTGAATAGAACCTCCTTCTGTAACATACTGAATATGATATGGCCCCAACCAATGCGTCTTGAACTTTCCTGGAAACTTAACAAACTTACTATCATATAGGAGCACTAGGTCTCCTATCTAAAAACTCTTGTTCTTGATGTGCTTGTCATGCCAAGCTTTTTCTCGTTCCTTCTGCACTTTCTGATGGAATCCTATGATGAATCTATCTTCCTCTAAGGCAAGCAGCTGCGCTAGCCTTTCATTCATGGTGTCTATATAAGCTATCTCGGTAATTTGAGAAACTCTTAAACTGGGAATAATATATTCCATAGGCATAACAGCCTCGTGTCCATGCACCAAGCTGAAAGGTGTGTGTCCCGTGAGTTTCTTACATGTAGTCCTATAATCCCATAATACAACATTAACCCTGGGGTCCCAATCATTTCTTTGGATGTCACAGATCTTAGTAAGGGTATTTTCTAGAATCTTGTTAAAATCCTCCACCATACCATTAACTTGAGGATGGTAGGGAGTGCTCTTATGGTGCTGGATCTGAAATTCCTCCGTCAAGGCCTCAATAGTGTGGTTCAGAAAGTGTGTGCCTTGATCACTCATCAAAACTACTAGACATCCAAATCTACTTATGATGTTCTAAAAAATGAACTGTGCAGTTGTAGCAGCATCACAATTCCTTACTGCTTTAGCAGCTGCCCACCTAGTGAGGTATTATGTTCCTGTGATGATGTATCTCACACCAGTTTGTTTCCCTGGTGGGTTGATAGGACCCACAAAATATATAGCCCACTTGTCAAATGTCCCCAGCGTAATCTGTGGTCGTAGCGACATTTCATCTCTCCGCGAAGGTTTTCCTACCCTCTGGCAGATATCACAGCATCTGCAAAACTCCTTAGTGTCTTTATGCAAAGTAGGCCACCATAACCCTGCAGTCAGGATTTTCTGAGCAGTCGACTTTCCTGCGAAATGACCTCCTGCGGCACCTGAGTGTGCTTCTATGATAATGGTCTCTTTCTCATGCGGCATCACGCATCTGCGCAGGACTTCATCTGGACCTAACTTATATAGATGTCTTGCGATCAAAGTGAAGTCTGCTGCTTTCACAACTAACTGTTTCTTTTTCTTCTTAGTAAAGTCAACTGGTGCCCACCTTGTAGTGAGAAAGTGAATAATATCCTCATAGTACTCATTTGCGATCTGGATAGAAAATAATTGCGCATCTGGCAGATTATCCTCTAAATTACTTGGTTCTTCTCCTGAATCTATTCATGATAGATGATTAGGTCTGGCATTTAATCGTCCTGGTTTTACAATGATTTCAAAATCATAATCCTGAAATAAGAGTAACCATCTGCAGATCCTTCCTCCTAATACCGGTTTATTGACCAAATACTTTAAAGCAGAATGGTAAGTAAACATCTTGAATGGGGTACCCAACAGGTAGTTCCTGAAATTTTGTAGAGCATACACCATATCTAATCCTTCTCATTCTGTAGTGGTGTAGTTATTTTCTGTTGTAGATAGATTTCTGCTGGAGTACGCGATAGGGTGATCAATACCTCCTTCTCCTGGTTATGTTAAGACAATGCCCAGTGAGATGCCAGATGCATCCACATGGACATGAAATGGCTTGTTCCAATCTGGGAATACTAAGATGGGTGCTGTAACCATCTTCTCTTTAAGTGTGTCTAAACTTTGCTGGCATTTCTCATTCCATAGGAATTTCACGTCTTTCTTTAACAACTTTTCCATAGGTGCTGTGATGTTTGCATAACCTTTGATGAATTTTCTATAGTAACCGGTATGACCGAGCATTATTCTCAATTGCTTGACTGAGTTGGGTGCTGGGAGATGTACAATGATGGCAATATTTACAGGATCTACCATCAAGCCTTGTCTACAAACGATATGACCCCAAAAAATACCAAATGGTGCATAGAATATACATTTCTTCAAGTTAAGAGAAATCTGATATTGCCTACATTTCTCTAACATGAGCCTTAAATGTCCTATATGCTTGTCGATTAATCCAAATACAGTCCAATCATCAAAATAGACTTCTAAGAATTTATGGATGTATTCCTTGAATACAACAACTACTACTCTAGAAAAGATAGTTGGTACATTTTTAAGACCAAAGGGCATTACCGTATACTAGAATGAGCCCCATTATGTCGCAAAGGTCGTCTTATGTCGATCCTCTGGATGGATTCTTATCTGGTGATAGCCTGAAAAGCCATCAGTGAAGGAGTAGACCTCCTATCCTCCCACATTGTCTAAAACTTCATCAGTAAAGGGT
This sequence comes from Pseudotsuga menziesii, assembly GCA_001517045.1. NCBI lineage: Eukaryota > Viridiplantae > Streptophyta > Pinopsida > Pinales > Pinaceae > Pseudotsuga > Pseudotsuga menziesii. Next base: position 693,833 of record LPNX010149935.1, read on the forward strand.
GTCATAAATGGGTCATGAAGTGATGCATCATTGAGTTTGCACAAATCGACACAAATCCTGATGTCTCCTTTAGTTTTATTTTCTTGAAAAACCATGGGACTAACCCATTTTCTTTCTTCTACTGGTTTAATGATTCCTTCTGCTAGCATCTTATCGATCTCATCCTTAATTTTTTCTTTATAGCGGTATTTCAATCTGTATGGACGCTGCTTAATTGGCCTAGCATCCTCTTTCAATGGTATGTGCATGACTCCCAAATCTCCTACTATTCCCTTCATCTCTATGAACTTAGTGGGAAATAGGTCCTGATATTCATGTAAGAGATATGTGACGTGTCCTACTATTTCATCATCCCAATAGTCTCCAATAGAGGAAAACTTTGGTTCTGTTTCTGTGCCAATATTGATCTTTTTAATCTTGATAGGGTCTGTGATAGCTGGAATCTCGAGTTTCGGTCCATCAACATCGCGAGTCCCTTATGACTCTGGAATGTTGATACTACGAGGATTCTCATCCTCATCGCCTGACTCTGCTGGGAAGTTGTAACACTCAAGTGCATCTTCTAACTGGATAGCCCAATCAGACTGAACAGACACTGATTGGGTACAATCATCAAATATCTTCGTTTTTATAACACCTAGGGCCTGATCAATGCTTGGATACTCAGATTCAAAAGTGAAAGTGAGTAGAAAGCTGTCTATCATAAGTGGCCATGTGATGGATCCTCTGCGCAATTCTGTTTCAGTGTACCAGTTCCTTGGCACTGTGTCTAAAGTGTGAATGAATAGGTGAACCCATTCATCCTCTGTAATTTCTGACCAACTCTGTTCACAAATCTGAATATGTGACCTGGGGTCACTTTCTCCTGTGTATTTCTGCTGTAAGGGCTCCTTGTCATTAGAGAACCTGATCGCCATCAGTCTCTTAAAATCATCCCATGATGTGATATGTTCTTTATGTGCATGCCACCATCTTGTAGGTGTGGCTTTTACTGCAAGGTCAATAGGTTTAATCCTCTACTCCTGAGGAATTTCTTGCTCAAACTACTGTAAAATTTCATTGACATCTGCTAAGACATGAAATGACAGAATATCAATAATCTTTGTGCCAATCCATCGCAGTGACTTAGTCATAAATGCACATCTACGAGCTGATACTTCATAAAGTCTGTTCTGCCAGTTCTCTAGACCAACATCCGAGTCTGATGCGCATGAGCTGTCGCATCACCAACTAATGTTTCCTTCTGCAGTCGGATTGATGTAATCACTCTGATTAGCCGTCATCTGATAGAGGCTCCTCCTCTGCTCGGATAGGTTCAATATAGCGAGGAACCTGGAAAGGATCTAACAGTGCGATGACCCGGATATGATTATCCTCAAAGGTCATTTGTATTTTCTTTAAGTCGATAACAGCCATGTTATTGATTGCCCAATCAATGCTTAGTAAAGCTAGGTATGGTCTACTATCCTCAATGATCTCTATAACTTGAAATTCTGCAAAGTTGTGAACTCCGTCAATATCAACTGGCACCTGCGGTAATCGACCCAGTGGTGATACCCTTTGCCGGTTGGCTAAGTGTAGATGGATAGGCGATCTGGGTAACTTAGGGCTACCCATCTATTCCCATGTCTGCTTAGTTAGAAAATTTACCTTTGATCCTAAATCTAGGATTACCTCATCCATTTCAAATTCTCCAACTTGTGATGTGAGTCTCATCTCTCTTCCTGTTCTTGTATGTCCCATAATATTATGAACAGCACGCTGCGCACTGCTCATGGAAGAAGATGGATGACACTGATCTATGATGCATTGAAGCTCTCCAATAGCTTTCTCATTTCTAACAAGTTTCAAGCAACTCTGCAAGAAGGATTGTACACTTCCTGTTGACTCATCATCTTTGCACCTTCCCAATGTGATAGCCTGCAATATCTGCACAGGACTAACGCCACAAGCTTCTTGTTGTGGTACGCCCCTACAAGGCAGTACCTGCGATCCTGATGCTGTAGGTTCAGTAAATAAAGTTTTTGCTTGTTGAAACATTTCTTTGTTCTTTTACAGGTCAAGTGGTGTTGATTTATTAGTTGCTTTGCGCACCCACTCTGGACCTGTGTTCTTTGCATCATCCTGCGATGTTCTACCAGTAGAAGCACCGCTGCGAGTCACTATATTGACTCTGGGTTCTGGTTCTTTCTGCTCAGTAGCAATAAGCTGAATATTCTGGTTTACTGCTGGCTTAGGGTCCTTAATATTGGCTATCAAGATCAAACATTCTTTGATAGGGTGATCATAGGACTTGCAATACTTACATGTCGTACTAGGGTTCTGACAGTCCCTAGCATAATGTCCTACAATTCCACAATTGTAACAAGTAATAGGTCCACGACCACGACCAAAGCCTTCTCCATGGCCAAAGCCTCCTCCATGGCCTCTTCCTCTGAATCCTCCTCCACGGCCATCACGAGCCGGTTCATGCTGTAGTCCTGCTGCTGCACCTGGTGTTTCTGACTGGACTCTGTATACGTCATGATTTATCTCTATCATAAGATCATAGCTTGGAAATTATGTTCATCATGACCTACTGACTTACAGAAGTTACAATATAAGTTCTTAGGGGTTTGTACATACTTCTGAAGTAAAGGGAATTCTGGTGGTCAATGTCCTCTTGTTCTGCAGAGTTCACACCACGGCCCTTGAGTCTATAATAAGGGGTTAGGAGCCCCACTTGCTAAATATTCAACAAATACTGGACAGTTATCTTTAGTATGGCCCTGTCCTTTACACTTTATACACCATAGTTCTTGTGTAATCTCTTTTCCCTTCTTAATCTCATGCATCTGTAATGTGAGATTGGCTAAATGGTTCTGTAAGCTTGTCATTCCTATACTAGTCTCAGCTAGAGGTGAAGCCTCTATTTTCCTGGCCATCTCCAGTGCTTCATCCTATGTATGGAGTCTCTGTTGCATTAATGGAAGTCTGATGTGCAGGAGCAATGCTGCGATGAACCATTCTTTATGCTACTCCAGCGCAAACTCAAATCTGACTTGGTCTATAAGAGCTTTGAATTTCTGATCAAAGTCCCATACTGACTCTGTAGGTAACTGTTTAATGTATTTAAGCTCTGTGATGCACTATGAATCAGACTTAGGTTTCTTAAATTCTTTAATCATTGCGATCTTGACCTGTGCAAGCGTTCTAGTTGGTGCTGTTGTATACTTCATATACCATGTTAAATATCTGTCTCTAAGTGTAGTGACCAACTAGACAAGTTTAATATTATCATCTTGGATTCCTTTAATGGTCCATATGGATTCACATAGGAACCAATTCTGTTCTGGGTCTTCTACCCCTGTACCCTTGAAAGTAGGTAACTTCATGTCATCCCCCATTCTGTTTCTATGTGGTGGATGCTGATTTGTTGTATTACTACCACTCGGCGGTGTAGGTGATGTAGCGGTAGTATGTACTGTATGTGAACTACTAGATGTAGTTCCTACGGGATTATTTTGAGTCCCGGTTGTTTTCTATGGGGTATAAGGGTGGTAAGGGATACCTCCTACTAGTCTCTCTGTATTACTGTGACTCTGTTCTCTAGTGTTGTCTAATTTGTTTTCAAAGAGAGAAGATCTGAAATCTACTTTATATTTCTTACCACTACGTGTACATCCAATTTCATCAAAATCACTCTCAAAATCTTGTGACATTACACTGACTTAGCTTATTCATCTGAGAAAAAGTCCATTACTCCTTTTCCATGTAATAACATCTTAATGAACAAGTTTAATGAGCTTAGATACTTACCACGATATCCTTTGAAGAGGTACCTCTCTGCTTCGCTAAAGCTCTTTCTTTGATCGACTGCGAACTCTGTAATGAAGCCTTCCAGCAAACTCGCAAGCCAGAATTCGATTGCCCGCAAAATGGGATTATATATACTCTTCATGGTATGGATCAACTCCGGTGTCTAGACTATGTTCCTTTTCTTCTTGAATATGTTCTTATCAGTCAACTTTGATAACCAGTCATACAACTCATTTGCATAGGTCGCAAAAAATATCATATGCAGATCAGTGAAGATATGTTTTTGTAACTATTCCTCTGTACTCAGTCTAGGAATCTTGTTTTCTTTTTTTAGTGAATTCTTTTTCCTTAGACCCAACCCACTGGTTGATTTCTTCTTTAGTAAGATTCCAACAGAACATTAGCTCATCAATGTTTTCAAAGCCGACATCGGAACCATTTGTTGGCCTCTCTGTCTGGGCAGACCCATGTTTACTTGTATTGTACCAACAAAACCCCTAGCTCACTGGCCCTTTCGGCGACAGACCACAGAATGGTCTGAAGTCTCACCCGAAGTGATCTTGGATGGGTTGGCTAAAGACTCAAGTGTCCTCAACTGGGTTCTGTAGCATCCTGGGATATCACGACTCTTCTTAGCCAATGAGATCTCTTTGCGGTGGTGACATTTCTTACTCACTAGCCCTGGGAGGGAGCGATCTCTTATCGCATCGCTACCTCTAGAGCGATGCACAAACTATCTCCTCGGCTTCCCTCTTATACGGTGATATCTCACACCGCGGTTCCTCCGACAGTGCGATATCACCTTTCTATACTGCGATATATTCTATAGTAAGACTCCTATAGTCTAATATTCTTAGCATCAACTATGCTCAACTTGCTGAACTAATATGCAGAAATCACTTAACACTGTAACTGTCAAAATGTTATGAACTAAGCACTGATAAACTCATATACATGCTACTTGATACCTTCAACTGGCATTTAACCCTCTATGTGCTATAAACTGAAGCTTAACATACATACATCCATCAACTGATAGGAAACATTCATGTAACAGATAACAGATAACACATAAGTAAAGCAAAAATACATGAAATAGTTGCACAACACACGGATTTTATGTGGTTCACCTCCCGGGGGGAAGCTACGTCCACAGGAACTGGTTTTTATATTATATCTTGAGAGAGTAAACACAGTTCCGCTGCAACCTGATATGCAGCCCTGATATCTTCTGGGAAACTCCGCGCACACAACCGGGAGCCCTTCTCTCTTAGATATCTTCTCTTATATTGCCTTCTCTTACAATATACTCTTCCTCTCTCTCTCTTCTTCTCTCAATCCCTGCGGATTGTTACATACATGCTCAAGGAGCCAGCTACTAGTTACAGTAAGATAATAGAGATGGAATAACAAGACCAGAGCTCAACTCTTACAATACTGAGACACTAGAGACACTTAGCTAGCTAAATGACTCATTGGATAACCTTTTACAATACAAAATACATGCCTATATAGGCAGCCCGGAGGTCTTGCCTTTACAAAACTGTGGGCCTTTCCCAATAGTAACCCAAAAAACCTAACTGTGAAAGTCAACCTATCTGTACTTTGAGCTTGCCACTTTTCATCACACCAGAGATTTTTGCAGTCTTCCACACTTCCCGGTGCTAATCGTGGGTATGGGTTCCGCTTCCTCGGTTGCTCCGCTTCTGTCCTTCGTCTTCAATACCTCGTCCCGTTGCTCCTTTTCCTTTATGAGGGTAGCTAAGCCCTCTTGTCTTCGCCGCTGCCTTGAATGCAGTGGTTGAGATCTCTCTTCTGGTCGCTCAGGTACTATCTTCTTTGACTTCCTTGTCCCAATGTAGTAGCTTTTCCTATAGCTGCAGGACCTTGCTCCAATACCCCCTCTCTAAAGGTGCATGTGTGGAATTTGGAGTCATAGTGGGACTCAGACCGAGCCTTAACTGCTTCGATCATTTTGAGAGCGGCATGACAGTGCTTATTGGTTTGTTTAAGCATAACCAAGGATTGTTCTAATGGTGAAGTATTAGTTAGAATTTTTATGGAAAGGAAGAGCAAAGTAATATGGAATTCAATGGGAAGAACTGATTCCACACCATGGACTAAGTGGAATGGGATATAATCAGTGGTTGTTTTAGATATCTCTTAGTCGTTGGGAAAGTGGTGTTGGGATAGATTGGGAGGATCTTCCACAGATGATGAGGAGGAAGGACTACTAGAAGTAGAGATCATGTAAATGGTGTTAGTTGTGTTCGAGGAAGAAATCAGAGGGTGGATCGCCTCAGGGATGGTGATTTTGTACACACAGGGGTGCTTGCAAAGGTAAGTGAGGAGCGATTAGTACTCAGGAAATTTTGGGAAATGGTGTGAATAATGACCATATAGGCCACAAACTACACATGGGTGGTTGGTTTGCAATGCATTATTTTTAACTGCAGGTATGGTTGGGATGTTGACAACTAGAGCATCGTCATTCTTGACTACAGTAATCATGTGGTTGTGAATGATAGGAAAATTGAGACAATTATGCGTTGCATGGCCTTGGACATCGCATAAAGAACATGTACTAGGAGGGCATGGTTCTATTGTTTCTTTGGGCATATTTCCCCTAGTTTTCGTCGAAGGAGGGGGAGTAGATGTAGAGAACGAAGCAGTTAGTTTTGTACCAGGAGGTGGGTGTGAAAACATCTCATTAGTTTGGACAATATTCGAGACAATATGGGGAGTTAGGGGAGGGATAGGTGGATTGAGGTACCACACAAGAATACCCAAAGTGAAACCAGGCAGGTTGAGAGTAGCCATGACGATCTTACTCATGATGTGAAATGGTGGAAAGAGGAATGTAATCAAGTGGATAGTGAGTGAACCCCAATAATTCTTTGAGGTATGTGGTTAAGGTTGAGACTGAGGTTGTGAAGAGGTCAGAGTGCTACCAGATGTGACGGTGCAAAATTATGATATATTAGTCAGCAAAGGGGGAGGTGGTAAAGACAAAAAGGTTTCTGACATAGGAGTGATGGAAAATAAGCTTGGGCTAGAGACGGATAGGGAAGGTATGAACACACTATTGGTGATAGTGTCGATAGTAGTGTTACCACCTAAGTTGTACTTAGTGGTTTGTATCAAGTGAGCCCGGTGAACCGGACAGGGCTAACTTGTTCAGACTTCAAAAAGACCTGTGGAAGTACTTCTGGGAAGTGCTTGTTGTACTATATCACATGTTCATACCCCATGAGGGAATTGTAATAAATGTTCTAGCATGATAGTGTCTATAAAAG
>LPNX010149935.1:702258-712516 GCA_001517045.1 Pseudotsuga menziesii
CGATAAATTCAATATTCTACAATATCAGTGCATTTTAATTGGCTGCACAAACAGCAATCCAAGATCCCAAGGAAATCTTGCTTTCCTTGGTTCCTTTTTCGTCGGCTTAGCTAGTTTAATTTCATTATTTTTTTGAGATAAAGTAGGCTGACCCAAAGGTACTCTTAAAGTGATTTTGGTATTTTTTTATTCTAAAATGCTTGCTGTCCTTTATCAGGTTTGACAGAGAAGAAAGGAAGCTTCTGTCCAAAGTGGCTTTTGGAGCGCTCAAGTCCCCCCAGGGGTCTCTCTTTTGTCACAAAATTCTTAAAATTTTTGTATAACTAGAAGATCTTGGTTTCATCCTGTATAAGGACCAATAAAGTTATGATTTATCATTCCTTTTATATTTTAACTGCTGTAATAAAATCATTCTTTGAATAGGCTCTTTCGAGCCCATTCCCCATCCCCCCTGGGGGGATTTGCGTCGGTGCCCTTTTCGTCGCTTTCTGTTTATTTAGTTTTTGCTAGAACTGATCTAAGTTGTAGGATAGTATAATTGATTTATTTAATAATTCCATATTCCATACTGTACAATTTCAAAGTAATCATAATACTTACCCCACGATTTCCCGATTGACCCGAAAGGGGAAAGAGATTCATGGTAGGATTAATTAAGAAACCATAATTGTGTAGTTGTTTTATTTTTCATCATTTGTTTATCAGCAAATTTAAAATTAACCCCTCCTTGATTCCTTGATTGAGATCCACTTGGATCGAAAGAGGTTCTTGGAGGATTTTCTTTTAAACAAGAACGCACAGCTTAAAACTTATTAAAATTTACAAGACTCCAGTGTGTATGCTCTGCACTTGGCTGCGGTTCGTCTGATCAGTCAAGATGTATCAAAAGCACTTGGGTGACTAGCATAATTAGTACTCACCTTCCCCAATTGACAAACCATCAGGTGAAAATCCAGCACCTCGATCAAACCTTTACGGTGGCAAAATACCCAAAGGAAGCGGGAACTTCTGAAAAGTGACCTCGGGGCGCCGATCTCTGTCACACCCTAATGGGTGCATTATGAAAAATAGCCCCAGAGACTCCATTTCATCCCACATATTCCTTGTGGGTAGTTGTGAAGGTTTTGTTTTCGACATACTCCAAGTACTCTCGGGTATATCTGGAGTCCCCCCTTAGCCTAATTTAATCATCTCATACTTCAATTTTAAATTAAAACATACCAAGATGCAATCGCAAAACATTCACTCCAAGCACATGCAAGCACATTGATCTTTTTGATTTGAATCCATTCTAAGGCACTGGTCATTTTTTGCTTTATATATATATATATGGTGTATCAGCTTTGTGCTTTCGTGTGTTTATCTTCGTATCTTGTCATCTTTAATTGTCTGTAGTTAAAATATTCAAACTCCTAAATAACTGATTCAGTTTAGCATCACCACACTAAGAAACCATCCTTAGTAACTTAATAGGTTCTACCCCCCTTGGCTTCATTAGGAGTTGAGCCTAAACAAAGGAGTCAAGAACAAAGTGACAGCCTTGACTCGAGACTTGCCCCCAAGGACACACCGAGTGGCTTGAATATTTTTGCCACGTGACCCAGGTGTGTGAAAGGCGGCAAAAAGTAGGGTGGCTGAGTTTTGGTGTGGCTGATCCCTTTCAATTATAGTACATTAGTTGCTCGATGTTCATGATCTTCCCATCATGGGGAAACATCAAGAGTCAAAATATGGTAGAGGAAATGGCTCGCATTGCATACATATAGATACATGCTAGGAGGATGTTGTAATCAAGTTGGGTGTTGACAGTATAAATGTCAATCAAGAATTTTTTTCTCTATAATTGCACAAGGACATTCATGAGGATTCCCTGGGGTTGAGAAGCACAACCATCATAGGAGCGAAGAATGGTGGAGGAAGGTTCAAGGGTTGGGGATCTAAGTTTCTTCCAAACAAAGGTTTACATAACACAGGTGGGTTCCCCCTCATCAATGATGCATCAATGAATAACTAAATTCTTAATCGTGACTGAATCTGGGAAGGAAATGGATGATGGCATCCAAGGTTATCCTTGATCTAGGTTGAATATGATCAACCTAGATTCAGAGGGATCGACGACCCACAGTGTAGATGAAAACACTTTGTATTGCAAAGGACAATTTTTTAGAAATTTGAGGTAGGACATGGCCGAGGGATACTGGGCCAAGTCATCGACCATACTGTAGTTGAGCATAGCTCTAGCATTGGCATTTTTCATGACATGATGCAAAGGGAACTACGTGACTTTGGAAGTCTCATCCATAGGGGTTCTCGAAAAATGCAAAGACATATATGGAGTGGTAGAGGTAGATGTCATAGATAGTTTAACAGTTTCTGTGGTGGAGCCATACTAGTTTGGTCGAGTCTGTAGGTTGATATCAAATGATATCGTCATGAGGTGATGGACACCAGGATGAATGGGTTGACACAAAAAATTGGTTGTGTGATTTTTTGGGACCAAGCGTTTGTATGCAACCGTTACTTGATTTTGCAGGGGGGTTTTCAGCACCATAGGTGTAGGACCTGGTGGTGTTGGGTTTGGCTAATCTGGAGCAGCCCCATTGGGGTCACGTTGATTATTTATTTGGAGTAAATGTAGGAAATCATCCACATGAGGAAAATGATGTGTGTAATGGCCATAAGTGTTACAAATGGCACATGCATGGTTAGTCCGCAATTGTGGATTCCTCCTAGGTATAGGGGGGACGTTGGGGATTTTGTGCAAGGGGGATGGATCTATTATTGTTTGGAGAGTTAGGTTGTTTCCTCCTCCTTAAGGCTAGTTTTTACCTCGATTCCTACCTCTCTGTCGTATTCCCTACCCTTGTTGGTTATTGGGGGAGGGTTAATTAGGGAGGTTTTGTTGTGCGTAAACCTATCCTGGAGGAGAAGGAGAAGTCAAGGTCAGAGCTGGATTAGGATACACATGTGGTGGGTAATACAAAGGAGTAGTTGGGGGGTTGCAAATATGACCATCTATTGATTAGACAAGTGTGTCGAACAATTAGTTCATTGAATGTGAGGAATTGGTGCGAGAGGCGCATAGGAAGGTGTGGATCCAAACTTAGTCATTACACATTAAAAATCAAGGGCATAACCTAGTTGGGAAACACCAGGTATTTTACCAAAATATGGTGGCATCGAAGGAGAGGTCATGTAAAAGCGAGGATGCTGAGTAATAAAGCCAATGACTCCATCAACAACATCGGATTCCCCCGGCGTATATCAACATGAGGAACCAACATGGGGAGCATCGTGTATAATGGTATACAGATAACCCATTTGAGTGTATATGAGATCAAACTATTGTGCCTTCTATATTTCTTCCTCCTCGGTTTGTGGGTGCTAAGATGCAATTTCCTTGGTGATGGGGGGGAGTAAGGTTTTGAGAAACCAATCTAGGAAAATTCTATAATCTAGCTGGATATTACACAAGCTATGATGATGTCTCCATTCATGGATATTATCCATGATATGGGTAGATATGTTTTTTATACATGATAATAGAATTTTCACACCCTCATCATATCAAACGGGTAACTAGAAATACTAGGGAAACATTGTCTCGTACCCATACCCCGATTACCAAGTGGAATTAAAGTTTTTCTTAAAGAGTCAGGGTTCTTCTTTTGAAACACAAGGCATGGCTGTTAAAACACTCTTCAACATTCATTCTTAGGCTCAAGAACCACTATAACAGTTGTTCCACCATCAACAAATCCACTCTATGACTAGAAATTCCTTTTTTGCACTGAACCTATCCTTTCTGCACTTCGCCTTCCGCATTCCCCTTTCCTCCTTCAGAACTCATAAATCATAAATATAAATTTTGATAGAATACTTTATCCATGTTTCTACCTTCTGCATTCCTCCTTTCCTCCCTCCAGTGCGGAACTCGGGAATCAGAAAACTCACAAACAACGAAATATTCATCCATATTTCCGCCTTTCGCATTCTTCCTTTTCTCCTTCCAGTACGGAACTTGGGATCAGAAAACTAACTTTTTACCTTAACCTTTTTCCCATTTTTTTCCTGCCTCGTTCTGCCTTCCGTAGGAGGATTCTGGGGTGTGGAAAAGACACTTTCTGCCATGGATTTTCAGCCCTTTTTTTGCTTCTGACTTCCAACTTCCGTATGCATATTTCAGGGTGCAGAAAACCAACCTTATTCCTTATATTTTTCTTGATTTCCACATTCTTCCTTCTACCTCCTGCAGATGGATCTCAAAGTGCGAAAAAACCACATCTTGCTTTGTTTCAAATTCTATCTCTCGCATTCCGCCTTCTACAGGTGGATTCCTGGGTGCAGAAACACTTAGGTCAGATGCATTCTAACTATGTAACCATGCTTCTAGTATCCATGATCATAATAAAAATGCATTAAAACATACAAGGAATATACATTTGCAAATGTGGGAACATTTAAGAACATTAAAATCTACTGAAATTATTAACAAGCATTCATCATATTCAACATATTCATAAACAAATACATTGTAGAAACAAAACAACAAAATATTTATATTGAAGATGAAGCTGTCTCGCAAGTAGCTATGTCACTGCAACGTTCCACCCAACCATAGTCCAGTTGTGTTTATTAATCTCTCAACACGACTGCCCCCCTCGATCTGGTCATGAATTCCACAAGGAAATCGGGAACAACATACTCACACACAACTAGATCACATCACACATAGTAAATGCAACCTTCAATTTGGTTTATCAAGCCATCACACACTTGGGTTTATCAGGTTTCAGGCATATAAGACAAATAGATGCGTTTCATAGGATACTCATCCAAGCCATCTCACTACTGGGTTTCACAGGCCATTCATCCAAGCTAGCTAACAGTTGGGTTTCATAGACTGCACACAGTCAATCCAACATTCACATTAAGGAACAACCAAGCCAATATATGTGTTTATCAGGAACATATCCAAGCCATATCACTACTAGGTTTATTAGGCTACTCATCCAAGCCAGCATTCACAATTGGGTTTATAAATATGTCCAACTAAGGATTACACACATGGCCAAAATGCACAACAAGACACATCCAAACCAACAAACAGTTTAGTTTATCAGGCTGCTTATCCAAGCCAATATTCAGTTGGGTTTATCAGGTTTCCCAGCTAAGGATTACACACATGGCCAAAATGCACAACAAGACACATCCAAGAAAACACACAGTTGGGTTTATCAGGCTACTCAGCCAAGCCAATATCCAATTGGGTTTATCAGGCTGCCCAACCAAGCCAATATACAATTGGGTTTCATAGGCTGTCAGCAAAGCCAATCTCCTTTGGGTTAATCAGGATGCTAAGGCAGTGTAAAGGTAGAATGGCTAAGCTAGTGGCTCATTCAAGAGCTAGGGACACCTCCACAATATCTATCTATCCTGACATCCACAATACCTACACACCGAACACAATGAAACATCCCTTTCATTTCTCCACATTCCCTTGGGATATGCCTTCCCTTCCAGTGCTCTTCAGGGAATGCATAGAAGATTCACCAGCCACTCTTATATTTTCATGAGTTTCCTCTCTTCTCTAGTTTTATCAAGCCCATTTGGCATCTCTTACACTCCTAATTCTTGCATACAGTTCATACCCAAACCAGGGTGCATATCACAACAAACCACAAGGAGACACAACAACATAGGATCGACTCTGTAACACAAAGAAACAGGGTCTCATAGAATTCTATGGTTCAGAATAACACTGTAACACCACAACCAGGGTCTCAACAAAGGAAAATACTTACAGAACAACCCATTCCACAACTCAGGAGAGTGAACAATGCATGAATGAATGAACGTCCTCAACAATGAATAATGAGGAAAAAAAATGTTCCTGGACTAAGGAAAAATAGATTGGAATGCATCCACATACTTTCTTACGTCAGAATCAATAATGTGACTTCCTAGAATGCAGGTTGTAGGCAAGCTTAGTCACGAAATCGACTACCATGCCTTTCTCTTCCCAAGGCATTTACTACCTCAATTGATCTTCTGGAAGAATTAAATGATTGAGGACAGAGGATAAAAGGGTAGCTGAGGCTTATGGGTTCTCCCATTGATATATGGTATCACCCTATGCATCATGAGTTTGACTAAATCCCCTCCCTATTCCTTGTGAAATCATGCCCCCATCTCTTACGTTGCAGTGCATAACTAGTTGTGGTATTTTTATTAAATTGTGTGTTTACATGATATCTATAATTGTGATGTTCTTGACTTATCATTATAACCATAGGTATCAACCTTGATCACCTATACAAAAAACACCAAATCAATGGTAGAGCCTTGGCCTTGATCTCCTTGCCATGATTTACATACAATATATACATCATGTACAATTTCAATACCATGGGGTCAAAACTGGGGTGTTAAATTCCCCTCCCCCTTCGTTAGCACTATCCTCAGTGCTTTACAAAATTGAACAAAATTGGATGTGCCATTCACATGGCATCCTCCATCTCCCACATAGCCTCATCCACACTGTAGTACTTCCATTGTACCTTTACCTGTCCAACGACTCAATTCTAGATCACTATGACCTTCCTACCGAGGATGCACAATGGCTCAGTTTGGAACTCTCCCTCATTTTCCACCTGAATCATATCCCAATTTTACACATAGTTACGATCATGTACATATTTCTTAAGCAAAGAAACATGAAAAAAATTATGAGCTCTAGTGCTAGAAGGCAATGCAAGTCTATATGAAATTGGCCCTATTATTTCAAGCACTTCAAAAGGCACACAATATCTAGGGGACAGCTTGAAACAACTTCCAACATTCAAGGAACTCTTCCTTGGCCTCACTCTGAGATAAACGTGATCCCCAATAATGAACTCTCTATGCACTCTATTCTTATCTACATAGATTTTCTATCTATCCTAGGTTTCTTTCAGGTTCTGCCTGGTCTTTGCAACCTCTTGCTCCATTTGATTAAGCAAATATGGACCAAGCACAATCCCATTCACTAGATTATCAAAATTCACTGGTATCCTACACCATATTCCATACAAATCTTCATACGGACTCATTCCCAAAGATGTTTGTTGTCCATTATTATAGGCAATGCTGATCCTAGATTTGTTATCATTTTTGGAAATTAAATTACTCATTTAAACAAATGTTTTATTATATTTTGTGTATTTTATGTCACGCAGATCATTATTCAGCTCAGGTATGTATGTATTTAAGGTTTATATAAAATCATTTTATTATTATCATTTTTATGGTTTTATTAATTAAAAATGAAATTATTAAAAAGCATTTGATGTATTAATCAATTTGTATAATTGTTTGCAGTTTTTATAATCTTTTTGGGCCAAGTTAATAAACAAAATGCATTCATCCTACCTTGCACACAACATGTCCTGCTCGACGTCCAGCTTGTCATCCAGCCTGTTGTGCGAAACTCGTTGGTAGCTTACCAGATGTTGAAACGTGTTGCTATAGACTGTAGTCCTAAAGTGCGCCAACAAGAAAACACTTCATTTTCCATAGATCAACGCTCAGCATATCCAGCTCATGACCTAGCTTTCCATTCAGCTCTCCATCCAGATCTCCCATCAGAATGCGCGTTTCTGAGAAGTAATTTCAACCATTAAAACATGAAACAGCTTGTAAACCACCTATTTTTCATGCGTCTGGGTGATGGAGCTCATGTTTGAGATGATCGACCAGTTGCATTTTCCTTCACTTGCCACCACATTAACAATCCATGCATTGGGTTCATACATTTAACCTAGGCTCTAGAAGATTCATTGTATATTCTCCTCTGTTTGCCACTAGTTCACTTGTTGTCTCCCAATTTTTTTTTATTTTCAGTAGATCAAGCTCAAACAATTTATTTTTTTTCGAAGTGAATATTTCAAGGTTTATTATGAAAGATATTTTGATTATTAACCAATATGGAATGCATGGTGTGCTATTTTTTCCAAATCTTGAAAGTTTTAGCTTTGGGTGGCTTAGGCAAACGTTCCAACAATTCATTAGCCACCAAAAATCCAACTTTCAGCAGCTAACATCTTTGGCTCAAGACCATGTTAACCACCGAAAGCCTGTGGATCATGTTTTTTTGAAAAGAGACTTTCAGTGGCTTAGGAGAACTTTCAAATAGTTCATTAGCCACCAAAAGGCCTGCCTTTCGGCAGCTAAATGATGAGATCCAAAAAGACATTAAACCATCGAAATCTTGTTACACATGTTTTTTGGAAGAAAGTGTTCGGTGGCTTGGGAAAACATGAAGGCTGTTCATTAGCCACAAAAAGATCATCTTTCAGTAGCTAACAAATTAAAACCTAGATCCTCTTAACCACCGAAAAATCCCAAAAGAGAAACGATTACCTTTCCATCAAATCAAACTCATCAGCACAAGACAAGTCATGATTTAGCATGAGGAAACTACAGTAAGGCATGAGTTGATGGCTAAATAGGTTGTTATTGATCTGACCTGACTGATGGGAATAAAAACCCTAATATACCTTGTTATAGTGGATTTCACCACTCTAGGTGAATCACACTTTATACGGCCTTCCCCTGTCCCACTGCAGACTCATTAGCCCCTATGGACTACTTTTTGTCTTTTGATGTTTCCTTGATCATCCCTGAAAACATATGAAAAATGATATACGCGGCTTTTAAACCTATAACCGTGTACATACGCGGGTTTGACCCCTATAACCGCATACATCGGGATGTGTGAATAATCCAAATCCTTTTGGAGTTTTCCTTGACATGGATCCGACTCATATGACTCCTGGCCTTCCATATTCCTTGAGATCGCATGGATTTGACTTTTCATTATCCCTTTGAAAGATATATAAGGAACCCCTTGGTACATTGAAAGCATAAGAGATAATTGAGAGCAACGAAACTATAGTTCATTGTTGACGGAACTTATGCTTGAGTCTGCATCCCTTTGTCCCTTGGAGCACTTTTGTGTTCTTCTCAAGCTTGCCTTTTTCTAGTGAGCTTGCTATCAAGAGATGGAGGATTGAAGTGGTGGAGGCCCACGTGGGGGATTCAGTTTCTCCAGTTTACAGACATGCCATCAGAGGTTGTATCTTGTAATCTCTGATTTATATTAATAGAAATATTTTTTCCTGTCCAATAATGTGTATTTGAATGAATATTTTATCCATGGGATTATGTCAAATGCTTTTACATGATTGATTATATATGCTAGAATAGATCTAACACCATGATATATAGTATGCTTGTATTGTTTACTTGTTGTTGAGGAAGTGTTATAGCAATTCAAGCTGAAGATTGGAAAGCGCAATGGGGATCTACTTCAACCGTCTGGAATAAGGTACGAGGTATGATCCTTTACTGTTAGGCATTTTATTTCTATTGCATATTGGGAAAGATTGATTTCTAGAGTCAAGCTATCTGTTGTGGTACCCCAAGCCATAGGAATTTCTCTCCGTAACAGAATTGGTGATTCCGTTGGGGAGTTCCTAGTAGTTGTCCTTTGGGGGTTTGTTTTCTTGGCATTCAATGTATTTGAATTGCTCTTTCTCTCTTGTTTCTGTGTCGGGTCTGGGGGCATGTATGCCTGGTAGAGTCTGATTGGTGTGAATTCTGTCTCAGCCTATTTGTTTTCCTTGTTTTTATGCACCTTTTCTTCCTATACGCAGGTTTTTGACTTACAGTCGTGTATACACGCGGTTTCCTCTGCTGTTTCCGCGTATACACGCGGGTTTACTGCGAACAGTCATGTATACCCTTGATTTTGTCTTTTTGGGGAAGATAATTGGTTGCTGGGTGAATTATGTTAGTTTCTGAGTCTCCTTTGGCACTGCCTGAGTCTGTTTTGACCTCTGTTTCTGACCAAAAACGTTTTTTTTAGCCTAATTTTTTTTTTAGGAAAGTTCTCATCATGGCATTTTTTATTTTTCGTTTGAGATCAGTGCATTAGAGTTTCTTTACCTTAGTGCTTTGCTTGAGTGCTATTTGGATGTGCTTGTAGAGTCTAGGGGTTGTAGAATCATTCTTTTGCTTTTTGTATCTCTTTTATTTTCAAAAAATCCAAAAATATTTGCTTATCATCATGCATTTCATTTTGCACTTTGCATTGTACTTGCACTAGATCTAGATTTGGTTTGGAGTACTAGTTAGGACTTCATATAGGAAAATTTGCATTCATCATTTGAAGAAGAATTGTGCATTTCACGTAGTAGCATACCCTGTTTTCATGGAC
>LPNX010149935.1:714080-730392 GCA_001517045.1 Pseudotsuga menziesii
ACCCTATTCGCGTGGTCCTTCGAGCCGATATATGGCTACTATTCAGGTCCGTACTGCGGTTACTAGACCAGTTGTGTCTCGAGCCCACATACTACTCGCTACATCGAGAGGGTATGTTCATACTTCTAGAGGTCATATTTCTACTTCTGGGGATTATATCCCTACTTTTGGAGCTTATCTTCCTACCTGTGGAGTGTCTCATGGGGCATCGCATGCGATGACCTATGGACCTTATCATGGGATGCAGTATAGACAAGTTTCTTCACCTTATGGAGGTGGGTATCAACAACCTGCTTACTCTCCTAATTATGGCTTTGTAGCTCCTACTAGCCAAGGTCCGCCGTACTATGGTACTTCCATGCCACCCTATATGGGTCAAACAGGAGGAGGGCACTATGGCCAAGGCCATGGTGGTAATCAATCCTATATGAACCAGGGAGCGGTCCATAGACCTCATCATCCTAGGCTCCCTTTCCTCATGACGCTTAATCTTCCTAACTTATCGAGACTTATGAACGATCTTGTGGCTCATGACTCGGCTTGGCCGGCTGTCCCTACCAAGATTCCTTCAGACATACCTAAGTTCAAAGGCTAACCGGGAGAGGATCCGAGCGAACACGTTTCTACGTTTCACCTATGGTGTTCTTCAAATTCATTACATCAGGACTCAGTCTGTTTGAGACTATTTCAACTCACCCTAACAGGGCCTGCCGCGAAATGGTATATAGAGTTACCTACGGGAGCTTTTACTTTGTTCGAGGATCTTGCGATGACTTTTCTTAATCACTTCTAGCTACCAGTGTGCTATGATGTTGGTACATAAATCTTTTTGACATTTCAGCAAGATAAAGACACCCATATTTATGATCATATTCAAGAGTGGCGTAGACAGAAGAGATTAATTAAAGCCTTTATACCGCTGGAGTTCCTTCTCGAGTGGTTCCTCAAGTCGTTATTACCATATATAGTGAAGGATGTGTCCACATCTAGAGTGCAGAATGAGGAACAAGCGATATTTAGGGAACAGGAACTGGACTTGATCTATGCTCAGTCTGGTTTATTGTATGAGATTATTCCCAAGGATCCTCATTCTAGTTTTGATCCCAAAGTCAAACCTGGACCACATGCCGATGGCATTGTGGGTTGTGCAAGTACGAAACCTGTGGATTCGGTTGCAAAACAAAATAGTAAATTGTCAATCAACCAATCTGCTTCGAGACAAGCTACGGCTTCGTCTCAACCCGCCCAAATGGTGAATGTACTTTCTATGCAATCATTGGACCAGAAGGGTAACCAACAGCCCGGACGAAATGGAAAGAAGGGTAAAAATAATAATCGAAAGGGTGGAAATAAGAATGAGAATGCTAACAATAATGACAATAATGGTAAAAATGCTGGGGGGGACAAGCAAGCTAAACGTAAGGTTAATTTCCCTTGCAAGTTATGTAAGGATGATCACCTCACTTACTTGTGCCCTCATATTGACGAAGCTTCGAGTTTCTTAGCACAAAGCCCAGCTGTGCTAACGAACCCTTTACCGCATAACCAGAATATGAACTCAAAGCCCCATGACCAGTCTAGTGATGATGATCCACCAGAGGGTAGTGGTCGTGGATGCATTAACATGGTCCGTGCTACCAAGGTTGTGACTCATGTGAAATACTATAGTTCGTCACAACCCAGCCCAGGAAAAGATCCTGATCCACCAAGAACTCCTTTGCGCATTGAGAAACCTGCCGATAAACCTGAGGCTACACCTTGCATTCCTAAGGGAGTCCTTAAGCGTTCGAGGCATAATCCAAATGCCCGAGCCGCCTAGAATTATTTAGTTGTCGAGGACTTGGGCCATACTCCTTGTACGATGTCTGCATTGAAAGTGCTTTAGAGTTGTCCTTCGCAAAGGAAGGCATTGCTTTCTGCCCTTGGTGTGAACGATGATGATTCTTCCTCAGTGATCAAATTTGAAACCACGGGACATCAGCCTCACTTTCACTACTATGTGTCTCTTTTGGTGCACGTAGAATGTCTTGGTATGACCGTCAAACGTACCATGATTGACGAGGGTGCTACTACTTCTGTGATGTCTTTGGCCTATTGGAAGGGTCTCGGTTCTCCTGAGCTCTCTAAATCAGCGACTATGTTAACTATTTTTGATGGGAGATATTTTAGGCCACACGGCATCCTTCCTTCCCTTAAAGTCCATTTGGGGGGGAAGACCATTGCGATAGAGGTTGAGGTGGTTGATGCACCCCTTGACTATAATCTCTTGCTGGGAAGGAACTGGATGTATAGTATGCAAGCCGTTGCTTCTTCCTTGTTCCGCGTTGTATGCTTTCCAGATAATGGGAAGATTGTAACGATTGATCAAATGGCATTCAAGAATCTGTCTATTACCGCATCTTCAGGAACTTCAATCCCGATCGTTGAACATTCTCAGCCGGCAACTGGGAGTGTGGGTGTAGGCATGTATCCATCCCTCATGGGAAGCTTTAGTTTTCCTACACCGATCCTCATGATAGGATCTTGTTCTGATGGGGCTTTGACATCTAGGACCTCGGTGTCTTTTCGCACGACTCATATGGAAGACCCTTGGATTCTTCCTACACTGAGTACTTCGAGTAAGCCCATCGAGACAAGTGTGCCGTTACCTGCATCCATGATAGCTTATCAAGCTAATCTCAAGAATGTTGCAGAGCCTTGTTCTTCCTCTTCACGGATAGAGGAGGAAGACCCCTATGTACTGCCAGCATGGGCAGTGCAGTCTTCTCATGCCCACGACTACCTTGATACGGTTTTCCCTTCAGATGAAGCGATTATCGAGGCTATGTCGGGAGTTGAGCCACCATGGGAGGAACTTCATCATAGATCATACTTCCTTCCAGATCTTTACCATTTGGAGAATGAGGATTATAGGGAGATTCTTAGTCAGAAAGTTGGTAGCCCTATGCTTCCATTAAGCTCTCCTAGTTCGATGGCTGATGGAAACATGGTGAACATATCGTCAACAATTACTATCAACATTTCTTGCAATCCTGGCATAATAGAGAATGTCTATATTGGGGCGGATTGTTCCCATGCTAAGATTCTGGAATATACCGAGCTATTCAAGGAATTCCATGATATTTTTGCTTGGTCTTATGACTAGATGCCAGGTATTGACCCTCGGATTGTCGAACATGAGATTAAGACTTACCCGAATGCTAAGCCTATTCGACAACGCTTACACGCTGTGAATCCTAGGAAAGCACCCGCCATTAAGGCAGAGATAGAGAAGCTGTTGAAAGTTGGTTTCATCTATCCCATTCCCTTGACGGAGTGGGTTTCAAACCTCGTTCTGGTAGATAAGAAGTAGGGAGCGATCCGCTTATGCACTGATTTCTATGATTTGAATCATGCCTGTCCTAAGGATAACTTCCCCACACCATTTATAGATCAGATTTTGGATGAGTGTGTGGGTAGCGAGGTGTTCTCCTTTATGGACGGATTTTTCGGGTATAATCAGATTCAGATTAAACTTCAGGACCAACATAAGACAGCATTTATTTGTCCTTGGGGAACATTTTCATATTAGAAAATGCCTTTCGACCTTAAAAACGCCGGAGCTACATTTCAACGGGCGATGACCTTGATCTTCCACGATCTCAAGTCTATTATTGAAGTATTTTTGGATGACCTCGCTGCTCATTCTTGTATGAGAATGCGTCATCCCTATCACTTGAGATTGGTATTCGAAATATGCCGGCACTATTCAGTTATATTAAATCCTCATAAGTGCATCTTTTGCGTGAAGTCAGGTCATTTGTTAGGATTCATCGTTTCAAGGGAGGGTATAAGAGTCGACCCTTTGAAGGTTGAGGCAATACTTCAGTTGTCTCCTCTGAAGAATATTCATCATCTTTAGTGTTTGCAAGGCATGGCAAAATTCTTATGAATATTTGTTGTTAACTTTGCCAATTTGAATAGAGGCTTCATGCGTCTCCTTAAGAAGGATACTCCCTTTGAGTGGGATGAGCAAGCCCAGGAGTCCTTTGATGCACTCAAGCAAGCCCTAGCATCGGCCCCGGTGATTAGTCCTCTGGATTATAGCCATGATTTTCTATTATATGTGGCCGCATCTTTAGAGATGATTGGTATGGTTTTGGTTCAAGAGGATGAAGAGCTCCATGAGCATGTCATACATTATCTGAGCTGAAACTTTATTGATGTAGAGATTCGTTATTCTCATGTCGAGAAGCTTGCTTTAGCTACCGTACATGCGGTTCAGCGTTTGAGACATTATATTCTCCTTCACCAAACCTTGGTTGTGGCCCATGTCAATCTGTTTCAGTTTGTCCTCACACAAAGGATGATTGGGGGAAAGTATAATAAATAGATTTTCATTCTGCAAGAATTTGATCTCGAGTTTGTTTTGGCAAAATCGAAGAAGTCTTTAGTCTTTGCAGAGTTCATATCGGATTTTCTGAATGATACTGAGGAGTTGGTTTGTGAAGATTCATTTGTTGATGAACACATCTTCTTAATCTCAACATTAGACCATGGTATGGAGATATCATAGTATATCTGCAAACACAGAGGACCCCTACTCACCTCTCGCGAGATGAACGAAGATGATTACGTCACGTCTCTAAGAATTACCTTATAGTGGACAATACTTTGTACCGCCGTGGGGTAGATTCCATTTTATGACGTTGTTTAACTCATGACGAGGCTGAGGTTGTGCTAAATGATTGCCATGGAGGGGCATGTGGTGGTCATTTATCTAGGCTTTCTACAACTCAAAATATTTTGAGAGCGGGTTATTTCTGGCCGTCGATCTTTAAAGATTGTGTAGATGTGGTCGATAGGTGCCACCCTTGCCAGGTGTTTGCACGTAATATGCGCTCGAAACCTGCCCCGTTACATCCCATTATCACCGTCGGTCCCTTCACTAAGTGGGGGCTCGATTTTATGGATTGTAACCTAGCTTCGGCCGGGGGGCATCATCATATTATAGTGGCTGTGTATTACTTCATGAAATGGGCTGAGGCTATGCCTACAATAAAATCCGATGGTGAGACATCCGCTCACTTCGTATTCAACCAAATCATTACTCGGTTCGGGATTTTGAAAGAGCTTGTCACTGACCATGGCTCGCACCTTCAGAACCGTATGATGGAAGAGTTGGCATCCAAGTTAGGGTATAAGCAAGAGCACTCCTCTTCTTACTACCCCCAAGCAAATGGATAGGTAGAGGTAGTGAATAAATCACTCAAATCCATTCTCCAACGAACCATCACACAAAGCAAGATTAATTGGCACGTTATGTTATATCCTGCTTTGTGGGCATATCGAACCGCGGTTAAGACTGCAACTGGTTTTTCTCCATATCAGCTTGTACATGGAGTGGAGTCGATATTGCTGGTTGAATGTGAGATTCCTTCGTTGAAGCTAGCTGTGAAACTCTTACCAGACACTTCACCTTTGGAGGAGCGTTTGGTTCACCTTGAGCAACTTGATGAGCAGCGTCGAGATGCCTTGGTGGCTCTAGAGGTTAATAAGCATCGCATTAAGGTCCAATATGATAAGTTTGTCCATCCAAGAGTGTTTAGTGAAGGATACTTGGTCCTCTTATGGGATCAACCGAAAGAACCCTTGGGGGCAGGGAAGTTCAATCCTATGTGGCATGGTCCTTACGTGGTCAAGCATGTGTTAGAGAAGGGTGCCTATGAGTTAGTGGACTACGAAGGCACGGCTTTGGTGGATCCTAGAAATGGGATCTATCTTAAAAAATAATATGCATAATCTTTAGCCAAGGATGCTTGTTGTATATTAGTGTACAGCTTTGCATAGTTAGGTCTTTTTCTTATCGTGATCGGGTTTGTGATTAGTTTCTGTTTCTTTTGGCAGATGTCAAGGGAATATTCCACCTACATAGGATTTGCGGATGGTGCAAGCCGTCACACTCAACACTCAGCCTCTGCTGCTTGGGTGATTTATACTCCTATGGGTCAGGTTCTATCTTCAGGAGGTGTATGTCTACAGCCATCTTCCAACAATGTTGCTGAATATAGCGCAGTTATCGAGCTTCTATGGGATGCCATTCTACATGGCATTCTATCTCTTGAGGTACGTCTTGATTCACAGTTATTAGTGTCACAGCTCAATGGTTTGTACCATGTTAGAGATCCGACGTTATTGAGAAGGTTCTTACGGGTGAGATTGTTAGAATGACAATTTGACACTATAACATATATACACATTCCAAGAAATAATAATCAAGTTGCTGACTCATATGCTAACTACGTGTTATATTGTCATTTGTCTCATTCATAATAAATTAATCACAAACACATTTTTTACACATGTAAATAAATAAATTGATCACCATAAAACTTTTTTATATATACAACAAAATGTGGTAATACATAGTGTCATGATACAAAATTGGGGCTCTCAAGCCACCATCATATAATACACGGTAGTACAAAACATATACACTCCTAGGTGTCTAATCCTGTGGAGGATGAGGAGGGTTGTGATCATGGAATGTCACTACAGCTCTAGCTAGCCATCAGAATAAATGCACCCATGCGCTCTAGCTAGCCATCAGAATAAATGCACCCATGCACATGGTACACCCACCACCTGCTGCTGCATGGCCTCAAGAAAGTCCTCGACTTGCGCCATGGGAACTCTATGAGTCAGTCTCACGAAGTTGGTATGAATGCTCTGGAGCGTTCGCTCCGCATATGCACCCATGATGTCATCTCCTCTTCCCCTCCGTCTATGATGAGGGAAGCCCTCTGGACACCGTGGTCCCACATCTGCATAGCAATGATAGATGTCGCTATGTATTGTCACGCAAAAAAATATCTTTTTGATTTCACATAATCAAGAAAATTAAAAAATGAAATAACTCAAAAAATTTAAAAACAGTCAGGGTCGAGATTTGTTACCTATATCGCCATATGCCGATCCTGGTGGTAATGGAATGTCTGGGTCACCTCGGAAATCTATCCCTGCATAGGGATAGTCATCAATGGAAACAATCTGTCATCGCCACCATGGAAAGAAGTCATCTGGGTATAGGTTGGCCACCCTACCACCCCCTAGTCTATGCATAGCATCTGCCCAACGCCATTGGGCTGGATCTTGAACCCCGTGGAGAGGAACGTCCACTCTAGGGCTCAATCCTGGAACACGCTCGAATAAAAATGTGCTCAGAATACTGCTGAACCCGAAGTTCCATACCCTACCTTCCTTACACTCACTGATATGGTGTTTCATGTTGCTTAGTAGTGTCATACTCCAGTCATAGATGGTCGGTCTCATACACTCCACCGCATAGAACATCATAGGCCGAGAGGCCTGATGGAGTGATGCTAAGCTTGCTATCCTGCCCAGCGTCAGTAGTATGGCCTTTAGGCCCAGCACCTGTATAGCATTGGTGGGGACTTGACTCCCCACCTTCTCCATATCTGGGTAGCAGTACATAGCTATGTACTCATCGACAGTTAGACCACCTCCTGGCCCACCTCAGGAACGAAGGTTCACCCCATCCCCTCATCTA
This sequence comes from Pseudotsuga menziesii, assembly GCA_001517045.1. Classification (NCBI taxonomy): domain Eukaryota; kingdom Viridiplantae; phylum Streptophyta; class Pinopsida; order Pinales; family Pinaceae; genus Pseudotsuga; species Pseudotsuga menziesii. The sequence continues at coordinate 721,630 of LPNX010149935.1, forward strand.
GATAGCCCTGTGATGAAGTATATGTCCTCCACCTCTATGGTGAGGGACATCCCATCTATCTGGAAGGACTCCAAGTCTGGATCCCAATAATCTACCGGCATCTATAGTAGTCTTGGTTTGGCCCTCAAACCACCAAGACACCAAAACTTGTAGATTCTGCATGCACGTAAAACTTGCTGAGCCATTAAGTCGGCCCTTACTACTTCCTCTACCTCACCATGCTCACGCTCTCTCCACTCTAGCACCATCCTGCAAGAGAAATTGCAAAACTATCCATTATATTCTTGTAAAACCTTATGCGTGGCCTCATACATGACTGTTTTGCAAACAACCGCGTATGTATGCGTGTTTTAGCCCCTTTTCCGCATATAGCCTGCCCTATACGCGAAAAAATCCTCGATATCCACATGGGCCGCAGTGCTCATGTAGAGATGGCCTAAAAAACTCATTTAACCATGAAAACCTACAAAAATTATATCAAAATGCAAGAGGAGAGCATGAGTAAGTACCTGGAAGAAACGGTTGTGAATTCCGCCTGCTGGATCTCCTGGAATTTGCAGTTGAAAATCAGAGCTCAAATGGGTAAAAGTTTCAAATGATTTCTATTTTTTACTATTTATAGAAAAATTTTCAAATATTTGAAAATTTTTACCCCCTTTTCTATAGTTTCGACATTTTCTGACCATTTTTTACCATTTTTGACATTATTGGTGTTGTAGATGACCTTTTTCAGTGTCGTTTCAGCCATTGGATTGACCTGTTCATGCTGATCTCAAGTATCATGACTAAATTGGCATATAGGTTAGGTTTCACCACCATTTGCATTTTGCATGACCTTATGACCATATCACCATGACCTTAGGTATGAACCCACTCTATTATGTCACGGAACCTTCTTGCTGCTTTAGAAGTGGCATGATGTGAGTGGTAGAGCTTCACCTTACATGGGTACCCTAGTTAGCTCCTTATTTGTATTTGGTGCCCATGCCAATGTTTTCTCCTTTAGGGTGTGGGAGTCCATTATGTAGTACTTCCATGACATTTCACAAGAGCCTCATACTCCTCTTGATCTTATGCTGGCCTATTTCCCTCAAGACTCCCTTATGTCAAGTTGTGAATGCATTATCATGAGCTTTTCCTCCTTTATTAATCTTTATGCCGGCTCCCCTGACATTGCGTTTCAGCCATATAGCCCGAGCTTGTCTCATGGCTAGCCATGCAGAGCCATTTTTTATATCCTTTGCAGCTTGATTCCCTTTTACCGGGAGGGGATTTTCCCCCGAGTGTCGATATCCTACACATGTATCCTTGCATTGAGCATAGGTATGTTCCACTGCTTGGAACTAGTTTGTTTGCCCTTATGACACTCATCTCCTCCTAGTTTGTAACTATAAAGCTAGTTTATTCTTTTTTCAAGCTTTTCAAATAACTGAAAAAGTCCAAAAAAAAATCACAAAACCAGAAAGCCGGACAAGGAAAGATGTTATCTTTGGCAGCTGTCGAGTTGTGTCGCCTTCGAACAGAGCACTGTATATCACATCCATTGGTTGGGTTATAGTTTGACTTTAGGAGTTGTACTCATTTATCTGAGTTTATCTCCATCGACTGGTTAAGCTTCCAGTCCCTATGGAGCCTCTGTTGATGCCTTCTATGTCACAGAGATGTCCCAGTTTGTATATCGAGTCTATGCTACCTTCATTCAGTCACCATACGTCATTATGCTTTTGTTCGAAGGAATTTTAAACTTGTGTCGGCCATTCCTCAGTTATATTGACTTTGCATGTCGGCTATTCCCAGTACAGTTACTGGTTTGTGCACTTTATGATCGAGTCCTTCCACATTATACAGCCTTGCTGAGTACCTCGTGTTGGATGATGGGGGATGCCTTAATTCCCTCCTTCCAGCAGATTTCATCCCATCGACTTCAGATCATTTATTCTGGGATTGGAGTCTAGAGTCATGTTGAGTGCCTTGAGACTTGCAGTCATCAATGGTAGGTTCTCTCGCCATCAACAGTTTCTTGGGAATACATCAATGTCCCTTGATCGATGGATCCTCTCAAGTGTTTGACCTCAACACATTTATTCACACTTGTTATTTTTCACTCTAGTATCTTGATTCCCATCTTCATTATCAGTGGGTAATCTCGCGTCTGTTAATGGTATACATTAATGACCAGTAATCAGATGATGGACTACTATGTTCGACCTCGACACCTCTATTCGCATAGTAGGACATGTACTCGTATCGTTTTGTGTAGAAGACTTTCTAGATTGGTGGCATCTCTTATATGATACCTCCTTGATCGTGCCAGTGTTCATGAGATTTCAGATCTCGTGACTTGATTCCAGTATATGTCAGACATTTCTAGCCACTATGGAGATCTTGATCTGTTCATCCATTTTGGAGATCATAGTACTTTGTATATCTTCATCATGGAGATTCTGATCTATGTATATTGTACATGGCTATGACCACATATGTGACATCATGTATCATGCTTATTCATGGCCATTGTACTCTTATGTATCCGGGACTGATATATGTACTTGCAGTTATATGCAGAGTTGTATTATTGTACTATGCTGATTGGGTGGCTGGTCTTCCATTTGGGATCCTTCATCACTCCACTTCTGGGATGGACTTATAATGTATTTCGGCCATCGTATGAGCCCTCTGACCTCACACATTAGGGGGCATCTGTTATAGTGGATTTCACCACTCTAGCTGAATCACACTTTATATGGCCTTCCCTTGTCCCGCTGTAGACTCATTAGCCCCTATGGACTACTTTTTGTCTTTTGATGTTTCCTTGATCATCCCTGAAAACATATGAAAAATTATATACGTGGCTTTTAAACCTATAACCACATACATACGTGGGTTTGACCCCTATAACCGCGTACATCAGGATGTGTGAATAATTCAAATCCTTTTGGAGTTTTCCTTGACATGGATCCAACTCATATGACTCCTGGCCTTCCATATGCCTTGAGATTGCACAGATTCAACCTTTCATTATCCCTTTGAAAGCTATATAAGGAACCCCTTGGTACATTGAAAGCATAAGAGAGAATTGAGAGCAATGAAACTATAGTCCATTGTTGCTGGAACTTATGCTTGAGTCTACATCCCTTTGTCCCTTGGAGCACTGTTGTGTTCTTCCCAAGCTTTCCTTTTGCTAGTGAGCTTGCTATCGAGAGATGGAGGATTGAAGTGGTGGAGGCCCAAGTGGGGGATTCAGTTTCTCCAGTTCGCAGACGTGCCGTCAGAGGTTGTATCTTGTAATCTTTGATTTATATTAATAGAAATATCTTTTCCTGTCCAATAATGTGTATTTCAATGAATATTTTATCCATGGGATTATGTCAAATTCTTTTACATTATTGATTATATATTCTAGAATATATATAACACCATGATATATAGTATTCTTGTATTGTTTACTTGTTGTTGAGGAAGTGTTATAGCAATTCAAGCTGAAGATTGGAAAGTGCAACGGGTGTTGTAAAGGAAAATGTCCTATGGCTAGGTTTAAGAGGCCATCAATGTACTGGGGTTGAAAGAGAGATGAACAATGTTCAGAAAGTATATATAAACAAGATTCAGAGATGAGAAAGGTCCACACCTGACTAACCGAAGGCTGGTCCAAGCTTTCTCTTCAATCCTCTTCTTGCTCCTCTCGCTCCAAGAGACCTGCAAAACAAGTTATACCTTCCTCAATCCATTATGACCACATATAAGACAATGATAATCAAATGAATATGAAACAATGATCTGAATAACATTATAATATGATCATAAACAGAGATTCAATCACACATTGAACAATGATTTGGGAAGAAGAAGGACATCACATCTTTATTAATCTTGAAAACAAGTACAAGTATACCTTCTCTTCAAGTTTGGCACCTCACGAAACGTTGATCTGGTTCTTCTGCTTCTCTTCTCCAAAGAACTCAGCCTCCAAGCTCTGCAACACAAGGGGAAGACCTCCAGGGAAAAGGTGTGGGCAAAGAGAGTCTCGATTCCTCCAGCATAAGAATGCAGAAATTCCAGTCCCCTCTCATGGACCTCCCTACCTCTATTTATATGGGTGAAATAAGGTAGTTTCAAAGGTTGGAGAAGTTACAGTAGTTAAAGAAATTAACTTAAATGACTTAACTAATCTCCAATTAACTCATGTTTTAATGTTTAAATGCTAAGAGGCACATTCGTGGGTTTGCCTTAAGGAAAATCGTGAATGGACAAAAAATGCATTTTTAGAGTATTTTTGGGCATTTTCATACTTTGGTGTCTTCTATAAAGTTTTAGATAACTGAAATAAATTTCCAACGGTGTAGATATGGGGTCAAACGGAGTTACAAAACTCAAGATATGGGTCCTCCAAGATAGGTGTTTTTTCAGTGACTTTCAATGACTTTCATGAAGGGTCATCATGGAAATGTCGACATGCAACGGGATCATGGGAAAGTGGTCACAGGAAGAGAAGTGTCATTTTGAGCTATAACGGATGCCCCCTGATGTGTGAGTTTAGAGGGGAAGACGATAGCCGAAATACATTATAAAGGAAACTACTGAGTATGGAGAGAGCAGAGAATCCAAGATCGAAAGGCTCGAACAAAGGTACCTGTAAGAGAGATAAATGTCAGAAAAACTGATCTCTGGGACATACACGTCCATTTACAACATCGCCATAAAGATATAGGAGGATCTAACATATGTATAACTGAGGAAACTATCATGGTCGCTCAATATGCAAAAAGGTGCCATATCAACTCTAAAGGAGTCATGGCCACAAATGAACAAGGTGGATCCATACTCAACAATCGATCATAGCCACAAAAAATACAAGGTGGATCTATGTCTCAGCAAAATGTCATATAAAGTATAACAAGGTCTTGCGCAACTTGGGCAATAGCAAAATATGACAATGCTACTGTCGGCCCCAAGATCTTTAATCCAAACCGCCAAAAAAAGGTACGAATCCTAACCATGCGAATAAAGGAGCTGAAGTCGAACATGGAGGAAGCCGTTTGATTACTGGTCTATAATGAGAACCATTAACAAACACGAGGGAAACCACCATTAATGAAAATGGTCCCCAAGGTACCTAGTACATTCTAACAAGTGTGATTACAAGGACTTGAAGTTGAACACTTGAAGAATTCATTGAGTAGGAGACATTAAGGTATTCCCACTACCCAATAGCGAGGGAAATTGCCATTGAGGACAACAATTCCCAAGGTACTATCATAAAACTCTAAATCTCTTTCCCAGAGCAAGAGGTGTTGCAGTCGATAGGAAGAGATCCGTTGGAAGGAAGGCATTAAGGCATCCTTCATCATCCAACACGAGGTAAGTCAAAGACTAATTGGATCTAGAATTGGTACTGAATTTCACAAAAAGGACCGCTGAAGACATGATGTAATGAACTGATACCAGGGAATGGTCGACACAAAAGTTCAAGGCAACTACAAAATGGATGACAAAGGTTTAATCCTTGAACAGTGAGCACGACACAAAAGTAACTTAGGCAGCTTTTGACACAAAAGGACCAACGAAACAAATATATAATGTAGGAAACATTAACAGATTCCCCATATAGTTAGAAAAGAGACCAACTGGAGGAGTAAGAAACTCTGAATCAGGATAAGGTCAAAAAACTAGGACCCAACTGTTGATAGACTCAAAACTGGTGCTTTTTTCAAGGAAACAAGACTTCCTGCCATGATGGAAAAAGACATGGAAATAAACCTTCCCCTTCCCTTCTTTCTTGTAAAGGTTTAACAAGTCCAAGAAAGCAAACTCGGGACCATCTTCATTTTTTGACAAGCTCGAAGAAAATAAAGAAGAATGCTTGATAAGGCACTAATTCGTGGATTTTATGAGCCCGAACTAGTACATGCTCGACGGTGTTTTCATAGTTTAGAGAGTTTGAAAACTCCAAAGAAAACTCCAGGGGGGTCCTTTTTCGTACAATTTAGTCTCATGAGGCCAAAAAAGTATAAAACAAACCAAAGAAGAACTCTCTTAACTTCCAAAGAAGAAAAGGTGCACCTTTTTCGTATTTAGTCAAGAAGGTCTGAAAAAGGTTAAATTACCACCTACCCAACGCTCCTTCAAAAGCAACATATAGCCTGATTTTTACGAGTGTGAAGGAAGGCAAGATCACTCGGAAAGATCCATTTGATTACGAGAAATGGAGCTTACAACAATAAACTCGATGCTTTGTTCTTTAGGGTTTAACGAGCATGACAAAGACATAAAGTACAGTCGGAATCTTTTTCATGTTTTGGTCCAGAGCACGAAAAAGAGAAAGCTAAGCTCATACCGGGAGTTCCTTTTCCGTAAGTTTAGTCCCTCAGGTCTAGAAAAGAGATAAACCTATGCTTGAGAATACTCTTCTCAATTCAAAAAGAAAAGAGATGGATCCTTTCTCGTATTATTCCACATGGTCCGAGAAAGAGATAACCTACCACCAATGTGGATGCCCATTCACATATTCTTAACGAGCCTGAATGGACAAGTTTACTCGGCAGTCAAGTCTATTTTAAGGATTCAGACTGGGGCGTAAAGAAACTCAAAATATTTCTCGTGAATTTTTAACGAGTCTAGAAAAGTCAACTCGTATCCTCCTTAATGTTTTTAACGAGCTCGAAGGAGAACAGAAAGAATGCTCTAAATGTGAGGAGACGAGTGTCATAGACAAACGAAACTAGTTCCAAGCGCAAGGAACAAACCTATGCATAATGCAAGGAAATTGAGCAAGATAAGGACACACGGGGAAGGTCTCCTCGGGGTAAAAGGTGTCAAGTTGCAAAGGCGAAATGATACAAGGCTTAGCGGAAATGAGAACAAAGATGAGGTCTTATACAACGAGCTAAAAGCGTGGAAGACGGCATCAGGCTCATAAGCGCGAGCAAGGCATATGAAAATGCAATTACAGCTTGAACAACAAGGTGAGGCCCATAAACAGATGTGAATCTAACTAATAATCCTGTCTCCAAGAAACAACAACATCAAAAGAAGCGATCTGATGCGGGTCACTTTGGCAGAAACACTTGTGACTTTGCTATCTTCTACAAAAGGAAAAGTCAAGGCAGAATCAACCGAAGAATATTCTATAGGACCAAGGCTCAAGGGTTTATAATCAAGAAGATCAACCTCAGAAGAGAAGCGAAAATCAAGAAGGGAGATAGAGCCTGCAGGAACAAACTCAATATCACAGGAGCTGAGAAATTCATAAGAAAAAAATCAAACTCATCAGGATCACTGACTTGCTTTTCAAATGAAGAATCAAAAGACTTAACAAAAACCAACATAAGAAAAAGGGAAGGCTTACTATGCAAATCAGGGTTAGACTTAATCACAACTGAAAAAGAAGGTCAGACTGTATCAAAGACTCCAGGAAGACTTCATTCGAAAGGAGGAAATCATCCGAGATAGGACACATATCTGAACTTTCAAATGGATGGATAGAGTGGAGAGAAGGCTCTACAATCTATATAGGATGACTCACCCGATCAACCACTGGGACCAAGTCCTGAGAAGGTAAGCATGAAAACAGAGGCTACCTCTCAGTAGCAATTGAACACAAATGACAAGAAGCCACATAGTTCACCTGTGGAGGGGTAGTGTCTACAGAAACACTGGGAATCAATAAAGGAAATACTTGGTCTCTAGTTGGGTCAGGAGACGGATCAAGAAAATCCAACTGATCGATAGTGACAATTTCTTCACCATGATTAAAATACATCACACGAAAGAATGTTGACACCACAGCTTGCATGGCATAGACATAATCACGTCCAAGGAGCATATTAAAGTCCAAGGGGTCTTCTATCACCATGAAGTCAACTAAGACGGTCTTCCCACCCAAAGTAACAGGTGTTTGAGCAAGAATTCCCAAGGCTAAACAAGTTCTTCTATCAAACGCCAGTAACTGACTAGCATTCGACACAAGGCTGGGAGATCCCATGCCTCGCCAAGCACGAGCATACAAAATACTAACTGAGGCTCCTTCATCAACAATACAATGAACAATCATATATGGTTCAACTTTGACCTTTATCTGGAAAGGTGCAGGGGAAGGAAGGAGCGGCTCAACTAGGCTATCCCAATCAAAGGAAGCAATCCGAGAGCTTGGTGGGGGTTGATCCAAAACAAGTTCAGTGCCCCTTGTTTAGTAAGTTCTGAACTGGCAGCGAAGAAAATGTGACTAGTAGACACTTCACTCTCCAAAGGAAGAGTGGGGTTGATCGATACTGGAATCGATTCAACCGCATCGTGAAAGTCACTCTCCGAAGGGAGAGTGGGATTGACCAAAAATGACATTGGTTCAATCACATGAGGAGCACTCTCTGAAAGAAGAGTGGGGTCGACCAAATCTGATATTTGTTCGACCACTTGATCAACCAAAGGTTGAGTAGGATGTTGAGAAACTATAGGGTGTTCAGAAGAATGAAATTCATGAGTCTTGGACCACACTCTTCGCACCTATGGGATAGTAGGGAACAGATGAGTAAGATGACCTCCCTTGCATAGCACACAAGGGAACTTAAGATGATGCTTCAAACGACCAGTTTTCTCAATGGTATCAGCATGACTAGCAATTGCTAACTATTTTCTCTCAACATGACCTGCAGAGGATGAGATTTTTCCCCCAGCATGAACAACAGAGGCTGGGTGACTGGGTCCAACCTCACTAAGAGAGGCTGGTTGTTGAGAGACTCCATAATGTTCAAAAACGGGATGACCATG
>LPNX010149935.1:730441-796667 GCA_001517045.1 Pseudotsuga menziesii
GCAATAGAAGGGAATTTATAAGTAAGGTGGTCTCCCTCACAAAGCTTACAAGGAAACTTGATCTTGTGTTTTGAACGGGTAGACTTGTCAACAGTGTCAACATGACTCGCAGTGGTTGACGAATTGTCTCCAGCATGAAGTACAGAGGCTGAGAGACTGCCCCCAGCATGCCTGGCATAGGTTGAGAGACTGGGTCGAACATGACTTGTAGAGGTTGGACGGGCACCATTAACATGAACAACAGAGGTTGAATGGTTAGGATCAACATGCTTTGCAGCAGTTGAGTGTGTGCCCTAGCTTGAGCAACAGAGGCTGGGTGAACGGATCCAACGTGAACAACAGAGGTTGGATGGGGAGGTTCAACTTGAACACCAGAGGTTGAACGAGTGCACTCAACGTGAACACCAGAGGCTGAGTGACCGGATCTGACATGACCTGAAAAGGTTGGAAGGATCCCACCAGCTTGATCACCAGAGGCTGGATGGATAGCTCCAACATGAACAATAGAGGTTGGATAAGAAGGTTCAACTTCAACAACAGAGGTTGAATGGGTGCACTCAACGTGAACACCAGAGGTTGAGTGACTAGATCCAACATGACCTGTAGAGGTTGGATGGGTGCCCCCAGCCTGAAAAATCGAGGCTGGGTGGTGAGGTTCAAATTGACTTGCAGAGGTTGAACGGGTGCCCCCTTGCTTATGTGGTTTCTTCCTATTCCTCCTTCTTTTACTTTTTTTAGACTGTCGGTTACTAGTATCAATATTTTCACCGCATGAGGTAGAAGGAGGAGGATAACTAACTACAGGTGAAGGGGAAGCAGGGTTTTGATGCTCTTGATATAAATAGCTCACTTGAGAAGCATCAGGAGCATTCAGGACAGTGGGAGTGGAAAACAACCACATCGGTAGCCCTAGGGTGAATCCCAGAAGATTCAAGGTGGCCATCAAGGGAACACCAACATTCCCTGTGAGAGGAATAGGACAAGTAGCTCCCCTCATGGGGATCTCTTGGTTGGTGTTCAAAGGGGTGTTAGCCATAGATTCAAAACAAGAGACAAAGTTTGAGGTTGATGGTCAACCAAAATTACAAAGCAGACACCTAAAGGCCCACTAAGTACAAACAAACCACACAGCACTCACTAAAAATTCCTAAAGCCCAACAGACAAACAGGTATAATATGTACTTTCCAGAAGAAAGCTGATAGACAGTTACTTGGCGTCCCTGTAGATGTTCTTAGGCACAAGCGGAGGAATCACCCACCACCCTCCCACACTTTCTATCGGGGTTATCTTCCAAGTCTGTCCAAGTTCAACCATAAATAACCTTCCGGTGTACCTGTGTATGAACCCTAGATGTCAAGAGACTAAAGGCTACCTTAACTACACCAACAGTCTGGGGGGACAGTCGTCAGCTGAACTCGTACACATGGGCAGGGTAGCTGAGCTTGAAACTCTGTCTAGGACAGAATCCCCAGATGCGTAAAAGTCCTGAGTTACATTTTGACAAGGATTCGGAGGGTTATCTCCTCTGTCCAAGCCTCCACGCGGCCTAGTGCTTAACTCCCGTTTGAGAGGAACTTCCCAGATACAGTCGATGAAGTCAAGGATTTACCTAGTGAAAGGTCCACTACGTCTGAGTTTTATAACTTGTGGAAATTTTACACTTCCTAGCCCACAAGTCTAGCCTAAGCTAGTAGGTGAAAGGCCCCTAAAAAACAAAACTTACTAGTAAATTTTAAATTATACTTTCATTTTAAAGGGATGTTTCTTACTCAAGAGGAAATGGAATGGTAAACTGGTGGTGTTTTGACTCAAAATTGAAACAAAATGACTAAGGAAAGAGATATGATATGCAAAATCAAACTATTCTCTTTATATTTTCAAATAGAAAACTTGAAAGCCAAAATATCAAATCTTTTTTTTATATTTTTCCAAAAACAACGATATGCTATGCAATCTAGACTAAAAACCTAATCTACATGCATATAGAGAAAACATGTGTTTTTGTATTTTTCTTTTATAAATGCAAAAGAAAAATCATCCTATCAACTAATGCAAGCAAGTACTGAAAGCAAAGAAAATAGACAACTACTCTACTCCCCACAAGCAAACCTTAGGTTTCCCTAAAGTTAGATATCAACCTCTCTTGAAAAAGAAAACTTACGACAGTAAATAAGCCAACAACTTTGGAATGAAAAGACCGAGAAAATAAGACTGATATAAACAAAGGTCAAGAAGTCCCAAGCATCAATCTAGACCTACAAACAAAGGCTACTCAGTACCTTGTCCAACAAGGTCAAGCCAAAGAAATAGGTGGGGGGGGGGGACAAGCAGCAAAAACCAAGTTCTTTTTAATTTTCTTTTATAAAGGAAAAAGAAAAAATACCTACAAAGCAAAAGCATGCAGATAACAAGAACAAAGCAAAAGGAACTCTGCTAAACAACCACCAAACAAACTCTAGAGTGCTCTAAAGTCAGTATAAACCCTACTTGGAAAGGAAGGCTTGTATAAAAGACAAGTCTACTATTTTGGCAAGGTGAATTTAACCAACAAAAGAAGAAGGAAACCAACACCAAAAAGATTTTGAAAATCAAACCAAAGTCAAGAATAGAGGCTGACCAAAAACATAAGCCAAAAATCATACCAAGCAAAGGAGGCAAGGGGGAAGAGCAAAGAACAAACCAAATGCTATAAAAGGCTAAAAATCTAGCATGCACCTAAGATACACTAGACTTGAGAGAACTTGAATCAAATAAAATGTATAAAAGCAAAGAACTGAAACACACAGGCTAATAGAACCAAACACAACCAACTAAGGAAGGCTAGGAACCCTAGCTTGGGTGCAAGCAATGACAAGAATCACTGCAGGCTTACAAAGGCAAGTGAGAATCAGCCACTGTCAGAAGACAGACTGAAAAAACAGATCCCAAGATCCTGAACATAGGTCTGAACAAAGACACTTTAACCTACAACCCAAACCGGCCAAAATACTTCAGCATGCAAACAGTAAACAATCCAAGCAAAAAGGCTCAAGGGCTTCCGAAAAAGCACAAACTATGATCAACAGAGGCACCCAGATAGGCCAAACAACATTTATAAAGAAAATCCACTCAGAAACAAGGATTACCCAAAGAAAAGACCAAGCAAACTTTAACTTTAAAAATCCCCACTTCCAGGAGTGTTCGCGACTGTCTATAAGGGCAAGTCACGAATGACTCGCGACTGTTCAGTGAAGCAACCCGCGAATACAAGACTGTATTCGCAACTGTCTAGAACAACAACTCGCAAATAGGTAGAAAAATCCCAAAAAAAGGTCAAAAGCTACCCAAAAAAGGCAGGGGAAGTGTGTAATCAGACTGGAAAGGTGTTCCTAAGTGGAAAAAAAGGACTTGAAACAATGCAAAAACTGAAAAGAATCAAGAGAAACCCCAAACAGACAAGGCTATCCCCAGTGGAGTCTCCAGTTCTGTTGTAAAGGAAAATGTCCTATGGCTAGGGTTTAAGAGGCCATCAACGTACTAGGGTTGAAAGAGAGATGCAAAATGTTCAGCAAGTATATATAAACAAGATTCAGAGATGAGAAAGGTCCACATCTGACTAACCGAAGGCTGGTCCAAGCTTTCTCTTCAATCCTCTTCTTGCTCCTCTCGCTCCAAGAGACCTGCAAAACAAGTTATACCTTCCTCAAGCCATTATGACCACATATAAGACAATGATAATCAAATGAATATGAAACAATGATCTGAATAACATTATAATATGATCATAAACAGAGATTCAATCACACATTAACAATGATTTGGGAAGAAGAAGGACATCACATCTTTATTAATATTGAAAACAAGTACAAGTATACCTTCTCTTCAAGTTTGGAACCTCACGAAACCTTGATCTGGTTCTGCTGCTTCTCTTCTCCAAAGAACTCATCCTCCAATGTCTGCAACACAAGGGGAAGACCTACAGGGAAAAGGTGTGGGCAAAGAGAGTCCCGATTCCTCCAGCATAACAATGCAGAAATTCCAGTCCCCTCTCATGGACCTCCCTACCTCTATTTATATGGGTGAAATAAGGTAGTTTCAAAGGTTAGAGAAGTTACAGAATTTAAGGAAATTAAGTTAAATTACTTAACTAATCTCCAATTAACTCATGTTTTAATGTTTAAATGCTAAGAGGCACATTTGTGGGTTTGCCTTAAGGAAAATCGTGAATGGACAAAAAATGCATTTTGTGGGTACTTCTGGGCATTTTCAGACTTTGGTGTCTTCTAGAAAGTTTTAGCTAACTGAAATACCTTTCCAACAGTGTAGAGATGAGGTCAAATAGAGTTACATAACTCAATATATGGGTCCTCCAATATAGGTGTTTTTTCAGTGACTTTCAATGACTTTCATGAAGGGTCATCATGGAAATGTCGACATGCGACGGGATCATGGGAAAGTGGTCACAGGAAGAGAAGTGTCATTTTGACCTATAACAGAATAAGGTACTAATTCAACCGTGGATCTACTTCAACCATCCAGAATAAGGTACGAGGTCTGATCCTTTAGTGTTAGGCATTTTATTTCTATTGCATATTGGGAAAGATTGATTTTTGGAGTCAAGATGTCTGTTGTGGTACCCCAATCCATAGGAATTTCTCTCTATAACATACCTTCCATCTATCCTACAAATGCAGTAAACCTCCACTGAATACCAAGTTCAAATTAAAAATGATTTCTAAGATGGAAATCTCGTAGATATCACCAGAATCCTCCATCATATCATTCGAGTACCTATCAAGTGGTTAACCCCTCAAAATCAGCACCATAGCCCCAGTACACTCCTCATTTGTTGCATGCATTCTTACTAATTGAGGACATCTCTAAAAACCATCCCACTAACCTCTTCCACAGAATTTGAATTTCGATTTTTGCAGGTACTCAGAAGCACAATTCGGGGATGAAGAAAGAGGAACTACTCTCAGGCAAGAACTAGGAGACATCAGCTACCTAGAATCACATTCAGAAGTCTACTAGTTCTTCAAAGATGCAGGATGCTACAAATTTTGTGAGAAAATCCAAGGTTCACACCAGTAGGTTGCAGAAGCATTTGCCCTTTATTTTCATGGCTCCAAGGCATTGATAGGAAAATAGGAATTCTTAGTGGATGAAACGCTAATTATAGAGGTGACAGAACTCCCAAGAACTGGGGATAAGTTGTTTAATACCACCATCACAAAATATGTTGAGCTCATATCATATTTAAAACATGAACATAGATATATTGTATGGAAGAAGAGTGTTCCATCCACCTGGCTAGGGGAGAGGTCACGGCAATTACTGAAAGCAATTTTGGTGTACATTACCCGTGAAGGCGGGTACGATAGGGCCATGATATATCACTTCAAGCTCATGAACCATTTTATGGGAAGGATCCCCTTAAACCTACCCTTATACCTCCACAAGAGCTTGACAAAGATGGCACACTAGGTGAAGGCCGAGCCCACCAAAATCATAGGAAGACTATCTCACCATGGCCTAATACAACTTATTGTCCAAGAATGGTTGCAAAGGAAAAACATAGCATTGACACAATTTTTGTTCTAGAATGAGTTTGAAATAGGCCTACATCCAGAAGAGAAAGGAAATTATCCTTCGAAGAAATCCACCACCCCTAGGAGTGGAAAGAGAAAAAGAAGGGCTATCTCACCAGCAACTGTAGATCAGCCTTCTTCCCCTTCTAAAACCAACCAGTCTAAAATAAACCTAGAATTCAGTGAAAAGGGAAAGGAAGTCCTAGCACAATGTGAAAACATTCTGAACTTACCCTACTCAGACTCAAAAGAAGAAGGAAGGAAGGGGTTGACCTAATAGAGTAGTTGAAAGCAGAACAAGAAGAGTTTCCTTCACCAACACCTAGGAAAGGGAAGGATGAACAAATAGCAAAGACCTCCTCAAGCAATCCTAGGTCTCAGAAAGTAAACAAACTACTAGAGAAAATACATGAACTAGAAGTTTTGGATAGGGAGATAAAAAGGAATAAGGCCATATTTACCAAGAGGAATAAGGAGTTGCACAATTTTGTCCTAGATATGAGAGGGATGTATATCATGCTAAAAAGGAGAAATTTAAGATATATGAAGGACAACACCAGGCTGTATAGGACGATTAGGATCCTAAGGCTGTAGGTGAATAATTTCAGATCAAACCCTAGCTCCTAGACTCACTTTGCACTAGAAACCCTAGGTGAAGTAGCGATAAGCCTTCAGAATCCAGAGGCAGCCCAGGATGCTGTTGATTTTCCAAACATTGGGCAAGCTGAAGAAGTGCCATAAGACCAAAAACATAGTTGAGAAGGATAAATTGGGAGGTTGATTACAATTTTTGCAAAAACAGGGCTTTCGGTGGATTAGGTGGACACAAAAGTGGTTCATTAGCCACCGAAACCAGACCTTTTAGCAGCTAATAGACCCGATATTTTGATTCCTTAACCACCGAAAGGAAAAAGAGGTGCAGAAAGATATTTTGGCACAAAAGACCAGTTTTGGCAAACACAACTATCTCAAGGATGAAGTGTAAAGCTGAAAGTTGCTGAAGAACACCATCAGAGAAGGTCTATTCCAGTTTTAAGTATACATCAAGGCGGAAAGGGTCACAAACCCTACATGTTTTAACCAATAGTGGCTTGTCTATCAAATGATAGGTTAAATATTTTCTCCAGTACTCACTGCAGTCATCAAAAGGTTCAATAAATGAACAACTATTAGACTTAGATAGGCTAGTAGTTAAATTAGGGTTTCTCACCTAATTTTGCAAAAACATTGATTTTTAGCTATTTTTAGTAAAAATAGATCCAAATTTTCAGGATCTGAATATTTTTGTAAAGGCTATAACGCCTAAGGTTTATGCTATAGAAAAGGTTCGACTTCGAGGACCTTTTAACCATTATTATTATTATCAAGCTTCTCATATTGCTCATGACCTAAAAGAAGCTCTTTTGCTATCATATGTTTACCTTCCATTTCTTTTCTATTCTATGCTTATGCTTGAATGTTTTGTTCAGGTTTATTCATGCTATTTGATGTCTGATAGTTGTCATCCTATCTGCATGTTGATGATTTGAATTGCAAATACTTTACTCGTTTTGATTAGTTATTTATATATAACTGTGTTATGTATGAATCTGCCAGCATAATAGGTTCTCCATCTTTTCACCCTATTATCAACCTCTGAACAGTGGTAGTTAGAAGCCTTATCTTTGATTGAGTTTCATGCATGTATCGAGAGTGTGAGGTTTGGTAGGTCACCTGACTTGATCCATTTAGAAAACCGTAAAAACATTTAAGTTACCATGCATCCTCGACCTGCAATCTAAAGGAGTTTCCTGGAGTAACAACAAATTGGCACCATTGCTAGGGAGAGGAGATTGAAGCTCAACTTCCTTGGGAGATGAATAGATCCTACTTTGATGATATACAAAGTCTAGACACTATTCTGGTTGTAATCATCTATCTAGTGACTCCATTGGAATAAGGTATCTTCAAGAAGACCAAGTACCAGAGAAAACCCTCAACGGCCACCATTATCACCTGTTTCAGATCCAGAAGAGATTCTAATAAGAGCTAGGGCTTCACTAAGGCAGACCTCCAGTGTTACAAAGGAAGCTACATTAGGTATTTCAAGAGACATTCCTACTATTATTTCTTCTGCTGAAACATATAATTCTTAGGAATTTATAAATACATCAGAAAATTTTAGGGCTGAGAGATCTTCCAGCACTGTTGCTTATGAAGATCCAATCCCTAGCGACTCCACTGATATAAATTTACCACAAACACTCTCTCAACTACCACCTACACCAGCAGTATCTTCTGTTGCCCTTTCCATACCCATTTCCAACATGGATTCCCCTATGACAAAAATGGAAAGAATCCTAGTAGCTAGGTATGCCCCGCTGAATTTACCTAACCCCCTCTTGGCCATGCCTACTGGAGACTATCTCAAGTACATGCCTAAATTTATTGGAGAGGGATAGTTCATAGCTGAAGAACACCTAGAAGCATTCTATAGTTATGCTAAGAACATAAAAATAGAACAAGAAGATGTGTGTACTAGGGTTTTTGTCGAAATCCTAGATTGTCAGGATAGGAAGTGGTTCAAAGAGCTTCCTGCTAGATCAATACAAGGCATTGAAGCCCTAGGTGACATATTTTCAAAACACTAGGGGGAGAGAAGAGACCACCTTTATTATATCACTGAGTTTAGCAATATGAAGAGGGAGAATGGTGAGTCTATTTCTAACTTCACCAAAATATTTAACAAGATGTTTAGCAAGATCCCTACTAAGATCAAGCCCACTGACACCTCTACTAAGATCAATTATGCCAATGCCTTTGACTCTGATTTCTTCCTTCTACTTGGAGAAAGAAGATTCGGTTCCCTATCACTCATGCAGGATGTTTCCCTAGAGGCAGAATCCAACATCATTGCATATTAGAAGGTCAACGGAAATATATATAGGAAGAAGTAGCCCACAGATCCTCTTGGGGCTTCTTCATCAAAGAACAAAATTGACAAGTTGGCCAAAATGTTGGATAGTTTGACTGCTGAAATGTCCAGGCTGAAAGACCAAGGGAAAATACCTGTGAGGGGTAAAGGGCCAAATTATTTTACTCCCAGAAACCCTAATTTTTTACCTTACAGAAGAAATAATCCCCCAGCTCAAATCCTTCAAGGGGATAGGAATCAGGCCGAGGATAAAAGAATCAGAGATCCTTTTCAGAATGTTGTACTAGAAGAAGAACCAGACTTCACTCAAGAAGAAGGAGAGGTAGAAGACAACATCAATTGCATGGAGCATGAAGTTGATTACTCTTTCTTGACCCAAGCATAATATGAGGAATCCCTAATGAATGAGAAGATCACCAAAGAAGCATTGTATCAGGCAGATGATCAAGGTGGTTACAATATGAGTTCCAGGCTTGTTGCTCCCCCCAAGAAGAATGTTGTTCCTACGAATCATCCTTCTACTCCAGCTAAAATGATAACTGTTCCACCAAATAATATGGCTGCCACTCCAAAACAGCTGCAAAGTCCATTATAGTCATTAGCCCCGAATCCTGTCCAACTCAAAGCTCCAGCACAAGAGGTAAGGGTTTCTGACAAGCTATACTATTCCTTCAATCTTGAGTCAGAAATTCAGAAATTGAAAATCCCTTTCCCAGTGATAGAGCTAATGAAGAATTATTCATTCAAATCGTCAATATTGAAATCCCTTCAACCTAAGATACACATAGACACTGACTTTGTCAATTTGCAAGATGATAAATGCATGGTAACCCTAGGACCTATGATTGAAGAGTTAGATGAGGCTTTTCCACCCTTCTACATATCATTGAATATCCATGACAAGATCCTTCACAACTGCTTGCTTGAATCTAGAGCATCCCATAACCTAATGCCAAAGGTAGTGATGGATGATATTGGCCTCAGCATTACAAAACCCTACCACGACCTATTCTATTTTGACTCCAGGAAGGTAAAATGCCCAGGCCTCATCAAAGACCTTGTTGTAAACCTATCCCATATACCCTCAAAAAGCATAGTGATGGACATAGTGGTGGCTGACATCCCTACTAAGTTTGGTCTCTTATTATCTCACTCATGGAGTAAAAGGCTGGGTGGTACCCTTCAGGTGGACCTTACATATGCTACAATCCCAATGTTTCGGGGGGATACCAAGAGGCTTTACAAAGAGAATCAACTTTTCTACATCATAAGAAATGAAAAGAATTATGTGAACCATCCCATATATGAAGTGGACACAGATTTTGGGTCATGTATTCTACAAATAGATGATTCCTAACAAATACCAATCCATCTTACAAAGCCCATCTATCAGCAGTTTGAAGAAGTGACCACCTCAGTTTGGAACATGTATTTTGATGGGGCCCATACTCAAGCCTCAACATGTGCAGGTGTAGTGTTGATTTCTCCATAAAAAAAGACTATTCATCTGTATTATAAGATTGATTTTAAAACTGCTAACAATATAGCATAATATGAAGCATTGTTGTTAGGGGTGAAGGCTTCCAAGGAAATGGGGATCATGTGCATGAAAATATTTGGAGATGCATATCTTATCATATAGCAGGTCAACAACACCTTTCAAGCAAAGAATGTCATCCTAAAGGCTTATAGAGATGAGGTATGGAAAATCAGGGACTCTTTCATGTTTTTTGAAATCTCATATATACCTAGGGCTATGAATCACTTGGCTGATTTCTTCGTTGTTTCTGCAAGTCTGTTTGTTCCCCCTTTACCTCCTAAGCTCAACCATGATATCCAAGACAAGTACAAACCTTCCCTACAAGATAATGTAAAATTTTGGAAGGTGTTTGAGAATGATGATGAGCTTAGTAAATTCCTCCAGGTAGTAGATGAATTCTTTGATATGCATATTGATCAAGAAAACCTAAATATGGAAGAATCTCAGAAGCTCAAGTTAAAGGATAGGTGATCATAACATTGTTCAGTTTCCTAGTAACCATATACCCCGAGGTCTGGTACCCTTGGAAGAGATATTTGATCATAATGATGTCCCTTTTAAACCTTCTAGAAAGGAGAAAGATCCTTTTGTCCAAGAGAAAAATATAGGTAGCCAAAGTTGTCCAAAATTCATAAATATGTCCACTGAATTGACTAATGATCAGAGGTTCAAACTTTGTAACCTAATGAAAGAGTTTGCTGACATTTTTTCCTGGGAATAGAATGACCTGAAAACCTATGACACTAGTATGATCCAACACAGGATTCCCCTGGAGAAAACACCATCAGTCCTCTCCTCCTTCCTGTGATTGAAAAAGAAATCCAAAAGCTCCTTAAAGCCAAAATCATAATTCTCATAAGGTATTCCAAATGGATTGAAAATCTAGTGGTGGTAAGGAAGAATAATGGGGGGATTAGGTTGTGTGTGGATTTCAGAAACTTGAACAAGTGCTCCAAGAAAGATAACTATCCACTACCCAAGATCGAACATCTATTGCAAAGAGTCTCAGGGGGCTGCAAAGAGTCTCAGGGGCTAGTGTCATGTCATTTTTGGATGGTTTCTCTAGATACAACCAATTTTTTTTGCACCCTGATGACCAAGAAAAGATTGCATTTACCACTCCTTGTGGGACTTTCATCTATGCCAAAATTCCATTTTGGATGATGAGTGCTAGTGCCACATTTCAGAGAGCCATGGACCTAGCTTTTGTAGGATTGAAAGACAAATTTGTGCTTATATATCTGGATGACCTCACTATTTAATCCCACAACCATGAAGAACATTTGCAACACTTGAGGAGGGTATTTTTGAAATGTATAAAATTTGGGATATCACTGAACCCAAAAAAGTCTCAATTTGCACTCAGTGAGGGCAAGCTCCTAGGTCACATAGTCTCAGCTGAAGGTGTGAAGATTGATCCTATTAGAGTTGAAGCAATCCAGAAGTTTTCCATACCTAGGTCAAAAAGGCATATTCAGTCATTTATGGGTAAGATAAATTTGTTCAAGAGGTTCATCCCTAATGTTTCTGAGTTGGTAAAGCACATAACATCTATGTTGAAAAAGGATGCTGAAATCAAATGGATAGAGAAAGCAAGAATTTATTTTGAAGACATCAATAAGGCTATCATGGAAGCTCCCACTCTGATTAGCCCAGACTACACCAAGGGTTTCTGCATTTTTTCCTTTGCATCCTATGACACCGTGGCAGCTGTGCTATTGCAAAAAGATGATGAATACCTTGATCACCCTATTTCCTTTTTCAGCAAGACATTGAGGGATGCTAAACTAAAATATGATCCCATTGAAAATCAGGCTTATGCTCTCATCAAGTCATTGAAATATTTCAGGGTTTACATTCTACATGCCAAATTCCTTGCCTATGTCCCTTCAGCTACTGTAAAGGATGTATTGACCCAACCTGACACTGATGGAAAGAGAACTAAATGGATTTCCAATCTTATTGACTTTGACATAGAATTAAAGCCCACCAAGTTTAAGTGAAAGGCCAAGGTCTAGCTAAGCTCATGGCTAAAGAAAATTCTGATCTGTTGGAAATGAATTTTATTGGTATAACTTTAGCTAACATGCAGATAGAGATAGCAGCAGAAACAACATCAGAAACAACAGAGGTAGTTCATGAGAAGAATGACAGTCAACAAGTAGCTGACAACTTGTCCTCATGTGAGTGGTATTCAGGTATTATTCATTTCCTGCAAAGGCTAGAAGTTGCTCCTGGGTTCACTCTAAATCAAGCACGGTCTCTTAAACTTAAGTCTGTCTGGTGTTTTGTTGATATGCTTAGATAAAGAAGAGTCATTTCAAGTCATGCATCAGTTTCATTCAAGCACATGTGGAGGCCATAATTACTGGAATACCACAACCCACAAAATTTTGAGGGCTGGGTACTATTAGCCTGTTCTTTTCTCTGATGTGTGTACCTTTGTGAGAGCTTGTGACAAGTGCAAAAGATTCATAGGAAAGAAACAACTTAGATCCTTGCCCCTAAGACCTATTGTAGTGAATGGTCCCTTCCAGTAGTGGGGTCTTGATTTCATAGGTGATATTAATCCTTCCTCAAGTGGTCAACACAAGTGGATCCTAGTAGCCATAGATTACTTCACCAAGTGGATAGAGGTAGTTCCTACAAGAAATGACACTCACCAAGTCATCATGAGGTTTTTATATGAGAATACATTTATCATGTTTGGCTACCCAATGAGGTTAGTAACTGATAATGCACCATATTTCAAAGTTGGGGAATTGGTAAACATGTGTGAGTCCATGGAAATTCAGCTAGTACATTCCACTTCCTAATACCCTCAAGGCAATGGCCTGGCTGATTCATCCAACAAAAGCCTAGTCAGGATCATTAGAAAACTATTGGAGAATAATCAGAAGAGCTGGGACTCTAAGCTAAAATTTTCTCTATGGGCTGATATAGTGACTGACAAGAGATCCATAGAGACTTCTCCTTTCAATTTGGTTTATGGTACTAAGGCCATTTTTCCCATTCAGCTTATTCTGCCAATTGCAAACATTTTCCAGGAGGAAAAGGATGAACCGAATGATATGGTGAGGAGGATGATGGATTTAGTATAATTACAGCAAGTCAGGGAACATGTGATTGAAAATTCAGAAACTCATCAGAAGAAGATCAAGACTATTTTAGACAGGAAGGAAAAGACAGACAACTTACAGGTGGGAGAATGGGTTCTCAAATGGGATACTGTGAGACAAGATAAGGGAAAGCATGGAAAGTTTGAATCTCTGTGGATAGGCCTTCTTGTGATAGCTCAGGTGCAGCAGAAAAAAA
Organism: Pseudotsuga menziesii; assembly: GCA_001517045.1. NCBI lineage: Eukaryota > Viridiplantae > Streptophyta > Pinopsida > Pinales > Pinaceae > Pseudotsuga > Pseudotsuga menziesii. The sequence goes on from LPNX010149935.1 coordinate 743,782, forward strand.
CCTTCAAATTACAAAATATGGAAGGATAAGAGGTGTTTGATGGCCCAATCAATGGAAGATTTCTAAAACTTTAAAAATGATTTCTAAGCTAGAAATCTCGTGGATATCACCAGAATCCTCCTTCATATCATTTGAGTACCTATTAAGTGGTTAACCCCTCAAAATCAGCACCATAGTCCCAGTGCACTCCTCATTTGTTGCATGCATCCTTACTACTCGAGGACATCTCTGATAACTAGCCCACTAACCTCTTCCACATAATTTGAATTTTGATTTTTGCACATACTCAAAAGCATAATTTGGGGATGAAGAAAGGAGGACCTGCTCTCAGGAAAGAACTAGCAGACATTAGCTACCTAGAATCACATCCAAAATTCTTCCAGTTCTTCAAAGATGCAGGATGTTACAGATTTTGTGAGAAAATCCAAGGTTCACATTAGTAGGTTGCAGAAGAATTTTCCCTTTCTTTTGATAGATCCAAGACACTAATAGGAAAAGATGAATTCTTAGTGGATGAAACCCTAATTGTAGAGGTGACAGAACTCCCAGGAACTGGGAAGAAGTGGTTTAATACCACCATTACTAAAGATGTGGAGTTCGTATCATATTTAAAACATGAACATAGAGATATTGTATGGAAGAAGAGTGTTCCAACCACCTGGCTAGAGGAGAGGTGGAAGCAATTACTGAAAGAAATTTTGGTGTACATTACCTGTGAAGGAAAATACAATAGGGCCATGATATATCACTTCAAGATGATGAACCATTTTATAGGAAGGATCCCATTAAACCTACCCTTCTACCTCCACAAGTGCTAGACAAAGATGGCACACGAGGTGAAGGCCCAGCCCACCAAAATTGCAGGAAGACTATCTCACCATGGCCTAATACAACTTATTGACCAAGAATGGTTGCAAAGGAAAAACATAGCATGGACACATTTTTTGTTCTGGAATGATTTTGAAACAGGTCTACCACCAGAAGAGAAAGGAAAGTATCCCTCGAAGAAATCCACCACCCCCAGGAGTGGAGAGAGAAAAAGAAGGGCTATCTCACCAAAAACCGTAGATCAGTATTCTTCCCATTCTAAAACCAACTAGGCTAAAATAAACCTATAATTCAGTGAAAAAGGTAAGGAATTCCCAGCACAAAGTGAAAACATTTTGAACTTACCCTACTCAGACTCATAAGAAGAAAGAGAGGAAGGGGTTGACCTAATAGAGCAGCTGACAACATAACAATAAAAATGTCCTTCACCAACACCTAGGAGAGGGCGGGATGAACAAATAGCAGAGACCTCCTCAAGAAAACCTAGGTCTCAAAAAGTAAACAAACTACTAGACCAAATACATGAACTATAAGTTTTGTACAGGGAGATAAAAAAGAATAATGCCATATTGACCAAGAGGAATAAGGAGTTGCATAATTCTATCCTAGAGATGAGAGGGATGTATATCATGTTGAAAAGGAGAAATATAAGATATATGTAGGACAACACCAGGATGTACAGTATTATCAGGATCTTGAGGCTATAGGTGAAGAATTATAGATCAAACCCTAGCTCCCAGACTCACTTTGCACTAGAAACCCTAGCTGAAGCAATGGTAAGCCTTCAAAATCGAGAGGCAGCCCAAGATGCTGCTGATTTTCCAAACATTAGGCAAGATGAAGAAGTGCCAGAAGACCAACAACACAACTGAAAAGGATGAATTGGGAGGTTGATTACAATTTTTGAAAAACCAAGGATTTCAGTGGCTTAGGCAGATGCAGAAGCAGCTCACTAGCCACTGAAAGTAGAGCTTTCGACAACTAACAAACCCAAGGTTTTGATTCCTTAACCACCGAAAGAAAAAAGAGGCACAAAAAGATATTTTGGCACAAAACACTAGTTTTGGCAAACACAACTATCTCAGAGATGAAGTGTAAAGATGAAAGTTGCTGAAGAACACCATCAGAGAAGGTCTGTTCCAGTTTTGAGGATACATCAAGGAGGAAAGGGTCACAAACCCTACCTGTTTTAACCAACAGTGGCTTATCTATCAAATGACAGGTTACAACTTTCCTCCAGTACTCACTACAGTCATCAAAAGGTTCAATAAATGAACAAGTGTTAGAATTAGATAGACTAGTAGTTAAATTAGGCTTTCTGACCTAATTTTGTGAAAACATTTATTTTAAGCTATTTTTAGTAAAAAAAGATCCAACTTTTCAAGATCTGAATATTTTTGTAAAGGCTATAAAGCCTATGACTTATGTTATAGAAAAGGTTCGAATTCAATGACCTTTTGACCATTATTATTATCAATACTCTCATATTGCTCATGACCTAATATAAGCTCTTTTTCTATCATATGTTCAGCTTCCATTTCTTTTCTGTTCTGTGCTTATGCTTGAATGTTTTGTTCAGGTTTATTCATGTTATTTGATGTCTGATAGCTGTCATCCTATCTGCATGTTGATGATTTGAATTGCAATTACTTTCCTTATTATGATTAGCCATTTATATATAACTATTTTATTTATGAATGTGCCAGCATAATAAGTTCTCCATCTTTTCAACCTATTATCAACATTTGAATAGTGGTAGTTAGAAGACTTATCTTTGATTGAGTTTCATGCATTTCTTGAGAGTGTGAGGTTTTGTAGGTCAACTGACTTGATCCATTTAGAAAACCATAAAAAAATTTAAGTTACCAGGCATCCTTGAGCTGCAACCTAGAGGAGTTTCTTGGAGTGATAACATCACTACTGCACTGAAGGACCCATGCGCCACATCTGAAGACCATTCACACTGAAGAGGAGCCTGTGTGCATTCGATGCCTAGTAAAAGGATCAAAACTGCACTGAAGAAGGGAGATTCTTGTGCGTTGGCCTCTAATCTGTTATGTTCCTTTAAGATCGACTAAATTTAGAGAGGAGTCAACCACTAAAGGGTCGAATTGCTCATCTATGTAAATTATTGTATAAATCAGCCTCTGTGTGAGGGATAAGTTAGCAAGAATTGGAAAGTCAGAGATTTAGGAAGAATTTATCAGTTTGTTCTTGAGTACATTTCTATTTATGTTCCATCGTCTAAATAAAGAGTTGTATGTGTTGTTGTTGAAGATTGCGTTTGAGTAGAAGTTAGCTAGGAACCACCCCTGATTGCTGAGAGGGCCCCTCATCAACCAGAGGTTTCTTTTCTTGTTTATTTATTTCCTTATTTTATGTTTTAGCTAGTTTAATTTATAGTTTGTTTTATCAATTTATTTTCCTATAATGAATTTTTATTTCCATAATTAAGTAACTATATTGCAAGCATAGTTTCTTTTAGTTTTGTTTTGAGTCATTTTATCTCCAATTTATTGTTCAATTTATTTACAGATAGATAGAATAGATTGCTTTTAAATTCAGTTCTGTTTATTTCCTTTCTGCAATTTAATTTCAGTTTATGCAATGCTTTCTTTATGTTTATGTTTATGAATTTGTTTAAGTCTATTTCGCTGTTAAATTTTCTTAATAAGTAGGTTTAATTATTGCCTTTATGAAATAGATTTACATCTGCATGAATTCAGCTAAAGATTAGCTCATTTAGGTTAGTTTTTATTGTTTTAACTGTGCAAACTATCATTCAGATAGCCTTTTCAGTCTATTATTCAGCCACCCCTTTCAGACCTATAGTTCAGTCTATCATTCAGCCCTTAGTTTCATTTTTAGTCTTTTTAATGCGTTTTGAGATTGAAGTTTAGTTCTATTTTGTTAATGTTCGAATTATGTTTCGACTGATATAGTTAGATAATAGTTTTATTTAACATTGGAGGTAAAATTAGAGTGTTTTAGGTTATGTATTAAAGTTTTATTATTTTCTTTACTTCTTTTACCTTGAGTATGGTTTGTATTATTCTTGTGTTTTGTTTCTTGAATTTGTTTCTGATTTCTTTTTTGATGTATTATTTTGTGTTTATTCTTTTGGATTGATTTATTCGCTTGCATGTAGATTTTGTATTATATGTGTTATCTTAGTATGTTTTTAGGTTGTTTCTTTTATAATCTGTTATTATTGAAAGAACTTGTAGGATAGAACCTAAAGATATATCTTTTATTAAGTTCTCAACTTGTTTTTCTTATTAAGTTTTGTACTTGCTTATAAGTTAAGTATTCCTTGCATCCTAGTTTTCCATTTGGAATATTCAGTTGTTAATTGTATCTTATTCAGTTTAAAGTTATAAAATAAATGATCAATTGTTTAGTTTATTATTCTGTCTAAGTTTACTTACCTTAATAATTGCATTCTTAGGAGTTTAACTCGGTTTTTCATTTTGAAAGATCTTTCAATATTTTATTTGTTAAAATACTTACACAACACCCTCTACCTTCGCATATATTTTGTGTCAAGTCTAATCCTACAAACCCCGGTCAATAATTAAAGATTGGTTGAATTAATTTAGACATTATAACACCCAACACTTTTGACATTGTTGCCAGGGCGTTGTTCTATAAGGTAGAGTATAACTCTTTATGAAGCTTAGCAGTAGGTTGGTAGCAGGGGAGCAGTAAGACGAGAGGTAGGAACCTGTGCATCTGTTATAACAGGTGCCCCCAAATATAGCAATATCAGTAGCATAGGTTTTATTTAGTTTAAACCTTTTTTTCATGAGTAGAATTAGGGATCCTCAGGGTAGATTTGTTAAGAGAGGAAAAAATATTTAAATCCCTACTAACTACCGTAGGGGACGTAATTCTGGAACTACTAACTCACCAAAAAGGTATCAAAAGACGCCTATAGGAAGTAGTTTTACCCTGAAACCTAAGGAGACTCTCTCAAGAGATCTTACTAAGGAAGTGATAAAAGGAGAACGAAACTTGGCAGGGGGTCCTACGGACCTCATTCTTAAGGAAGTTCAAGAGAATAAACCATTAGAAATCTCTAGCCCTCCACTAGTTTTGAATCCAATTAATACAACTTTTTCACTAGTAGGAGATCCGAATTTCATTGACTTTGTTGATCCTTCCCAAGTAAAATCTCTCTTTGGAACCTTAGTGGATCTAGTCATTTCGTAAATTGAAACTTATATAGTAGAACCTAATATCCCTATAGGATTCAATATAGACACAGTTGATCAGAGGAAGATATCTCCCGAAAAAGAACATTGGGATGCCCCATTATCACCTTGAAAGGATCCTCCTAGGTATATCTTTGTTAAGAATCTAGATTATATGGAGAGATGAGGAGAAAACGAATATCATGATGAAGTTAGAAATGAATAAGGAGAAGGGGAAAATCAAACTAAGGCTACCTTCGGGTTCCCTATTTTAGATACAATGCAGGATGTAAATATGAAAAACATCCCTCCTTCCTCCTTACCTACTTTTTATGGAAAAAGTAATGAGGACCCGGACACATTCTTGTTCGAGTTCAATATCCTTTGTAGGAGATATAATTATCTACAAGATGCTCACAAACTAAAATTCTTTCCCACTACACTAAAATATTTCGCCTTGAGATGGTACATGGGATTAGGAGAATTCACTATCAGGACTTGGGATGATATGAAAAATTCATTCTTATGAAAATATCAAGAGTATTGCAAACCCAAGGACTCCCGACATGATATATTCAAGATACAACAACTTGAAGACGAGATCCTATAGGATTATCTTGAAAGGTTCACATATACATTACATAAATCTAAATATAATGACCCCTAAGAAGATGTAGTATGTACACTTTTCCTTAAGGGGATCTCCGAGGACTTGTTAGAAAGTATTAATCTCATGGAAGCTGGTGATATTTCTCATAAAACTTTTGCACAAATCGATGAGATGTGTAAAAATTATTCTAGGAGTAGGGGGAAAGTTACGAATAATTTTCAAGAACCTTTTAGTAGAAATGTAAGAGGAAATGTTTCTAGTTCAGGTGGAGTTACAAGAATAGAGTTAGGAAACCTGTTGGAGAATTTTAAAACTCATATCTTAGGAGCAATGGGTTCTCAACTAGATGCTTTACAAGCCAAGAAAAGGCAGGATGAAGAACGAGCAGCAATGAGTATCTTTTGTCCAAGATGTAGAACTAAACATCTGTTAGAATAATCAACCCATAGTTAGCTACCTTAGACATTAATTAATCCAATTTTTGTCTTATTTGCCTAGTTTCCATATTCCACCTTATGCAAGTTGTCCTCCACACATCCATAGTGGTCAAACTTTCTAAATTTGATTCATGGAGTGCTTGGGAAACCACTTGGAATCAAATATGATTTATTCCTGGCCTCCCTAGCATATGTCTACTTTTTCTGCTTTATTGCCTGCTTTTTCTGAGTTTTAAGGCAATTGGGAAAGTTTGACTAGGTGAAGTTAACTTGTTTTTTGTCCTCGTCATCCTCCACCATTTTATCCTAAGAAAAGCATGTATGAGTTGTCCTTCCATCACCTATTATCTTGCCTAATTTATTTTTCCAATTCGTGAGCTCCTAGACAGTTTTGGAAACTGCTTTATGCACCTATGGGGGATTTACTTAGATTTAGTAAGCCTTCTTTTGACCAAATTCGAATGGAATCCTTATGCATTTGAATATATCATGTAATTATTTATTGTGGCAGCCTATGAATTCATAGGGTTGGATATAAAACACTTATTCAATACATATTAGTGTTCTGCTCCATATTCAGTCTCCTTTGTGAGTAATTTGCATGTGTAATTAGCAATTGTTGTGAGTGTAATTGTTCTAACACCTGGGTTCAATTTCCACATGGAATCAGAGGCTTTGAATATCAATTTCTATCCTTCCAATTTGTTATTGCAAGTTCGACATCATTGACTGGGAGCATTCTGCTGACTGAAGGGACAATTTCTGAGCTATGGATCAATCTCAGAAGATCATCTTGACTCCATTTAACTTCTTTGAATGGAAATCAGAGATGGAGATACTGTTGAGAGAAAAAGGCCTTTATAGAGTGACTATGGCAATATAAGCAGAGCCCAATGCAACTGCAGAGAAGATTAAATGGCACAACAGGAGGGATGAGGCCTATGGTCTCCTGTGTCTGAGCATATCCAGAGACCTCCTTTTCCATATTGATGGATTGACATCACCAAATGAAGTATCAGAGAATATTTTTGATCTTTTTGGTAAAACAGATGAGATGAGGGGACATCAAATTGAAAATGAATTGATCTCCCTGAGTCCCAATAGCTTTGAATCCCTGCAACTCTATTTTTCCAAGTTCAAAGCACTTGTTTTGTAGCTAAAACAATGTGGGATCGAAAAGAAGGATGAACAACTGGTTTTGGCCATACTCTCGAAGCTTGGCCCTGACTATTCAGTGTTTGTATCGACCTTATATGCCACAAAGTTGACAGCTCGAGCCTGGAAAATGCCTATCCTTGCATATTTCATGGAATCTCTCACACAAGAACAAGATAAACTAGTGATGATGGGCACCATCAAACCTTCCAAATACCAAGCTCTAGTTGCTGGAGATTCAAGGGTGGATTCCAAAGGCAAGAAGAAATCTAAGAAGCCACCTGAGCAAAAGAGAGACAAGAACAAGTCTCCAGAGGAGCCTCAAAGATCCAAGAAGAACCCCCAGAAGAATAAGATCAAAGGAGAAATGAGCAAGTGTGCATACTGTAGTAAGGGCAATAATTCTGAAAGCTCCTACATGAAGAATAAAATAGACATGCTGACCCAACTCCTAGAGAAGAATGGCATCTTCCTTCCTGGCAGCTCAAAGAAGAGAGAAGGAGGATCAAATTCAGAAGACAGAGAGAGAGTTCATGCATTGGTTGCTGGCACAATAAGCTCACCTAGTTTCATCATTGATTCTGGAGCTTCAAGACATATGGTTTCGACCAAGGAGGCATTCACCTCACTTGAAATGTCAAAAGGTCCACCAATAGTACTAGGAGATGACTCTCTCACTGAAAGTTTGGGCAAAGGGAGGATTGATCTTGACCATGGTAAGTTCAACAATGTATTGTATGTTCCAGGTCTTGCCTCTAACCTCTTATCAGTGTATCAAATGACCCACAAAGGGTCTCCAAAGAAGTTCATATTCTCCCCTGATGAATTTGAGATCACAGATATCTCAAGTGGTAAATTCATTGCAAAAGGAGTTGCAAATCACACTTCGAAGGTATACATGTTCTCACACTTCCTACCCTACTCAAACCCCTCTGCTCTTCTGATTCATGCTAATGAGGAAATAAAGCTCTGGCATGAAAGATTTGGCCACCTCAATTACAAGTATCTTTATGATCTTAGTGAAAAATAAATGGTCATAGGGTTACCAAAGATTAATTTTTCCAAAGGAGTCTGTCAAGGTTGCATCTTAGGAAAACACCCAGAGCATAAATTTGAGAAAGCTAGTCATGAGAGAACCTATGCATCTCTTGAGTTGATCCATAGTGATGTTTCTGGCCCATTTTCTCATATGTAAATGAGTTAGGCCAAATATGCCTTGACATTCATAGATGAATTTTCCAGGTATTGCTGGGTTTACTTCTTGAAACACAAGTCTGAAGTTTTTGGCCTCTTCAAAGCCTTTAAGGCTTTGGTTGAAAACCATTCTGGGAGGAAACTCAAGGTCCTCAGATCTGACAATGGTGGTGAGTATGTCAAGTCTGATTTCATTCAATATTGTGCAGATGCAGGTATTCAGATGCATCATTCTATCCCTTACATACCACAGTAAAATGGTGTTGCTGAGAGGAAGAATACATCACTGAAAGAGATGGCAACATGCATGATGGAGGCTAAGACTTTGCCACCAAAGTTTTGGGCCTAAGCTATAAACTATGCATCCCATATCTAGAATAGGGTGCCTCATAAATAGCTTTATGGTATGACTCCTTTCGAAGCATGGAGTGGGCACAATCCAGATGTGACCCATTTCAAGATTTTTGGCTCAAGGGCTTGGGCTAGAATTCCAACAGAAACGAGGAAGGATTTGTAGCCCCAAATCCAATAGTGTCTATTTGTTGGGTACTCTGAAGATTCAAAAGGGTACAAGCTGATCAATTTGAGCACAAACAAATCCTTCATTGAAAGGTGTGTTCAGTTTCAAGAAGAACCCCTAGCAGCAGTGGAAGTTGGAGAATCCTCTTCACCACCAAAACCTCTGAATGTAAGTGAAGAGATAGTTGAACATTATGATTCTGATATGTATCATAATGATTATTTAATTGCAAATCCTAACAGTCCTACAAGACCAAAATGGGCAGCAAATACCATTCATGCAGATGGAGAACTAGTTGGAAATCCTAATGATCCTAGGAGAACTAGATCTCAGTTTGAGAGTGCTCTGTGCATGAAAGATCCTATGTTTGCAGAGAAATTCTATTTGACGGTTGAATCATGCCCACAGACATATGAATATGCATAAAATGATCCAAGATGTCAAACATCCATGAAACAAGAGTTCAGCTCACTCCAGAAGAACAACACTTGGGAGCTGGTTGATCTTCCCCCAGGGAGGAAGCTAGTTCAGTGTAAGTGGGTGTACAAAACAAAATTTGCTGCTGATAGTTCACCTTTGAAGTACAAGGCTATATTGGTAGCCAAGGGCTACTCGTAGGTACATGGCATAATACTACAATGAGACCTTTGCACTAGTGGCAAAGATGGACTCCATCAAGCTAGCCTTAGCCATTGCAGCTTCAAAGCAGTGGGAGGTACACCACATGGATGTGAAGTGTGCTTTCCTAAATGGAGATCTCATTGAAGAGATTTACATGCATCAGCCTCAAGGATTTTCTACTAACCCATCTCTTGTGTGCAGGGTAAAGAAGTCATTGTATGGGCTTAAGCAAGCCCCCAGGGCTTGGTATGCCAAGATTGATAGCTTTCTGCTATCACTGAATTTTGTTCAATGCAAGTTAGAGCCAAATGTCTATTTGAATCTGATTCATGGTTCATTAATGATCATTGTTTTGTATGTTGATGACCTTCTCATAACAGGAAGCTCAAAGGATGATATTTCCTCCTTGAAGGATGCAATGAACCATGCCTTCTCAATGACTGATTTGGGCTTATTGAGCCAATTCTTGGGACTCAAGAATGCTCAAACCAATGATGGAATCAAAGTGCATCAGTCCAAGTATGCCTTTCAGGAGTTAAGCTTGAAGAAGCTGATTATTCACCTATGGTAAACAATACACTGTATAGGAAATTGATTGGATGTTTGTTGTATCTTACACATACTCGAACTGATATTTCTTATGTAGTAAGTGTGGCTTCAAGATACATGGATCAGCCTCATGAGATCCATTGGAGAGCAGCCAAAAGGATCCCTAACTTTGTTCAGGGAACAAGGACTCATGGGATCTTCTACAAAGCTAAATCTGATCTTGATTTGATTGGGTTTACTGACAGTGATTGGGAAGGTGACAACACAGATCGAAAGTCAACATCAGGATATGTGTTCATGCTTCCTAAAGGTCCAATCAGCTGGTCAAGCAAGAAACAGAGTGCCATTGCACTCTCATCTATAGAAGCAGAGTACAGAGGAGTTGTAAATGCAGCAACTCAATGTTTATGGTTGCAGGGGTTACTTGGTGAGTGTGGCTTCAAATCAGAATACTCATTTACTATCTATTGTGATAATCAGAGTACCATTCAAATCTGCAATGATCTAGTTTAGAAGCAGAGAACCAAACACATTGAGATCCATATGCACTACATCAGACAGCTTGTGCATGATGGCACCATTCACCTACTCTTCTGTTCATATTTAGAACAAGTAGTAAATATATTCACCAAATTTTACTTGTGAGAAGACATTCAGCAATCTCAAATCATTGCTAGGGATTGCTGATCATGCTGTGAAGCATGACTGATGACAATATTTCTAAATTTGGTTTTACTGTCCATGTTTAAGGGAGGATTTTTCCCACTGGGTTTTTGCCTCTTTCCTTGGTTAAATGGACATGCAGTGTGTAAAGGGTGACTAAGCCTTGCTGCTAGACCCTATAATTTTCTGATATTTTACTCATAATTCAGGCTTAAGGGGGGGTGTTAGAATAATCAACCCATAGTTAGCTACCTTAGAAATTAATTAAACCAATTTTTGTCTTATTTGCCTAGTTTCCATATTCCACCTTATGAAAGTTGTCCTCCACACATCCATAGTGGTCAAAATTTCTAAATTTGAATCATGGAGCACTTGGGAAACCACTTGGAATCAAATCTGCTTTATTCCTGGCCTCCCTAGTGCATGTCTGCTTTTTCTACTTTATTGCCTGCTTTTTCTGAGTTTTAAGGAAATTGGAAAAGTTTGACTAGGTGAAGTTAACTTGTTTTTTGTCCTCATCATCCTCCACCCTTTTCTCCTAATAAAATCATGTATGAGTTTTCCTTCCATCACCTATTATCTTTCCTAATTGATTTTTCCAATTCGTGAGCTCCTAGACAGTTTTGGAAACTGCTTTATGCACCTATGGGGGATTTGTTTAGATTTAGTAAGCCTTCTTTTGACCAAATTCGAATGGCATCCTTATGCATTCAAATATCTCATGTAATTATTTATTTTGGAAGCCTATGACTTCACAGGGTTGGCTGTTGTACACTTATTCAATACAGATTAGTGTTCTGCTCCATATTCAGTCTCCTTTGTGAGTAATTTGCATGTGTAATTGGAAATTGTTGTGAGTGTAATTGTTCTAATACCTGGGTTCAATTTCCACAACATCCCCAAAGGTAATGTCCATTAAACAACATATCTATATCTCACATCTATACAGAAGAGCATCCAACCGATAACTATCCATCCTTACCTAGGTTGCAATCCATCTATAAGAGTGGGGATGTAGTTGAAACATCTAGGAGGCATCCTTGGAAACCTAGAGACCAACCAGCATATCAGAAATTTCCACCACAAGATCCAATCTATCATCCTCCATATCAGCCACCTCAACAATGGAGCAATTCAAGTTGGAAGAATTGGCCACCTCAGTACCCGACTCCTCAATTTCCAAAATAGCAATATTGGTCACCAGGATGGAAAGGAAAACCATATCCTCAGCCATGACCTATCCTTACACCTAATCATCCTTATCCTCAGAATCAAACAAGTTTCTAGAAAATTCCGCCTCGATTTGTACCTCCAGTTCCCTTCATCACATAACAGACTCATCACTTTTAAAATGAAAATCCTCCTCGACCGACATTATTACCTATGCAATTGATACCTAACCCTAATAATAAACCAACTCAATCTCTTGACATCATTGATTTGCAAACTCTCCCATTGTACTTTATTTTGACTGTATGTGTACATGAAATTTAGTTACGATCAGGAAGAGTTGTAAATAATAAACCCAAGTCATCAGTCATCATTCAGGAACCAAATGAAGAAGAAGAAGATTCAAGTGAACCCGTGAATGATGCTATTTTGGAGGATGTGAACATTCCAAAGGTTCTAGTACACACCCATCCTCCACAAGAAACTATTCAGGAGCAAAGAATCCTTCCATTTCCAGAAAGACTAGTAATAGAAAAACCTAAGGTTCATTCAGAGTACAACATTTTGAATGAATTAAAGAATATCTGTATTAAGACACTCTATTACAAGATATCAAATATATACCAATCTATAGTAAGGTAATAAAGGAGCTATGTATTAAACGCCTAGCAAAGAAGCAAAAGGACCCTCTTACAATTGATGTTATAGGAGAGATGTCTAAATGTATGACCGTGCAGTTCTGTATTGAAAAATATACAAATCTAGGAGCCCCAATAGTGACTGTAATTATAAATGACACCGCCATAGAAAATAGATTAATCGATTTAGGATCTGCTATTAACATGATGACCACCGCTGTTTTAGAATTTTTACAGTTAGGAGAATTTCTCTGACCTACTCCATCCATCCTAGAACTAGTAGACCATACTACAGTAAAACTTGATGGAGTCTTGGATGACATTGTTGTATCCGTAGCCTCATGGGAATATCCTGTCAACTTTATGGTCGTAGAATCAAAGAATCCTTCTAAAGGGCATCCTATTATTTTAGGGAGACCATGGTTAGCTACCGTCAATTCTTTTATAGGATGTAGGGATGGAGAGATGACTATTTCCAATGGATTGTCCTGATCTGGATGGAGATCAATGGCCACCCACCTATTCCACTGGCTCAAAAAAATTGTACATTGTGACAGTTTCCTAGTTATTTTTCTACAGTTTTTCAGGTCCCAAACTTTCGGGGCCATTTTGAGGCCCTAAACGACGTTTTTGGGTGATTCATGGCCAAATTTTTGCCATCATTATAAATTTAAATGACCAAAATTTGTAAATCTTATATAGACCTTTCCAACGAACTATCGAACGCCCAAATTAGAGATCGTATGCAAACGTTATGACCCCAGGAAGTTGACTGTTCAACTTACCACCTTGGATCCTCAAACTTTACGACGGTTCATATTCTAAGGTTACATTTTGGACTTTTGGGGTTCTCACCCTCATTATTATTATAAATAGGCTGCTTCAAACTCATTTTGTATTCATCTTGGCATAGATGAGTGTAGCAGCCACATCTCTTCTCAGATATAGCTACCACCATTCTGGCAATTGTATTACAGTCTATTCTATTTTTGCAATTTAATAGAATATTTGTTTACTGTATCTCTGTTATCTTTGAAAAATGTCTGTTATAATGAATCTGTATATGTTCTTCCATTTTGTTGACACATAAATCCAGATTAGTGGTATCAGATAAATCTACTCTTTGATTGTTTCTTAGTGAATGTCCTCGACGAGGTCCGAGTATAGAGAGTTTGGTCGCAAACTAGTTTCACTTGATTATTCTAGCCATCCCAAACGACCTCCCATGGTGGAAGAAAAGAGAGACGACAGAGCAAGAGATCCTATCAAGTCGCTGCTCAAAGAATCCCTTGAGTGACAGAGGAACGAGATGATGGATAGTTTCACCCAAATCCTTCTGCGAATGTCGGCAACGGCAAGTGCATCTTCAACGAGCAGTCAGTTCAGGGATGAAGCTCCCTTTATTGTAAATGTTAACTTTGATGTTCCTTTATTTGAAGGCAATATCGATGCAGATGCCCTGGATAATTGGTTGAATGTTTTAGAAGGCTATTTCTCTATCCACAATTTTTTTGACAGAGAGAAAATCACCTTTGCACTCCTCAAGGCAGTCCCCCATCTCCAAAATTGGTGGGGTAATTATTGTGAGAAAAACTCATCAAATGAGTCTGGAATGTTTGAAACAAATCCCACTTGGGCCTCTCTCATAGATGCTGTCAGGGAACATTATTACCCTTTGGGAAACTATGGTGACTAGTACATAAAATGGACCATTCTGCGTCAAGAAAGGGACCAGATGGTGTTAGAGTACACCAACAAATTGCATACCTTGCATACAAAGCTGAGTATCAATGACTCCAAGAGACACCTGATTCTGAAATATTGCAGTGGTCTACATCGGTACATCCGAACTAAGATGGACTTCCTTGACATCTATTCACTTGGATCCGCCTATTGGTATGCTGTAAAAATCAAGGAGAAATTTTGACAAAAGAACAAATGAAACTGTGGACCTGCACACCCACCGCAGAAGAAAGCCAAGGGTGTTGGAGACATTTACAATCATACACACTCTTTTGGTCAAATTGGCCTAGTTAAACCACTATCCTAAGTATAATTGACATTATTGGAGCATTAATTTCCATCATCTAGTCACACCCATGCCTACCTACAGTCAAGGAGGCTAAATTATCCTTCTCCTACAGTCAAGGAGGCTAACTAGAGCACTTCGGGGGTGATCTGAGTGACATTAATGCACCTAATTGCTATTGGTGGTTACAATCAGTTCAACCAGTCAGTTACAGTCAGTTAAGGAGCCTCCTATCATTAAATATATTATTTATTATTATTTAATGATCCGGAGTCAACAAGGAGCCTCCACCAACTTCTGATGGTCAGTTCAGCTTCAGTTAACCTCATCGGGGTTCATTGAAGTCATGGAGCACTAGCACTTGATGGTTGGCTTGCTATGACATGTGTTTGATCTCCTTTAGTTGAGATTCAGTCATTTATTTCACTCTGACTTCAGTTAGGGTTTGGTGAGTCAAATAGGGTTTTGGTCAAGTGGTTAACTGAGTGTGAACCAATGGTTGAGAGTCAGTTAAGCTAGAATCACTCACTGAATTTGAATTGTCTACTTAGGTATTCGAATTCTTCATGGACTCAAGCTATTGCTTGACATTGGTATTGTAACTATTCATTGTTTATTGAATATACAGAGAGGAAACCATTCTAGTTCCGATTAACACCATTTCATGAGTATTTGTTGATTATTCTTTCATGAGATTGATTCTTAGTTCCTAGATCATGTGCAAGAATTAATATGGTATCAGAGCATATGGTGGGACGAAGATCTATCTCTCAAAAACAAGCTTTTTGACAGATTTCTCCACGAAAAGAGAGCAATAGCTCAAAATTCCAACACTGCACAAGAAGCCAAGGCTTACCACTCAATATCCCAAGCAAAGAACTTGTTGATCAAGCTTGCTTGATTGACTATGCTGGGTGTGATGAAAGCCTAGAATGTGCAGGCTGTCTGACCTTATTTTTCCCTTTGTGTTTTGATTTTCAGGTTTCTACAGGTGAAGCATTTGCTACAACATATCCAGATGGCCTCCTCAGTACCTCTCTTGACTCCATACAATTTCCACACATGGAACAATAAAATGGAGGTTCAGTTGCACTCCAAAGGACTCCATAGAGTCGCCATGGACACTGAAGTGGAGCCTCGATCCACCATAGAAAAATCAAGATTCTTGAACAAGAAGGATGAAGCCTTTGGTTTCTTGTGCCTCTCTATTTCCGAAGAACTTCTCTTCCATCTTATGGATCTAAAGACACCAAAATAAATATGGGATAAATTGGAATCTCTATATAGAAAGCATGATGACTTGTGAGTTTACCAACTCAAAAATGAACTCATGTCTCTCCAACCTTCCAATTTCGAGACTCTGAATGATTTCTTTACAAATTTCAAGCATATTATTTTCCTCTTGAAGCAATGCAAAGTGGAGAAGGTGGAGGATCAGCTCATCCTAGCCATCCTCTGCAAACTTGGGGCTGATTATTCAGTTTTTGTTTCTACATTCCGTGCGGGGAAGCTCACAACCCCCGTATGGAATATGCCTACACTCAATGCCTTCATTGAGTCCCTAACTAATGAGCATGACAAGCTTGTCCAGATGGGGATCATCTAATCTTCCCAATATCAAGCCCTCCATGTCTCGAGGCCCAAATATCTGAAGGGTAAAAGAAAGCAGCAGAAAAATCAGAAAACTAAATTTGATGCTCCCAAGCCTAGAGTTGAAAATCAACAGCATGATGAATCTTTCGGCTCAAGGAAGAACAAAGGAAAAGGGCACAATGGGAAAGAAAAATTTAGGTGTTCTTACTGCGGGAAGGGCTTTCACCCTGAACATGCCTGCATGAAGAAAAATATTGATGAAGCAACCTCTTTCCTTCAGAGGAATCACATCAATATTTTGGAGAGCTTTCGGAGGAGAGATCACCAAGATCGAGAACCACAGCATGAGAAAGGTCATGCCCTCATGGAAAGCACTTCGAAGTACAAAGCACTGTTGATTGACAGTAGAGCTTCAAATCACATGATGGTTGAAAAATATTCCTTTTCATCCTTGGAGACCAGCAAATCCATCCCCATCCACATGGGAGATGACTCCACCATCATTTCGAAAGGACAAGGTACTATAGATCTAGAAAATGGTTTTTTTTTCTAATGTTTTGTATGTACCATCTCTAGCAGAAAATATCCTTAGTATATATCAGATGACACATACAGGAATTCCTAACAGAGTCTCTTTCATCCCAAATGATGTTGATATAACATAAATTGCATCCGGGAAACTCATTACAAAAGGCCTTGCAAATCATCATGCAAAAGCCTATGAGTTCTCTCACTTTGTTGTGGATGCAAAGCCCACCGCTCTCCTAACTCATGTGAATGAGGTTAGTAGGCTATGGCATGAAAAGTTTGGCCATATTAATTTCAAATATTTGCAGCAATTACAGAAAAACTCCATGGTTGAAGGCCTCTCGGTCATCAAGGTAACCACGGGAGTCTGCAAGGGTTGTGTGATTGGAAAACACCCTGAGCACAAGTTCGATCGAGGGAAGGAAAACCGAGCTACAAGCATATTGGGGATGATACTTTCTAATATCAGTGGTCCAATTACTATCACATCCATGAATGGATCAATTTACCTCCTTACTTTTATTGATTATTTTTCAAGGTATACATGGGTTTTCTTTCTCAAAAAGAAATCAAAAGTATGTGAAAATTTTTCTGAATTAAAGGCCTTGATCGAAAATGCCTCTGGGATTAAGATCAAGATATTGAGATCTGATAATGGAGGGGAGTATGTCAGTAATGAGTTACTGTAAATTTTCTCCCAAAGTGGTATTCAGGTCCAACATTCAATTCCCTACAC
The DNA here is from genome assembly GCA_001517045.1 of Pseudotsuga menziesii. Taxonomy (NCBI): domain Eukaryota; kingdom Viridiplantae; phylum Streptophyta; class Pinopsida; order Pinales; family Pinaceae; genus Pseudotsuga; species Pseudotsuga menziesii. The sequence continues at coordinate 761,246 of LPNX010149935.1, forward strand.
TCCCCAGCAAAACGGAGTAGCGGAAAGGAAGAACCGGTCTCTCAAAGAGATGACCACCTGTATGTTGGAGTCAAAGAAGCTTGCTGCAAATTTTTGGGCTGAAGACATGCATGATGTAGCATACATTAAAAACAGGGTGCCACATTCATCAGTGAAAGGAAATACTCCATTTGAAGCATACTTCAGATACAAGCCAGATGTGTCGAACCTACGTGTGTTTGGGTCCACTGCATGGGCTCAGATTCCGCTTGATAAAAGAAGGGCTTTGCAACCACAGAGCATAGAATGTCTGTTTATTGGGTATCTTGATGAATATAAATTATTCAAGCTATTGGATATCAATACCAAACAGATCATCATCGAGAGAAGTGTCAAGTTCGATGAGCCTCTTCAGGAGGTGGAACTAGTGAAGGAGAAAACTGTTGAATTTCCTTCCTATTACACCGAATATTTGGATGATGAAATTGGGATTGATGACCCTGATTTGGATCCTATGATTTATGATATAAATGTGCAGAAATAATCAAATACTGAATCAGAACCTGAAGTGCAAAATCATCTTCCTACATGGGCCCAACAGACACTCTCCTCCGCAGGAGACAACATTGGAAATCTGGATGATCCAAGGAGAACCTGGTTTGATTTCTAAAGAGTAGGTATTGCACTCTCTTGTTCTGATAATTTTCTGTCCAAAACTTTCTATTTGATGATTATTTCAGATCCAAAATCCTACTACCATTCTCGGAATGATCCGAGATGGCAATTTTCCATGGATGAAGAGATGAATTCTCTTCAGAAAAACACTACTTGGGAGCTAGTTTCTCTTCCTCTAGGAAGGAAATTGGTTCAATGCAAGTGGGTGTTTCAGACAAAGTTTGTTGCTGATGGAAGCACCTAAAAATATAAGGAAATTCTGGTAGCAAAAGGTTTCTCTTAGGTCCAAGGAGTGGACTACCATGATACCTTTGCACCGGTTGCAAAAATGGACTCCATCCGCCTTGTTTTGGCTATTTTTGCATCCAAGAACTGGGAGGTGCATCACATGGATGTTAAGTCAGACTTTATGCATGGATATATTCATGAGGAGATATATATGAAGCATCCTGAGGGCTACATCACTGATCCATATTTGTTTTTCAAGCTAAAGAAGTCACTATACGGGTTAAAACAGGCCCCAAGAGAGTGGTATTCCAAGATGGATGCCTTCCTTCTCTCGCAAAACTTTCAGAGATGTAGATCAGATACAAATGTGTATTTACAGCATTATGATGGTCATATAATTATCATTGTTTTATATGTTGATGACTTACTGATCACAGGTATCACAATTGCCTCCATTTCAGCCATCAAAACTACTCTCCACAATGCCTTTGAAATGAGTGATTTAGGGCTTCTAAAACAATTTTTGGGGCTTGAAATTGAGAAAAAATATGATGCGATTATGGTCACTTAGTACAAATAAATTTAAGATCTATTAGTCAAGTTTAAAATGGCTGAATGTAGGCCTGCACCATTCCATTTCATTTCAGGGATCAGCCTTGAAGAAGGAAAACACAAACCTCCCATGGACTGCACTATCTATCGACAGCTCATTGGTAGCTTGTTGTAATTGACACATTCTAGGCTTGGTATTTGTTATGCCATGAATGCTGTATCAATATACATGTCACAGCCTCATGATATTCATTGGAAGGCAGCCAATAGGATCCTCCAGTACATTCAAAGAACCAAAACCTATGGCATTCACTATGCTGCAGACTCCGAGCTAGAGCTGGTTGGATACACAGATTCTGATTGGGCGAGTGATTCTATTGATTGGAAGTCAAATTCCAGATATATATTCATGTTTGGTGGTGGCCCTATTTTCTGGTCAAGCAAAAATCAGGCTACCATAGCACTATCTTCAGCAAAGGCCGAGTATTGAGGAGCGGTGAATGCTTGCATCCAAGCAGTTTGGTTGCAAGGCATTCTTTCAGAGTTTGATATCTGTAGTACTTTGTACACTATCCTCTTTTGTGAAAAATAGAGTGCTATTAAGATATCCATGGATCCAGTTACCAGGAATTGGACCAAGCATGTAGAGATTCACATGCACTACATCAGGGAGCTAGTGCATGACAGGACCAACATTCTGCAATACTGCCTGACTGATGAGCAGATTGCAGACATCTTCACCAAGAAATTTTCAGAAAATAAGTTCACTTACCTCCGTTCACTATTGGGGGTGAGTTTATCAGGGTGATCCAGACTACTTTCAGTGTTCAGCTTGAGGGGGGGGTTTTCCCACTAGGTTTTCCCTCTTTTCCTCACTTAGTTTGTTTTGAGCATTGTTTCAATTTCAGCATTGTACAGGGTGACCTATGGCCTTAGTTACTGGGGCCCTAGCATTTTATGCATCTATGTTTTCTAACTCTTCCTGAGTATAGCATAAGGGGGAGTGTTGGATACATTTACCATCATACACACTCTTTTGGTCAAATTGGCCTAGTTAAACCACTATCCTAAGTATAATTGACATTAATTGACATTAGTGGAGCATTAATTACCATCATCTAGTCACACCCATGCCTACCTATAGTCAAGGAGGCTAACTTATCCTTCTCCTATAGTCAAGGAGGCTAACTGGAGCACTCCGGGGGTGATCTAAGTGACATTAATACACCTAATTGCTAACTGGTGGTTACAATCAATTCAACTAGTTAGTTACAGTGATTTAAGATGCCTCCTATAATTAAATATATTATTTATTATTATTTAATGATCTGGAGTCAACAAGGCACCTCCACCAACTTCTGATGGTTAGTTCAGCTTCAATTAACCTCATTGGGGTTCATTGAATTCATGGAGCACTAGCACTTGATGGTTGGCTTGCTATGACATGTGTTTGATCTCCTTCAGTTGATATTCAGTCATTTATTGCACTCCGACTTTAGTTAGGGTTTGGTGAGTCAATTAGGGTGTTGGTCAAGTTGTTAACTGAGTGTGAACCAATGGTTGAGAGTCAATTAAGATAGAATCACTCACTGAATTCAAATTGTATTCTTAGGTATTCGAATTCTTCATGGACTCAAGCTATTGCTTGACATTGGTATTGTAACTATTTATTTTTTATTGAATATACAGAGAGGAAACAATTCTAGTTCCGATTAACACCATTTCATGAGTATTTGTTGATTATTCTTTCATGAGATTGATTCTTAGTTCCTAGATCATGTGCAAGAATTAATAAAGGGAAACTCTGTCCCCCAAAACACAGGACAAGGAAAGGACAACTAGTCCCCACCACAAGTAAAGAAGGGAGATGGAAAGACAAAGAAGGACATCGGTAAGTGGTGATAATTTCATAAAATCCCTTGGCACAACACTGATGAATATCACTCAAAGGAAACATTAGTGGCTGAGATCAAATATTCAGACTCAGATCCTGATTCTGATTTTGAACCCAATGCCACAGCCGCATACAATGGGAGGCAGATCATTGATGCAGACACCATTGCCACTGTTGCTACCGCACAGATTCAACTGGAGGATCCTGAAGAGTCAGAGGCAGAGGTGCGCCTATTCCACTCATAGATGTGGGTGAAGGGGATGCCTCTACATTTTGTTGTTGAAAACGGAAACCAAAAGAACCTGATCTCAGTAGAAGTTGTCAAGAGATTGGCATGAGATTGGAGCTTCTGACAACACCACACCCGCAACCTTACAACATCGACTGACTAAGCCAAGGACGAGGTATATGCATTAATCAACAATGCCTCCTATCATATGGAATCAAGCCTTTCAAATATGAGGCACTATGTGATGTGGCCCCACTTGAAGTCTGTGATGTTCTTTTAGGACAACCATATATGTGGAAACGTCATGATGTATATGAATCATGACCTCGCAGTGTCATTGTTACTTTTGGAGGAAAACTCTATCGAATACCAGAGACGTTTGGACCTAAAAAATTGTCACAAGGTAGGAAGATAAGCTCCCACATCATAAAATTATTCCTCTTCACAATTGCATCTGAAGGAGAACATAAGATCATAGAGACCTCCACACCCTCTACATAGGGTGTCTCTGCTCATCAGACACAAGAAGAAGACAGATCCATTGTTTCCTCATCTATCTGAGTACCTCTACAATGAAAGGCCACACATTCAAGGTGGTCATCCATAAACAAATCATCCATACAACAATTACAGCCCTCTCGGGATGTCAAAGAAAGGAAGCCTCTTCACTTCAGTAAATGTCGCACTAGGAGATCAACTCAACACACAATTGGAGAGATGATATAGGATTCGATGCAATGGATACCATTGATTCCTAAGGAGGGAGGATTGATCTAGATGCATATTGGTGGCCATCCACCTATTCCACTGGCTCAAAAAAATTGTCCATTGTGGTAGTTTCCTAGTTATTTTTCTATAGTTTTTTGGGTCCCAAACTCCCGGGGCCATTTTGAGGCCCCAAACGAGATTTTTTGGAAGTTTGGGGCCAAATAGTTACCATCGGAATTTAGTTGGCCAACCAAAAGTTGTAAATATTATATAGACCTTTCCAATGATCTATCAAACGCCCAAAACATAGATCGTATGCAAACTTTATGACCCTGGGAAGTTGACTGTTCAACTTACCACCTTGGGGCCGCAAACTTTATGACGGTTCATCTTCTAGGGTTAGGTTTTGGAATTTTGGGGTTCTCACCCTTATTATTATTATAAATAGGCCCCTTTGGACTCATTTTTTATTCATCTTGGCATGAATGAGTGTAGCAGCCACATCTCTTCTCACAGATAGCTACCACCATTCTGGCAATTGTATTACAGTCTATTCTATTTCCGTAATTTAATAGAATATTTGTTTACTGTATCTCTGTTATCTTTGAAAAATGTCTATTATAATGACTCTGTATATGTTCTTTCATTTCATTCACACATAAATCCATATCAGTGGTATCAGAGCAATCTGCTCTTTGATTGTTTCTTGGCGCATGTCCCCGACAAGGTCCTAGTATAGAGAGTTTGGTCTCGAACTAGTTTCACTTGATCATTCTTGCTGTCCCAAAGGAACTCCCATGGTGGAAGAAAAGAGAGATGATGGAGCAGGATATCCTATTAAGTCCTACTCGAGGAAGCCCTCAAGTGACAGAGGAACAAGATGATGGATAGTTTCACCCAAATCCTTCTGCGAATGCCGGCAACGACAAGTGCATCTTCAATGAGCAGTCAGTTCGAGGATGTAGCTCCCTTTAAGGTAGAAGTTAACATTAATGTTCCTTTATTTGAAGGTAATATTTATGCAGATGCCATGGATAATTGGTTGAATGTTTTAGAAAAGTATTTCTCTGTCCATAATTTTTTCAACGGAGAATATATCACCTTTGCGCTCCTTAAGGAAGTCCCCCATGTCCAAAATTGGTGGGGTACTTATTGTGAGAAAAAATCATCAGACAAGTATGGAATGTTTGAAACAAATCCCACTTCGGCCTCTTTCATGGATGCCATCAGGGAACAATATTACCCTCTGGGAAACTATGATGACCAGTGCATAAAATGGACCATTCTGCGTCAAGAAAGGGACGAGTCGGTGTCAAAGTACACCAACAAATTTCATACCTTGCGTACAAAGCTGAGCATCAAGGACTCTGAGCGACACCTGATTCTGAAATATCATAGTGGTATACATTGATACATCTGAAATGAGATGGACTTCCTCGACATATCTTCACTTGGATCCGCCTATCAGTATGCTGTCAAAATCAAGAAGAAATTTTGACAAAAGAACAAGCGAGACTCTGGACCTGGACACCCACCACTGAAGCAAGGCAAGGGAACCCCTGGCCCGCAAAACACATGATAAGGAAAGGAAAACTAGTCCCCGCCATAAGAAAAGAAGGGATATGGAAAGATAAAGAAGGACACCGGTAAGTGGTGCGAATTTCATAAAAGCCCTTGGCACAACACTGATGAATGTCGCTCAAAGCAGTCATTAGTGGTAGAGATCAAATCTTCAGAATCAGATCCTGATTCTAATTTCGAACCCAATACCACAACCACATACAATGGGAGGCAGATCATTGATGCAGACCCCACTTCCACTATTGCTACCACACAGATTCAACTAGAGGATCCTGAAGAGTCAGAGGTAGAGGAGTTCCTATTCCACTTGCAAATGTGGGTGAAGGGGATGCCTCTACATTTTGTTGTTGAAAACGGCAGCCAAAAGAACCTGATCTCAGCAGAAGTCATCAAGAGATTGGAGCTTCCGACAACACCACACCCGCAACCTTACAGCATCGGTTGGCTAAGCCAAGGACGAGGTATACACATTACTCAACAATGTCTCCTACCATATGGCATCAATCCTTTCAAATATGAGGTACTGTGTGATGTGGCCCCACTTGAAGTCTATGATATTATTTTAGGACAACCATATATGTGGAAGCGTCATGCTGTATATGAGTCACGATCTCACAGTTTCATTGTTACTTTAGGAGGAAAACTATATGGAATACCAGAGACCGTTTCACCTAACAAAGTGTCGCAAGGTAGGAAGATAAGCTCCCACATCATAACATTATTCCTTTTCACAATTGCGTATGAAGGAGAACATAAGATCACAGAGACTGCCACACCCTCTACACAAGGTGTCTCTGCTCATCAGACACAAGAACAAGACTGATCCATTGTTTCCTCATCTATCCGAGTACCTCTACAATGCAAGGCCATGCATTCAAGGTGCTCATCTAGAAAAAAATAATCCATACAACAATTACAGCCCTCTCGGGATGTCAAAGAAAGGAAGCCTCTTCACTTCAACAAATGTCGCACCAGGAGATCAACTCAACACATAGTTCAAGAGATGATATGGGATTCAACTCAATGGAGACCATTTCTTCCTCAAGAGGGATAATTTATCTAGATGGAGATCGGTGGCCACCCACCTATTTCACTGGCTTAAAACAATTGTCCATTGTGCCAGTTTCCTAATTATTTTTCTACATTTTTTTGGGTCTGAAACTTCTGGGGCCATTTCGAGGCCCTAAACGACGTTTTTTGGTGATTTGGGGCCAAATGGTTGTGACATCCATTTGGCTGACCAAAATTTGTAAATATTGGAAAGACATTTCCAACGAGCTATCGAACGCCCAAATCAGAGATCGTATGCAAAAGTTATGACCCCGGGAAGTTGACTGTTCAACTTACCACCTTGGGGCCATAAACTTTATGACGGTTCATCTTCTAGGGTTACGTTTGGACTTTTGGGGTTCTCACCCTCATTATTATTACAAATAGGCCCCTTTGGCCTCATTTTTTATTTAGCTTGGCATGGATGAGCGTAGCAGTCATATCTCTTCTCATAGATAGCTACCACCATTCTGGTAATTGTATTATAGTATGTTTTATTTCTGCAATTTAATAGAGTATTTGTTTACTGTATCTCTATTATCTTTGCAAAATGTCTGTTATAATGACTCTGTATATGTTATTTCATTTACTTCACACATAAATTAGGATCAGTGGTATCAGAGCAATATGCTCTTTGATTTTTTCTTGGCGCATGTCCCTGACAAGGTCCAAGTATGGAGAGTTTGGTCTCAAACTAGTTTCACTTGATCATTCTTGCCATCCCAAGGGACCTCCCATGGTAGAAGAAAAGAGAGACGATGGAGCAGGAGATCCTATCAAGTCGCTCCTAAAGGAATCCCTTGAGCAACGGAGGAACAAGATGACGGATAGTTTCACCAAAATCCTTCTGTGCATGCTGGCAATGGCAATTGCATCTTCAACGAGCAGTCGGTTCAGGGATGCATATCCCTTTAAGGTACAAGTTAAAATTGATGTTCCTTTATTTGAAGTAAATATTGATACAAATGCCCTAGATAATTGGTTGAATGTTTTAGAAGGGTATTTCTCTGTCCACAATTTTTTCGACAGAGAGAAGATCACCTTTGCACTCCTTAAGGCAGTCCCCCATGTCCAAAATTGGTGGGGTACTTATTGTGAGAAAAACTCATCAGATGAGTCTGGAATGTTTGAAACAAATCCCACATGGGCCTCTTTCATATATTCCGTTAGGTAACAATATTACCCTCTGGGAAACTATGATGACCAGTACATAAAATGGACCATTCTACGTCAAGAAAGGGACCAGTCGGTGTCAGAGTACACCAACAAATCTCATACCTTGCGTACAAAGCTGAGTATCAAGGACTCCGAGCGACACCTGATTCTGAAATATTGTAGTGGTCTACATTGATACATATGAACTGAGATGGACTTCCTTGATATCTCTTCACTTGGATCTGCCTATTGGTATGCTTTCAAAATCGAGGAGAAAATTCGACAAAAGAACAAGCAAGACTCTGGACCTACACACCCACCGCTAAAGCAAGGAAAGGGAACCCTTGGCCCACAAAGCACAGGATAAGGAAAGGACAACCAGTCCCCGCCACAAGAAAAGAAGGGAGATGGAAAGATAAAGGAGGACACTAGTAAGTGGTGCAAATATCATAAAATCCCTTGGCACAACACTGATGAATGTCGCTCAAAGCAGTCATTAGTGGCCGAGATCAAATCTTCAGAATAAAATCTTGATTCTAATTTCAAACCGAATACCACAGCCGCATACAATGGGAGGTATATCATTGATGCAGACCCCACTGCTACTGTTGCTGCCCCACAGATTCAACTAGATGATCTTGAAGAGTCAAAGGCAGAGGAGTGCCTATTCCACTCGCAGATGTGGGTGAAGGGGATGCCTCTACATTTTGTTGTTGACAACGACAGCCAAAAGAACCTGATCTCAGCAGAAGTTGTCAAGAGATTGGAGCTTTCGACAACACCACACCCACAACCTTACAGCATTGATTGGCTAAGACAAGGATGAGGTATACACATTACTCAACAATGCCTCCTACCATATGGCATCAAGCCTTTCAAAGATGAGGTACTATGTGATGTGGCCCCACTTGAAGTCTGTGATTTTCTTTTAGGACAACCATATATGTGGAAGTGTCATGTTGTATATGAGTCACGGCCTCGTAGTGTCATTGTTACTTTAGGAAGGAAAACTCTATCGAATACCAGAGACCATTTCACCTAACAAAGTGTCACAAGGTAGGAAGATAAGCTCCCACATCAAAAAATTATTCCTCTTCACAATTGCATCTAAATGAGAACATAAGATCACAGAGACCTGCACACCCTCTACACAGTGTGTCTCTTCTCATCAGACACAAGAAGAAGACAGATCCATTGTTTCCTCATCTATCCAAGTACCTCTATGATGCAAGGCCATGCATTCAAGGTGCTCATCTAGAAACAAATCATCCATACAACAATTACAGCCCTCTTGGGATGTCAAAGAAAGGAAGCCTCTTCACTTCACTAAATGTCGCACCAGGAGATCAACTCAACACACAGTTTGAGAGATGATACAGGATTCAATGCAATGGAGACCATTGCTATTAATCTTGCACATTGATCTAGGAACAAAAAATTAATCTCATTAAGAAATAATCAACAAATAACTTAGAAATGGTGTTAATCGGAACCAGAATGGTTTCCTCTCTGTATATTCAATAAACAATGAATAGTTACAATAACAATGTCAATCAATAGCTTGAATCAATGAGGAATTCGAATACCTAAAGATGTCATTCAAATTCAATGAGTGAGTCTAGATTAACTGACTGTAAGCCATTGGTTCACACTCAGTTAACCACTTGACCAAAACGCTAATTGACTCACCAAACCCTAACTAAAGTTGGAGTGCAATAAGTGACTGAATCTCAACTGAAAGAGATAAAACACATGTCATAGTAAGCCAACCATCAAGTGCTAGTGCTTCAATGACTTCAATGAACCCAGATGAGGTTAACTGAAGCTAAAATAATCATCAAAAGTTGGTGGAGGCGCCCTTGTTGACTCCAGATAATTAAATAATAATAAATAATCATTGAATAATATATTTAATAAGAGGAGGTTCCTTAACTGACTAGTTGAACTGATTGTAACCACCAATTAGCAATTAGGTGCATTAATATCACTCAGATCACCCCCAGAGTGCTCCAGTTAGCCTCATTGACTATAGGTAGGCATGGGTGTGACTGGCTGATGTCAATTAATGCTCCATTGATGTCAATTAATGTAAATTATACTTAGGATAGTGGTTTAACTAGGCCAATTTGACCAAAAAGAGTGTGTATGGTTGTAAATATCTGCAAAACCCCCCCTTAAGCTATACTTAGGAAGAGTTAGAAAACATAAATGCATAAAAATTCTAGGGCCCTAGAAACTAAGGCCATTGGTCACCCTGTACAATAAAGTAACTGCTTAATAAACCAAGGAAACGGGAAAAACCTCATGGGAAAAATACCCCCCCTCAAACTAAGTAGTAAATCAAGAATTGGTTCTTCTATGCAACAGCTTCTGGAGACTGTGCATGTGAACCTCTGAATCTAAAATAAATGAATATGTCTATAGGAATCTTCCACTTTGGAAGAAGAACAATGCACTCAACTGAATCAGAAATATAAACAGTTGCACGGTGAAAACTGGACCCATGTAGAGTAGCTGAAATCATCTGAAGAGAGAGAAAAGGTTCTTGAGGATTCAAAACATGTGTGGAACACTCAATAAACTGATATGTTGCAGCCTTGAACATAAAACCATGAGTGGTAAAATCAGCCCCAATTTTTAGGAGCAAGTGTCCAAGCGGATGCAGAATGTCTTCCTCTTTACTAGTTCTATGAGGAGATGAGCATGTGACCAAAGGTAGAGAAGACCTGGGACTCTAGAGAGCGAATGCTTGAGATCCATAATCTAATATAGCTTCAGAAATATCTAATTATTCACAAAATAAAATATCAGCAACCTCATAAGAGGAAACTAACACCAAATCCCCAGCAGCAAAATTGAAGAAGAACCGCGGTACTTGATTTTTCACAACGGAATTGGTGAGAGCAGCTACAAGCATGACTGAAAGCTCTTGTATTTTAAAATATGAACAAAATAGTATCAGATAAAAATGTAAATCATATCTAAATGAGTTCACAACAGATCCAAAACTGTTTAATGAAATCAAATCCCCAGCAATAGTTTTGTACGAGACTTGCGGTACTTGTTTCTTCACACCATTGATGAGAACAACTACAAGCAGTACTGAAGGTTTATGAACCTGATATTTTGAACCAAGAAATATCATATTAGATACAAATATGATCATATCATATCCAGTAAGGTTCATATCAGATCCAAAAGTATGTTCAACCGAGACGGTGGATGCACAGTTGTCTTTTTCTTCAAAATTATGAATTTTGGTGCATGCAATCCTGCAGGGATTTGCTAGAAAATATAGATCATGAGGACCGAATGGATCACTATGGAAATCTGATATTTCTTCCAAAATATCCATTTTTTTACATATTTGCACACCAGCAGCAACATTACAGGGAGAAAAATCAAATTTCTCTTTGAAAGCAATTACTGGTAAATTTTGCACAGAATTCAAAGGAAAATCACCGGTGAATGTTTGCATGGAAGTGCAGCAGTATTTTTATTCAATATTAGAGATTCGAATGTATTCTTCTATTTTTTCAATATGAGGAGATGAGATATTAGAGATCTCATGAACTTCTGGAGCATCAGGAGAAGGAGTCACTGCATGGAGACTTTCTTCAATTCGAATTGAATGTGTAGAAGATTCTGCTTCATCTTCATCTTGAACAACTTCATTAGAGAGAGTAGAGGATGAGACTTTTAAGTAAACAACTCTTGTGGTGCTGGATGTGATCTCCAAAGTGCTATTATGATCCTCATTGTGCTTGCCAAAGTTTCTGTCCAATTTTGTCCAGAGATCCTTTAGGTATTCAGCAGAACCAATAAGGTAGTGCAAGATAGGAGAAAGGGCCATAAATATTGCTCCAAAAGCTCTATCACCGTCATTTAGCCAGTCATTCTCATTCTCATAAGACTCTTTTTCAAGTCCAATTGACACCTCATAGAGACCTCGTCTCTTCAGAGATGCAACCATCTTTAACTTCCATTCTGAATAGCTTGTGAATGGGGTGAGAAGAGGGACTGATGAGTCCATTCAAAGTTGTACTTGTTAAAACCTAAAAATCAAAACAAAAAAGGGCACCGTAAGGTCAAAAAACCTGTACATTTTAGGCTTTCATAACACCCAGCATAGTCAATCAAGCAAGCTTGATCAACAAGTTCTTTACTTGGGGTATTGAGTGGTAAGCCTTGGCTTCTGGTGCAGTGCTGGATTTTTGAGCTATTGCTCACTTTTCATGGAGAACTCTGTCAAAAATCTTGTTTTTGAGAGATAGATCTTCATCCCACCGTAAGCTCTGATACCATATTAATCTTGCACATTGATATAGGAACAAATAATCAATCTCATCAATAAATAATCAACAAATAACTCAGAAATGGTGTTAAGCGGAACCAGAATGGTTTCCTCTCTGTATATTCAATAAACAATGAATAGTTACCATAACAATGTCAAGCAATAGCTTGAATCAATGAGGAATTCGAATACCTAAGAAGGTAATTCGAATTCAATGAGTGGGTCTAGCTTAACTGACTGTAAGCCATTGGTTCACACTCAGTTAACCACTTGACCAAAAACCTAATTGACTCACCAAACCCTAACTAAAGTCAAAGTGAAATAAATGACTGAATATCAAATGAAAGAGATCATACACATGTCATAGCAAGCCAACCATCAATTAATAGTGCTTCAATGACTTCAATGAACCCCGATGAGGTTAACTGAAGCTGAACTAATCATTAGAAGTTGGTGGAGGTGCCCCTGTTGACTCCAGATCATTAAATAATAATAAATAATCATTAAATAATATATTTAATTAGAGGAGGCACCTTAACTGACTGGTTGAACTGATTGTAACCACTAGTTAGCAATTAGGTGCATTAATATCACTCAGATCACCCACATAGTGCTCCAGTTAGCCTCCTTGACTATAGGTAGGCATGGGTGTGAGTGGATGATGTCAATTAAAGCTCTACTGATGTCAATTAATGTCAACTATACTTAGGATAATGGTTTAACTAGGCCAATTTGACCAAAAAGAGTGTGTATGGTTGTAAATGTCTCCAACAATTGCTTCCTAAGGAGGGAAAATTTATCCAGATGGAGATCGATGCCCACCCACCTATTCCACTGGCTCAAAACAATTGTCCATTGTGGCAGTTTCCTAATTATTTTTCTACAGTTTTTTGGGTCCGAAACTTTCGGGGCCATTTTGAGGCCCCAAATGACGTTTTTTGGCGATTTGGGGCCAAAAGGTTGCCATCGGCATTCATTTGGATGACCAAAAGTCGTAAATATTATAAAAACATTTTCAATGAGTTATCGAATGCCCAAATCGGAGATCGTATGCAAAAGTTATGACTCGGGTAAGTTGACTGTTCAACTTACCACCTTGGCGCCTCAAACTTTATGATGGTTCATCTTCTAGGGTTACGTTTTGGACTTTTCGGGTTCTCACCCTCATTATTATTATAAATAGGTCCCTTTGGCCTCATTTTGTATTTAGCTTGGCATGGATGAGTGTAGCAGCCACATCTCTTCTCACAGATAGCTACCACCATTCTGGAAATTGTATTATAGTATGTTCTATCTCCACAATTTAATAGAATAATTGTTTATTGTATCTCCGTTATCTTTGCAAAATGTATGTTATAATGACTCTGTGTATGTTCCTTCATTTCGTTCACACATAAATCCAGATCAGTGGTATCAGAGCAATGTGCTCTTTGATTGTTTCTCGATGCATGTCCTTAACGAGGTCCGAGTATAAAGAGTTTGGTCTCGAACTAGTTTCACTTGATCATTCTTGCTGTCCCAAATGACCTCCCATGGTGGAATAAAAGAGAGAGGACGAAGCAGGAGATCCTATCAAGTCGCTGCTCGAGGAAGCCCTCGAGCGACAAAGGAGCGAGATGATGGATAGTTTCACCCAAATCCTTTTGTGAATGATGGCAACGGCAAGTGCATCTTCAACGAGCAGTCGGTTCGAGGATTAAACTCCCCTTAAGGTACAAGTTAAATTTGATGTTCCTTTATTTGAAGGTAATATCGATGCAGATGCCCTGGATAATTGGTTGAATGTTCTAGAAGGGTATTTCTCTGTCCACAATTTTTTTGACAGATAAAAGTTCACCTTTGCGCTCCTTAAGGTGGTCCCCCAGGTCCAAAATTGTTGGGGTACTTATTGTGAGAAAAACTCATCAAACGAGTCTTGAATGGTTGAAACAAATCCCACTTGGGCCTCTTTCATAGATGCCATCAAGGAACCGTATTACCCTGTGGGAAACTATGATGACTAGTACATAAAATGGACCATTCTACATAAAAAAGGGACCAGGAGGTGTCATAGTACACCAACAAATTTCATGCCTTGCGTACAAAGATGAGTATCAAGGACTCCAAGCGACACCTGATTCTGAAATATCGTAGTGTTCTACATCGGTACATTCGAACTGAGATGGAATTCATCGACATCTCTTCACTTGGATCTGCCTATCGGTATGCTGTCAAAATCAAGGAGAAATTTCGACAAAAGAACAAGCGAGACTCTGGACCTGCACACCCACCACAGAAGAAAGGCAAAAGAAACCCTGGCCCGCAAAACACAGGACAAGGAAACAAAAACCAGTCCCTACCACAAGCAAAGAAGGGAGATGGAAAGACAAAGAATGACACCGATAAATTGTGCAAATTTCATAAAATCCCTTGCAACAACACTGATGAATGTCGCTTAAAGAAGTCATTAGTGACTGAGATCAAATATTCAGAATTAGATCCTAATTCTGATTTTGAACCCAATTACACAACTGCATACAATGGGAGGTAGATCATTGATGCATACCTCACTGCCACTGTTTCTACTGCACAGATTCAACTAGAGGATCCTGAAGAGTCATAGGCAGAGGAGCACCTATTCCACTCGACGATGTGGGTGAAGGGGATGCCTCTACATTTTGTTGTTGACAACAACAGCTGAAAGAACCTGATATCAGCAGAAGTCGTCAAGATATTGGAGTTTCTGACAACACCACACCCGCAACCTTACAGCATCGGTTGGCTAAGCCAAGGATGAGGTATACGCATTACTCAACAATGCCTCCTACCATATGGCATCAAGCATTTCAAATACGAGGTACTGTGTGATGTGGCCCCACTTGAATTCTGTGATGTTCATTTAGGACAACCATATATGTGGAAGCGTCATGGTGTATATGAGTCACGGCCTCACAGTTTCATTGTTACTTTTGGAGGAAAACTCTATCGAATCCCAGAGACAGTTGCACCTAAAAAAGTGTCACAATGTAGGAAGATAAGCTCCCACATCAGAAAATTATTCATCTTCACAATTGCATTTTAAGGAGAACATAAGATCATAGAGACCTCCACACCCTCTATACAGGGTGTCTCTGCTCACCAGAAACAAGAAGAAGAAATATCCATTGTTTCCTCATCTATCCGAGTACCTCTATGATGCAAGGCCATGCATTGAAGGTGCTCATCTAGAAACAAATCATCCATACAACAATTATATCCATCCCGGGATGTCAAAGAATGGAAGCCTCTTCACTTCAGCAAATGTCGCACTAGGAGATCAACTCAACACAAAATTCAAGATATGATACGGGATTTGATGCAATGGAGACCATTTCTTCCTAAGGAGAAGGGATTTATCCAGATGTAGATCGATGGCCACCCACCTATTCCATTAGCTCAATTGTCCATTGTGGCAGTTTCCTAGTTATTTTTCTACAGCTTTTTGGGTCTCAAACTTTTGGGGCCATTTTGAGGCCCTAAACAATGTTTTTTGGATATTCGGGGACAAATGGGTAATATTTGCATTCATTTGGTCGACCAAATGTTGGAAATATTATATAGACCTTTCCAACGAGCTATCGAATTGCCAATTCGGAGATCGTATGCAAACGTTATGACCCCGGGAACTTGCATGTTCAACTTACTACCTTGGTGCTGCAAAATTTATGACGGTTCATCTTCTGGGGTTATGTTTTGGACTTTTGGGGTTCTCACCCTCATTATTATTATAAATAGGCCCCTTTGGCCTCATTTTGTATTCATCTTGGCATGGATGAGCGTATCAGCCACATCTCTTTTCAGAGATAGCTACCACCATTCTGGAAATTATATTATAGTCTGTTCTATTTCCGCAATTTAATAGAATATTTGTTTACTGTATCTCTGTTATCTTTGCAAAATGTCTACTATAATGAATCTATATATGTTCTTTCATTCCGTTCAGACATAAATCCATATCAGTGGTATCAGAGCAATATGCTCTTTGATTGTTTCTTGGCGCATGTCCTTGACGAGGTCCTAGTATAGAGAGTTTGGTCTCGAATTAGTTTCACTTGATCATTCTTGTCATCCCAAATGACCTCCCATGGAAGAATAAAAGAGAGATGACGAAGCAAGTGATCCTATCAAGTCGCTGCTCAAGGAAGCCCTCAAGCGACAGAGGAATGAGATGATGGATAGTTTCACCCAAATCCTTCTGCGAATGCTGGAAATGGCAAGTGCATATTCAACAAGAAGTCGGTTCAGGGATGCATCTCCATTTAAGGTACAAGTTAAATTTGATGTTCCTTTATTTGAAGGTAATATCGATGCAGATGCCCTGGATAATTGGTTGAATGTTCTAGAAGTGTATTTCTCTGTCCAAAATTTTTTTGACAGAGAAAAGATCACCTTTGCGCTCCTTAAGGAAGTCAACCCCCCATGTCCAAAATTGGTGGGGTACTTATTATGAGGAAAACTCATCAGATGAGTCTGGAATGTTTGAAACAAATACCACTTGGGCCTCTTTCATAGATGCCGTCAGGGAATAGTATTACCCTATGGGAAACTATGATGACCAGTACATAAACTGGACCACTGAGCATCAATAAAGGGACCAGACGGTGTCAGAGTACACCAAAAAATTTCATACCTTGCATACAAAGCTGAGTATCAAGGAATCCAAACGACACCTGATTCTGAAATATCACAGTGGTCTACATCGGTACATCCGAACTGAGATGGACTTCCTTGGCATCTCTTCACTTGGATCCGCCTATCGGTATGTTGTCAAAATCGAGGAGAAATTTTGACAAAAGAACAAGCGATATTTTGGACTTGCACACCCACCACAGAAGCAAGGCAAGTGAAACCCTGGCCCACAAAATACAGGACAAGGAAAAGACAACCAGTCCCCACCACAAGCAAAGAAGGGAGATGAAAAGACAAAGAAGGACACCAATAAGTGGTGTGAATTTCATAAAATCCCTTGGCACAACACTGATGAATGTCGCTCAAATTAGTCATTAGGGGCCGAGATCAAATATTCAAAATCATATCCTAATTCTGATTCTGAACCCAATTCCACAACCACATATAGTGGGAGGCAGATCATTGATGCAGACCCCACTACCACTATTGCTACCACACAGATTCAACTAGAGGATCCTGAAGAGTCATAGGCAGAGGAGTGCCTATTCCACTCGCATATGTGGGTGAAGGTGATGCCTCTACATTTTGTTGTTGACAACGACAGCTAAAAGAACCTGATCTCAGCAGAAGTTGTCAAGAGATTGGAGCTTCCGACAACACCACACCCGTAACCTTACAGCATCGGTTGGCTAAGCCAAGGATGAATTATATGCATTACTCAACAATGCCTCCTACCATATGGCATCAATCCTTTCAAAGAAGAGGTACTGTGTGATGTGGCCCCACTTGAATTCTGTGATGTTATTTTAGGACAATCATATATGTGGAAGCATCATGTTGTATATGAGTCACGACCTCATAGTGTCATTATTAATTTAGGAGGAAAACTCTATCGAATACCAGATACCATTGCACCTAACAAAGTGTCGCAAGGTAGGAATATAAGCTCCCACATCAGAAAATTATTCCTCTTCACAATTGCATCTGAAGGAGAACATAAGATCATAGAGACCTCCACACCCTCTACACAGTGTGTCTTTGCTCATTAGACACAAGAAGAAGACAAATCCATTGTTTACTCATCTATCCGAGTACCTCTACGATGCAAGGCCATGCATTCAAGGTGGTCATCCAGAAACAAATCATCCATACAACAATTACAGTCCTCTCAGTATGTCAAAGAAAGGAAGTCTTTTCACTTCAGCAAATGTCACACCAGGAGATCAACTCAAGACACAGTTCAAGAGATGATACGGGATTCGATGCAATGGAGACCATTGCTTCCTAAGGAGGGAGGATTGATCCAAATGGATATCAGTGGCCACCCACCTATTCCACTAGCTCAAAACAATTGTTCATTGTGGCAGTTTCCTAGTTATTTTTCTACAGTTTTTCGGGTCCCAAACTTCCGGGGACATTTTGAGGCCCTAAACGATGTTTTTTGGTGATTCAGGGACAAATGGATGCCATGGATATTTATTTTTTGGACCAAAATTTTTAAATCTTAGATAGACATTTCCAACGATCTATCGAACGCCCAAATCAAAGATCGTATGCAAAAGTTATGACCCCGGAAAGTTGGTTGTTCAACTTACCACCTTGGGGCTGCAAACGTTATGACGATTCATCTTCTAGGGTTATGTTTTGGACTTTTGGGGTTCTCACCCTCATTATTATTATAAATAGGCCCCTTTGGCCTCATTTTGTATTCATCTTGGCATGAATGAGCTTAGCAGCCACATCTCTTCTCGGAGATAGCTACCACCATTATGGCAATTGTATTACAGTCTATTCTATTTCCGCAATTTAATAGAATATTTGTTTATTGTATCTTTGTTATATTTGCAAAATGTCTATTATAATGACTCTGTATATGTTATTTCATTTAGTTCACACATAAATCTGGATCATGTCCAAAAAAAGAGTTATTTTATACCCCCCATCACAACCAATAAATGAAAATTCATGGTGGTTAAATTGTTCTTTTGGAGATGAAGACTTTGATGATCTCTCCCTTCCTAGTGATTTATCCTTCGCGCTTCCTTAGTATTTTTCTCAACTCGATCATATTTTTGGAGATGAGTTTCAAGAGAATATGGCTCTCTCAATGTTTATAGAAACACCTTATGTGTTCATGATTGAAGAACATTATAGGACCATATACCATACCTTGTGATGCTGGTCCGGAAATAATTCTACATATAAACGCATGATTGAGTGAAAACCAACGAGCACAACTGCTTAAATTTCTTAAGAAACAACCCATAGAATTTGCATGGGAATACACCGATATGAAGGGTATACAGCATGACACTTGTATTCACCACATTTATATGAATCCAAACATTTCACCTGTAAGGAAGCCACAGAGGAGGATGAATCCTACTCTAAAGGATATAGTAAAAGAAGAATTAAAAAAACTCCTCACTGTTGGTTTCATCTATCCTATCTCCAATAGTAAATGGGTATCTCCGTTAGTAATAGTCCCAAATAAATTTACAAGGAAATGGTGCATTTGTGTTGATTTTAGAGAGCTAAACAAAGCTACACTTAAAGACTACTTTCCTTTACCTTTTATTGATCAAGTATTAGATACTCTGTCAGGTAAACAATATTTATTATTTCTTGATGGGTATAGTGGTTACAACTAGATTTTAATAGCACCTGAAGATCGACACAAGACCACTTTTACATGCCCTAGGGGAACATATGCTAATTGAGTTTTTCCATTTGGATTTTGTAATGCACCTTCCACTTTTCAGTGAGCAGTCTTAGGCCTCTTTTGCGATCTTATACATGACTGTGTGGAGGTATACATGGATTACTTTACTTCCTATGGTAATACCTTTCAAGAATCCCTTGAAAACCTTAAGAAGGTCTTGATCCGATGTCAAGAAACGAATTTATCCCTTAGTCACGAAAAATTTAAAATGTTACTGACAGAAGGTATAGTGTTGGGACACCATCTTTCCTCCCAAGGAATTAAGGTATACCCTAAGAAGTAATTGTTTTCCTTCCATCTCTTAAAAATTAGAAATAGGTAATAATTTTTCTTGGTCATCCAGGCTAATAACATCGTTTTATTGAAAATTTCACTAAAATAGTTGCACCAATGTTTAAGTTGCTTACAAAGGATGTAGAATTTCAATGGACAAAATCTTGTCAAAATTCTTTTTAAATCCTAAAAGCTAAACTATCGGCGGCACCAATACTTAGGGGTCCTGATTGGTCCCTTCCTTTTCACATATCTATCGATGCCTCTGATAGGGCCGTAGGAGGAGTCCTTGGCCAAAAAGAGGGTCAATCACCTTATGCCATTTATTTTATTAGTAAGAATTTGACTCCTACCGAACTTAATTATACTGTTGCTGAAATAGAATTATTGGCAGTAGTTTATTCTATTAATAAGTTTCATCATTATATTATAGGTTATGAATTTTTTGTGCATACCGATCACTCCGTCATTATATTTCTCATGAATAAACCAATTACCTATGGTAGAGTGACCTGGTGGCTTCTTTTATTGCAAGAATTTAACATTACCTTGATTGAATGACCTGGTAAAGAAAATCTAGTAGCATATTTCCTTTCCCATATACAACATGAAGACGGTACTAAACTAGTTGATGACACTTTTCCTAATGAACATCTATTTGTTGTATCTGTTCAAACCCCTTGGTTTACAGATGTTGCGAATTATTTATAAAATGGGAAGATTCCAAACCATTTG
Organism: Pseudotsuga menziesii; assembly: GCA_001517045.1. Classification (NCBI taxonomy): domain Eukaryota; kingdom Viridiplantae; phylum Streptophyta; class Pinopsida; order Pinales; family Pinaceae; genus Pseudotsuga; species Pseudotsuga menziesii. The sequence goes on from LPNX010149935.1 coordinate 781,968, forward strand.
TCCCCACATGAGAAGCGTCGTATTATAGTTCAAAGTTCCAATTATTCTTGCATTGATAACGATCTCTTCCACACTAGTCCAGATCTTATTATTTGACGATGCATGCAGGAGGATGAAATGATAGAAATCCTCCATGCATGCCATGATGGACCATGTGGAGGACGTTTTTATGATAAGAGGATGACATACAAAGTCTTACATTATGGTTATTAATGGTTAAGCATTTTTAAACATGCTTCCAAATATGTTAAATGACATGATAGTTGTCAAAGAATGGGTAGACCTATGTTATCTAATCAAATGCCTCTACAACCCCAAGTCATGATTGAAACCTTTGAGAAATGGGCTCTTGATTTTGTAGGACCAATTTCTCCCATGTCTTGTAAAAATAAATATATCTTAGTTTGTACATAATATGTCACCAAATGGGTAGAATCCAAATCTTTGTTTAGGGCCACAGAGAAATCAGTGGTAGAATTCATATATGAAGAAATATTCAACCGGTTTGGTGTACTTAGAGAAATTTTTACAGACCAAGGTACTCAATTTACTTCTAAATTAATGAAAGAACTTACTACAAAATATGGTATTCGACATTGCAAGTCTTCACCTTATCAACCTCAGGCTAATGGTAAGGTAGAATCAAATAATAAAGTACTAGAATCCATTTTAACCAAAACCATTCACTTACATCATAAGGATTAGGAATATAGACTCCCCGAGGCTTTATGGGCCTATAGGATAACATGGAGAAACATTATCGGACATACACCTATGAGTTAGTTTATGGTAAACAAGTCCTTTTACCTATTGAATTTGAAGTTAAAACCTTTCGTATGGAAGCACAATTAGGCATGAATTTGGATGAAGCATAGAAACAACACATATTATGAGTTAGATGAAATTAGACAAGACGCACTCCAAAGAACCATGCTAATACAAAATCAACGAAATACATGGCATAATAAATTTATTAAACAAAATCAATTTAATACTGGATATTGGGCACTACTATTCGACTCACAGTTTAAAATTTTTAAAGGGAAGTTAACTACCCATTGGATGGGCCCATACGAAGTAGTTACAGCTTTTGACAATGGGTCAATAAAATTTAAAACAATCAATGGCTCATGAGTTTCCTTTGTAGTAAATGGACATAGAATTATATTTTATCATCAACCGACATCTAAACGGGATTTTATACAGAATGTTTTGCAGCAAAATGAAATGGAATTAGTTAAAGGGGAAGTTATTCCTCCTCCTCCTGATCTTTGGAAAATATTTTGGGTTATTATCACTTGTATATATGTAAATGTGTGCTTGTTTCTTTGAATAAATAAGAGTCATTTCTAATAGGTTGTTTACACAATACTCTTTTTCTTTTATGTCTTTATGAATAACTTGAATCATCTAACAAGTGGTTTTGTAGTTTGATTGCAAGTATATTATCTCTATAAGCAGCTCATGAAGTATTACTTGGACAAGGGAAGTATGTTAAATACTTATCAAGTATCTTAACCTTTCTTGGGGTACTTTTGAAATCAGCTTATAGTAAAAATTAAAAATTTATAATCCTCAGTATATCATTCTTAACCAACTCTTCTATGATTCATCTAGTTTTTGGTATTTTGATTTAGACATGTATATTTCTGATTTCTTCTTTTAAACAGTAATTTGATAAGACCCACTTTTCATTATCATATTTTTCACAACCTTATCTCTCACACCTGGATTACTAGTCCATCCTATACTTGTTATCAAAACTTGTCTCTCAAGTATTTTGGTGCTAACTCGAATGAAAGTGGAATTTTTGTCCGTGGGGAACATGACTTTTTAGAGAAGAAGGACTGTTAGGTTAAAGAACACCTTTAAGTTATTCTCTTTTGACATAATTTATGATTAGGCCATTATAATATTATTTATAAGTTTATTTTACAAAACTTGAATTATGTGTTTAGTAGGACTTAACATGCTCTAGTACCAATCAGCTTCCATATATTTAATATCATTATCCAAGGCAAACCCACCTGAGTACTGAATAGGCTTGCTGGAAGTGGGTCCATGCTAAGTAAAACTTTACAACAGGAAGCTCGATAAATGCAAGTAAACCCATCAGTGTACTGAATAGGCTCACTGGCAGTGGGGCCATGCTTGCATGGTACCAAGATAAACCCATCGGGGTACTGAATAGGCCTGCTGGCAGTGGGGAAATATCTGGTAAAAGAGATCTGGTTAATACACCACTATGCACATAATTCATAAAATAATATTAATATAAATAAAATTGTTGAAAAAAAATGTGTTATGGCCAATTCTTTATAATTTCATTTGAGAATCGTTGTAAGTTGGAATTTTCCTCGGTTGTCTAATTCCGCATATACCTAGGATGTCATTGTCCTAGAAATGGGACCCATAGCTGTAAATCTCACATACTCCGAGGTACACTTAAAATATTTTATGATGACAGTATATATTTAAAAGATATGTTTTTCCTATGGTATTCTTTTAATTATATTATTCTCATTCAAGTGGTATTTCTAAGCACTGTTATATATTTTATGAATATACATCTCTAAATCATTTCCATTTACTAGTTAGTTAGTTTTTTATATTTTCTTTACAAAATAATCAACAGCATGATAGAACTATTTAATCTCTATTTTTTTTCTTGGATCAATCACTTCTTCTCTCTTCTATGTCTTGAGGACACGCCATATCTTTGTTTTGGGGGAGGAAGGATTAAGGAAAATTAGATTGTTTTACTTTTCATTATTTATGCTAAATTTATTTATCTCTAACAAATTATAAGTCCAATGAAGGATCGAATGAAGGTCCAAATGAAATATCAAATAGTGATCTAAGTTAAAGTGATGACATTATAACACTTATGATTAAAATTTTCTAACCAAATTTTGTTTTTGGGAAAATAGTTTTTATTTCAATATCATTACATTGTTAATAATCCTATATTCTTACCCAATCATGCATGAAAATGATCAATCTTATTTTTATTCAAAATGTGATTTATGTATTTTGTTACATGTTCAACCTATCCAAAGTTTTACTTTGGACATGGTTGAATTAATTTCAAACCTTATAAATGACAAAATTATTGTGAACCTAAGAACTGTCAAATTAAGAATGTTAACAAATTCAATAAAGTCATATTTAACCTTCATACAAATGTTTGACATGAAAGACATGCTATTTTTTTAAGTTACAAGTTAAAAGAGTGAAGTTTAAATTACCTTCTTCATCTGCCAAGTTGAAGGCAGTTGCTAGTTTTCTTTCTTCCTAAATTGTTTTTCTTTGTTTTTACTCAGTGGGACTTGCCATTTCTTCAGTTTGGGGGAATGTTAATCCTAGATTTGTTATCATTTTCGGCAATTAAATTACTCATTTAAACACATGTTTTATTATATTTTGTGTATTTTATGTCACGCAGATCATTATTCAGCACAGGTATGTATGTATTTAACGTTTATATAAAATCATTTTATTATTATCAATTTTATGGTTTTATTAATTAAAAATGACATTATTAAAACACATTTGATGTATTAATCGATTTGTATAATTGTATGCAGATTTTATAATATTTTTGGGCCAAGTTAATAAACAAAACGCATTCAACCTGCATTGCACACAGCATGTCCAGCTTGACGTCCAGCTTATCATCCAGCTCATTGCATGAAACTCGTTGGTGACCTGCTAGATGTTGAAATGTGTTGTTGTAGACTGTAGTCTTGAAGCGCACCAGCAAGCAGACACTTCATTCGCCCTAGATCAACGCTCAACGTATACAGCTCACAGCCCAACTTTTCATTTAGCTCTCCATCCAGATCACCCATTAGATTGGGCACTGCTGAGAAGTAATTTAAGGCATTAAAATGTGAAACAGCTTGCAAACGACCTATTGTCCACGCGTCTAGGTAATGGATCTCATGTTCTAGATGATTCACTGTTATAGCTGATTTTACCACTCCAAGTGAATCACACTTTGTATGGCATTCCCCTGTCCCTCTGCAGACTCCTTAGACCCTGTGGACCATTTTTTTTCCTTTAATGTTTCCTTGACCATCCCTAAAAACATGTGAAAAATGATACACATGAATTTTAAACCCTTAATCGCGTATATACGCGGGTTTGACCACTAAAACTGTGTATATCGGTATGTGTATAAAATCCAAATCCTTTTGGAGTTTTCCTTGACATGGATCTGACTCACTTGACTCCTGGCCTTCCCTATGCCTTGAGATCGCTCGGATTCGACCTTTCATTACCCCTTTGAAAAACTATATAAGGAACTCTTTGGTACATTGAAGGCATATGAGAGAATTGAGAGCAAAGAAACTATAGATCATTGTTTCCAGAACTAATGCTTGAGTCTGCATCCCTTTGTCCCTTGGAGCACTTTTGTGTTCTTCCCAAGCTTTCCTTTTGCTTGTGAGCTTGCTATCAAGAGATGGATGATTGAGGTGGTGGAGGCCCAAGTGGGGGATTCAGTTTCTTCGATTCGCAGACATCCCGACAAAGGTTGTATCTATTGTAATCTCTAATTTATATTAATAAAATATATTTTCCTATCCAATAATGTATGTTTGAACGAATATTTTATCCATGGGATGATTTCAAATGCTTATACATTGTTGATTATATATGCTAGAATAGATCTAACACCATGATATATAGCATGCTTGTATTGTTTACTTGTTTTTAAGGACGTGATCAATCGATTCAAGCTGAAGTTGGAAAGCTCAACGGGGATCTACTTCAACCATCCGGAATAAGGTATGAGGTCTGATCCTTTAGTGTTAGACATTTATTTTCTATTGCATATTGGAAAGGATTGATTTATGGAGTCAAGCTATTTGTTGTGGTACCCCAAGCCATAGGAATTTCTTTTTGTAACAGAATTGGTGACTCCGCTGGGGATGTTCCTTGCTTTTATTTGGGGTTTGCGGGAACAATGGGCTTGATATTCTTGACTTGCTCTTTGTTTCTCCTTTTTTTTGCGTTGCATTTTATAGTATGTTCATCCATTGGCACTCCCCTTTATAGGTTTAACCCCTGGCCTACTTTTTACCACTGCCTTCTTTGTATACGCAGGTTTTTGGCCAAACGTCGCATACATACACGGATTTTTGGCCAAAAGTCGTGTATAGACACAGGTTTTTGGCCAAAATATGCGTATACATGCAGGTTTTTGGCCAAAAGTCACGTATATACACAGTTGTTCTTTAAACAGTCATGTACATCCTCCCTTTTGGTGAGTTTGATGTTGTGGGAAGTTGCTGGGTGGGTTGTGAGTGTGGTTGGGTCTTCCTTGGGTCTGATGTTGTCTATTGGATGCTTCTTTTGTGACCAGAGACCACATTTTAATTGATTTTTCTTTGAAAGTAGTTTTAGTCATTTATCCTTTTTGTTTTGCCATTAGTGCATTGCTCTTTTTGGCTTGGTGTCTTGTCGGGCTTGTGTTTTATACTTGCTGCAGAGAATGAGAGTTTTAGATGACTTTTATTGCATTTTTCATTCTTTTATATTGAAAAATACAAAGTAGTTGCACTCTTAGTTGCATCTTAGATATGTATTTGAGGAGGTACTTGCATTGGATTGCTTGGATGAGAGTTGTATTTAGGATTTCATATAGGAAGGATTGCATTGACATTCGGAAAGGAATATATATTTATGCATCTCATGTAGTGGCATACCCTATTTTTCATTTGACAAAGATTGCACTTAGCATTGTTTGTTATGGTGTGCATATTTATTTCACTACTGAGTCATAATGTCATTAGTTGCACGGCCATTTCCCTTTGAGTAATTACAACCAATTAAAATCAACACATAATAAAATGAATTACACTCTTTTTGTTTATAGGGTGCACTAACAAGACTAGGTTTTAGGGTCTTCGAATAGTTCAATGTGAGTAAATTCTCCAAGACCACTAAACAACAACATGTATGTGTCTGTCTAGGTGAGTGTGTGAAATTCCTTGGTATAACCAGTGTTTCTTAGGATCCTCCTCTCAAAAGGGAGTTAAGCACGAGGTAGTGTGAGCGGTTATGATTGGGATGACCCCTGGTTGTAACTGAGTAGCACCGGAGATATTTCCAGGATTGTATTCATATATGGGAGCTCTTTCGAGAGTTTTGGGATTTCCTACCCTTGCCATATGGTCAATCCTTCCTAAGCATTGATTATATTGAGGTGACCTTAGTTTCCTTACCTAGGTTATCGAGGGGGTACTTTGTAGGGGTTATTCTGCAGGTGTCTCGACCAGGTAGAGGTCGGACATCATAGTCACTAAATGCGTTGAAGCTGGGGCCACTATAATTGGTTACATACCTCTGCTTGTAGTGTATGGGAGTTTCAAGCCTCTCCTAGGGGAAACATACCTGCTGCATTTAGGAGCTCACATATCCTCCCCTTGGTTTGCTTATATTTTGGCTGTAAATTTTCTTAGGAGTGTACTCTTTGTGCGCTAGTTGGCCTTTGGGATCATGGTTACTTGAGTATATTTATGCTCTCTTGAGTTCAGGTCCTTTTATTTTCGGCATGCCTTGTATCCTATCGCCCGTCCTTAGTCCTAGTACAAACCCTGGTTTCAGACTTGGGGGCATCATAGCCCCTTACCCTACTCGTAGATTTGGGAATGGTCACATTCTGCCCTCTACTCCATTTGTGGAGGATGTTGACTCCCTTCTCTCGGTCTTTACACCGGTGGCCACCCTCATGGGGGTGGTAGTGGATTTGTGAACGTTGGGTCTACACCTTACTTTCCTTTTTATGTCCCATCATCCACCACATTGTTTCCTTTGGGTGTAGTTGTCATGATCATTCCTCCCTATATCCCATAGTTTGGATTCTTTATTGACTATTTTGGGTTGTTTTGGACTAATATGGTTATCATGTAGGGTCCAGTTTTTGTACATTCTCTCTGAGGTTTTGACCTGTTCATTCCTATCATAGGTATCATGTCTAAACTGGCATATAGGTTAGGATTTCACATTCGCTTGCATTTTGCATGACCTTATGATTGTTTCATTTTAACCTTAGGTACGAACCCATTCCATGGTATCACGAAACCTTCATGTTGTTGTTATAAGTGGTACTATGTGAATGGTAGATCCTTCCTATACATGGGTGTCCTAGTTAGCTCCCCTTTGCATTTGGTACCCATGCTGTGAGTCCTCTCTTAGGTCTGGGAGTCCGTTGTATAGTATTGCCATGACATTTCACAAGAGCCTCATACTCCTCTTGATCTTTTGCTGGCCTATTTCCCTCAGGACTCCCTTATGTCAAGTTGTAATTGCATTAGCATGAGCTTTTCCTGCCTTATTGAGCTTTATGCCGGCTTCCCTGACATTGTGTTTCAGCCATATAGCCCGAGCTTGTCTCATGTATAGCCATGCATAGCCATTTTATATATCCTTTGCAGCTTGATTCCCTTTTTACCGGGAGAGGATTTTCCTCCGAGTGTCGCTATCCTACACATGTATCCTTGCATTGAGCATAGGTATGTTCCACTGCTTGGAACTAGTTTTTTTTCCCCTATGACACTCGTCTCCTCCTAGTCTATAACTATAAATCCATTTTATTCTTTTTCAAGCTTTTTAAATATTTGAAAAAGTCAAAAAAAAATTAAAAAACCAAAAATCCGGACAAGGAAAGATGTTATCTTTGGTAGCTATCGAGTCGTGTCTCCTTCGAACAGAGCACTGTATGTCACATCCATTGGTTGGGTTTATATTTTGAATTTAGGACCTGTACTCATTTATTTGAGTTTATCTCCACCGATTGGTTAAGCTTCCAATCCCCATGGAGCCTATGTCGATGCCTCCTGTGTCGCAGAGATGTCCCAATTTGTAAATAAAGTCTATGCTTCCTTTATTCAGTCACCATATGCCGTTATGCTCTTGTTTGAAGGAATTTGAAACCTGAGTCATCCACTCCTCAGTTATCTTGACTTTGCATGCCAGCCATTCCTGGTATAGTTACTAGTTCGTGCACCTTATGATCGAGTCCTTCCACATCATACAGCTTTGCTGAGTACCTCATGTTGGATGATGGGGGATGCCTTAATTCCCTCCTTCTAGCTGATTTCATCCCATCGAATTCAGATCATTTATTCTGGGATTGGAATCTAGAGTTAGTTTGATTGCCTTGAGACTTGCAGTCATCAGTGGCAGGTTCTCTCACCATCAACAGTCTTTGGGAATAAATCAATGTCCCCTGATCGATGGATCCTCTCAAGTGTTCGACCTCAACACATTTATTCGCACATGTTAGTTTGCACTCTAGTACCTTGATTCCCATTTTCTTTATCGGTGGGTGATCTCTCCTCTGTTAACGGTATACATCAATAACCGGTAATCAGACGATGGACTACTATGTTCGACCTCGACACCTCTATTCACATAGTAGGACATGTACTCATAGCAGTTTGTGTAGAAGACCTTCCAGATTGGTGGCATCTCTTATATGCTACCTCCTTGATCATGTCAGTGTTCATGAGATTTCAGCTCTCGTGACTTGATTCCAGTGTATGTCAGGCATCTTCAGCCATTATGGAGATCTTGATCCATTATATATGTTCATCTATTATGGAGATCATGGTCCTTTGTATATCTTCATCATGGAGATTTTGATCTATGTATATTGTACGTGGTGATGACCACTTATGTGATATATTGTATCATGCCTATTCATGGCCATTGTACTCTTATGTATCCGGGACTGCTATATGTATTTGCAGTATGTGCAGAGTTGTATCAATGTACTATGTTGATTGGGTAGCTGGTATTCCATTTGGGATTCTTCATCACTCCACTTCTGGGATGGACTTATAATGCATTTCGGCCATCATATGACCCCTTTGACCTCACACATTAGGGGGCATCTGTTATAGCTGATTTTAACACTCCAGGTGAATCACACATTGTATGGCCTTCCCCTGTCCCTCTGCAGACTCCTTAGACCTTGTGGACCATTTTTTGTCCTTTAATGTTTCCTTGACCATCCCTAAAAACATGTGAAAAATGATACATGTGACTTTTAAACTCTTAATCGCATATATACGCCGATTTTACCACTAAAACCGTGTACATTGGGATGTGTACAAAATACAAATCCTTTTGGAGTTTTCCTTGACATGGATCTGACTCACTTGAATACTGGCCTTCCCTATGCGTTGAGATCGCTTGGATTCGACCTTTCATTACCCCTTTGAAAAGTTATATAAGGAAATATTTGGTACATTGAAGGCATATGAGAGAATTGAGAGCAAAGAAACTATAGTCCATTGTTGACGGAACTTATGCTTGAGTCTGCATCCCTTTGTCCCTTGGAGCACTTTTTTGTTCTTCCCAAGATTTCCTTTTGCTTGTGAGCTTTCTATCGAGAGATGGAGGATTGAGGTGGTGGAGGCCCAAGTGGGGGATTCAGTTTCTCTAATTCACAGACATGCCGACAGAGGTTGTATCTATTGTAATCTCTGATTTATATTAATAGAAATATCTTTTCCTGTCCAATAATGTATGTTTGAATGAATATTTTATCCATGGGATGATTTCAAATGCTTATACATTGTTGATTATATATGCTAGAATAGATCTAACACCATGATATATAGTATTATTGTATTGTTTACTTGTTGTTGAGGACGTGATCAATCAATTCAAGCTGAAGTTGGAAAGCTCAACGGGGATCTACTTCAACCATCCGGAATAAGGTATGAGGTCTGATCCTTTAGTGTTAGACATTTATTTTCTATTGCATATTGGAAAGGATTGATTTCTAGAGTCAAGATATCTATTGTGGTACCCCAAGCTATAGGAATTTCTCTTCGTAACATTCGCTAGTTGCAATTTCCTTCGCTTGCCACCACATCAACAATCCATGCGTTGGGTTGATACATTTAACCTACGCTCTAGAAGATTCATTGTGTATTATCCTCTGTTCACCACCAGTTAATTGTTGCACTGAAGAAGGTACTGTGCGCCACATCTGAAGACCGTTCACGTTGAAGAGGAGCCTGTGTGCATTTGTTGCCCCAGTAAAAAGATCAAAACCGTGCTGAAAAAGGGAGATGTCTTCATGTTGGACTATAATCTGTTATGCGCCTTTAAGATAGACTAAATTTAGAGAGCAGTCAACCACTAAAGGGTTGACTTGCTCATCTCTCTACATTATTATATAAATCAGCCTCTGTGTGAGAGCTAAGTTAGCGAGAACTAGAAATTCAAAGAGTTAGCAAGGATTTATAAGTTTTTTCTTGAGTACTTTTGTATTTCTATTCCATCATCTGAATAAAGAGTTGTATCTGTTGCTATTGAAGATTGTGTTTGAGTAGAAGTTAGCAAAGCACCACCCATGATTCCTGAGAGGGCCCCTCATCAACGAGAGGTTTTTTTACTTGTTTATTTCTTTCTTTATTTTATGTTTTATCTAGTTTAATTTATAGTTTGTTTTATTAGTTTATTTTCCTGTAATGCATTTTTATTTCCAGAATCAAGTAACTAGATTGTGCACATAGTTTTCTTTCAGTTTTGTTTTTAGTAATTTTATTTCCATTTTATTGTTCAATTTATTTACAAGCAGATAGAATAGATTGCTTTTAAATTCAATTCTATTTATTTCCTTTCTGTCATAAGTTATAAGTTTATGTAATTTAAATTTAGTTTATGAAATGGTTTCTTTATGTTTATGTTAATGAATTTGTTTAAGTCTATTTCGATGTTAAATTTGCTTAATAAGTAGGTTTACTTATTGCCTTTATGCATTATATTTACATCTGCATGAATTCAGCTGAAGTTAGCTCATTTCAGTTAGTTTTTATTGTTTTAACTGTGCAGACTGTCATTCAGAAAGCCTATTATTTAGCCACCCTTTTCAGACCCACAGTTCAGTCTGTCATTTAGCCCTTAGTTTCATTTTTAGTGTTTTTAATGCGTTTTTAGATTGTTTTTAGTTTTGTTTTGTTAATGTTTTAATTATGTTTCGACTGAGATAGTTAGATAATAGTTTTATTTAACATTGGAGTTAAAATTAGAGTGTTTTAGGTTATGTATTAAAGTTTTATTATTTTCTTTACTTCTTTTACCTTGAGTATGGTTTGAATTATTCTTGTGTTTTGTTTCTTGAATTTGTTTATGATTTCTTTTCTAATGTATTCTTTTGTGTTTATGCTTTTGGATTGATTATTTGCTTGCACGTAGATTTAGTATTATATGTGTTATCCTTAGTATGGTTTTAGGTAGTTTCTCTTATATTGTGTTATTATTGAAATAACTTGTACGGCATAACCTAAATATATTTATTTTATTAAGTTTTCTTTATTAATTTTTATACTTGCTTCTTTTATTAAGTTCTCTACTTTTTTTTCTTATTAAGTTTTCTACTTTCTTATAAGTTAAGTGTTCCTTGCATCCTAGTTTTCCATTTGGAATATTCAGTTGTTAATTGTAACTTTTTTAGTTTAAAGTTATAAAATAAATTATCAATTGTTTAGTTTATTATTGTGTCTCAGTTTAATTATGCTAATAATTTAATTCTTAGGAATTTGACTCAGTTTTTCATTTTGAAAGATCTTTCAATATTTTGTTTGGTAAAATATTTACATGACACCCTCTACCTTTGCATATATTTTGTGTCAACTCTAAGCCTACCAACCCCAATCTATAATTAAATATCAGGTGAATTAATTTAGACATTATAACACCAACATGTAAATTATATCAAGTGTAAGTAATCCTCCCACTTGGTTGGTTTTTCCATCACATACATGCGAATCATGTCTTCAAGCACTTGATTCACTCTCTTTGTCTATCCATCAGTTTGTGGATGGTGGGAAGTGTTGAAGTTCAACTTTGTACCCAAATTTGTAGACATGCCCTTCCAAAACTTGGTAGTAAACTTGGGATCCCTGTCAAAGATTATTGCTTTAGGCAATCCATGCAATCTGAAAAAATATCCTTCATGAATATTTTTGCAATGGCATCAGTATTATATGTGGACTTAACTGGTATGAAATATGATGCCTTTGTCAACTTTTCCACCACAACCATGATGGAATCATGTTGTCTCCAATCCATTGGCAATCCCATAATAAAATCCATTGAAATAACTTCCCATTTCCAATCTAGGATTGGAAAAGAATGCAACAAACCTGATGGGTGTTGATGCTCAACCTTCACCTACTGACATTTCATACACTTAGAAATATACTCAACAATGCACTTTTTCATTCCTGGACAAAAATACTGCTTTCTAGCTGTAGAAACTATCTTCTAGTATCTTGGCTGACCAGAATATGGAGCTTGATGGATTTCGTCCATAAGAATTCTCCTCTATTCTACCACTTTTGGAATATAGATTATGTTCTTGTAGGTAAGAAGTTCATCTTATTCCAATTTATATCCCTCATACTTATTTTCAATACTTTGTTTCTGCAATTTGTCCTTGACATGCACATACATTTCATCCTCAACAGTATGATTAACAATCTGTTGTCTCAAATCTGGTTGGAAAATACTAAGAGATGCCACATGAATTTCATGCACCTTCCTGCTGAGTGCATGAGCCAGTCTATTTTCTTGATTTCTTTTATGTGTTTGATTTAAAAATAAAAATCACACAAAAATTCTAGCCATCTAGGTTTCCTAACATTTAGAGTTGGTTGATCAAACAAATACTTTAGACTGTAATGGTCTATCCTTAGCTCAAACTTTCTTCCCATTAAGTATTTCCTCCACATCTTGAGAGCATGTACTATTCCTGCAAGTTCTAGATCATGAGTATCATAGTTCTTCTCATGCTACTTCAACTTTATTGACTTGTAGCATACCATGTGGTTGTCTTGCATAAGAACTCCTCCCAGTCCTTGATTGCATGCATCAGTACACATCACAAAGTCTTTTTCTGGGTCTGCAATTTTCAAAATTTGTGCACTTGTAATAGGATTCTTCAACTACTAAAATGTCTCCTCACATCTTGGTGTACATTCAAACTTTATCCCCTTCTTTTGCAAATAAGTGATTTAATGTGAAACCTTGGAGAATCCTTCAATGAACCTCCTCTAGTATCATGCAAGTCCCATAAAAGATATTACATCTGTCACATTTCTTGGAGTTGGCTATTTCATAATGGCTTCAATATTTTCAGGGTCCACAGATATTCCTCCCTCTGAGATAATGTGACCCAAATAATGAATTCTATCTTTATAGAAGTCACATTTGCTCAACTTTTTATACAGATTATGCTCTTTGTTACAGAGAGAAATTCCTATGGCTTGGGATACCTCTGTCTACAACTTGACTCCAGAAAACAATTCTTTCCAATATGCAAGAGAAATCAAATATCTAACACTAAAGGATCAGACCTCGTACCTTATTTAGGATGGTTGAAGTATATCCCCATTGAGCTTTCCAACTTCATCTTGAATTGATGAATCACTTCCTCAACAACAATTAAACAAGACAAACATACTATATATTGGTGTTAGATCTACTTTAGCATATATAATCAACAATGTATAAGAATTTGAAATTGTCCATGGATAAAATATTCATTCAAACATACATTATTGAACAGGAAAATATATTTATATTAATATAAAATCAGAGATTACAATGAATACAACCTCTATCGGCACATCTGCGAATTGGAGAAACTGAATCCCCCATTTGGGCCTCCACCACCTCAATCCTCCATCTCTCAATAGAAATATCACAAGGAAAAGGCAAGCTTGGGAAGAACACCAAAGTGCTCCAAGGGACAAAAGGATGCAGACTCAAGCACAAGTTCCGGCAACAATGGACTATAGTTTCTTTTCTCTCAATTCTCTTATGCCTTCAATGTATCCAAAGAGTTCCTTATATAGCTTTTCAAAGGGGAAATGAAAGGTCGAATCCGAGCGATCTCAAGGCATATGGAAGGCCAGGAGACAAGTGAGTTGGATCCATGTCAAGTAAAACTACAAAAGGATTTGGATTTTGTACACATCTCAATGTACGCAGTTTTAGGGGTCAAACCCGCATATATACACGATAAGGGGTTTAAAAGTTGCATATAGCAATTTTCTCATGTTTATAGGGATGGTTTAGGAAACATCAAAGGACAAAAAATGGTCCAAGGGGTCTAAGGAGTCTTCGGAGGGACAGGGGAAGGCCATACAAGTGTGATGCACCTAGTGTGGTAAAATCAGCTATAACAGATGCCCCCTAATGTGTGAGGTCCAAGGGGTCATATTATGGATGAAATACATTATAAGTCCATCCTAGAAGTGGAGTGATGAATAATCCCAAATGGAATACTAGTCACCCAATCAACATAGTACAATGATACAACTTTGCACATAACCGCAAATACATATAGTAGTCCCGGATACATAAGAGTACAATGGCCATGAATAGGCATGATACAAAATATCACATAAGTGGTCATTGCCACGTACAATCTACATAGATCAGAATCTCCATGATTAAGATATACAAAGGATCATGATCTCCATAATGGTTGAAGATATACAATGGATCAAGATCGCCATAATAGCTGAAAATGTCTGACATATACTGGAATCAAGTCACGGGAGATGGAATCTCATGAACATTGGAACGATCAAGGAGGTAGCATATAAGAGATGCCACCAATATGGAAGGTCTTCTACACAAACCGCTACGAGTACATGTCCTACTATG
>LPNX010149935.1:796720-835246 GCA_001517045.1 Pseudotsuga menziesii
AATTATCGGTCATTGATGTATACCGTTAACAGACGCGAGATCACCCATCGATAATGAAAATGGGAATCAAGGTACTATAGTGAAAACTAACAAGTGTGAATAAATGTGTTGAGGTCGAACACTTGAGAGGATCCATCGATTAGGGGACATTGATGTATTTCCAAAAACTGTCGATGGTGAGAGAACCTGCCACTGATGACTGCAAGTCTCAAGGCACTCAAAAATGACTCTAGATTCTGATCCCAGAATAAATGATCTAAAGTTGATGGGATGAAATATGCTGGAAGGATGCCATTAAGGCATCCCCTATCATCCAACATGAGGTACTCAGCAAAGTTGTATAATGTGGAAGGACTCGATCATAAGGTGCACGAACCAGTAACTGTACTAGGAATGGCCGACATGCAAAGTCAAGATAACTGAGGACTGACCGACTCAGGTATCAACTTCCTTTGAACAAGAGCATAACAAAGAATGGTGACTAAATAAAGGTAGCATAGACTTGATATACAAAACTGGTACATCTCTGCGACACAAGAGGCATCGATCGAGGCTCCATGGGGACTGGAAGCTTAACCATTCGATGGAGATAAACTTAGATAAAATGAGTACAACTCCTAAATTCAAACTATAAACCCAACCAACAAATGTGATATACAGTGCTTTGTTCAAAGGCAACACGACTCAACAGCTGTCAAAAGATAACATCTTTCCTTGTCTGACTTTTTGGTTTTTTGATTTTTTTTTGGACTTTTTCAAATATTTAAAAAGCTTGAAAAAGAATAAAACTACTTTATAGTTATAGACTAGGAGGAGACGAGTGTCATATGGGAAAACAAACTAGTTACAAGCAGTGGAACATACCTATGCTCAATGCAAGGATACATGTGTAGGATAGCAACACTCAGGGGAAAGTCCCTTCCCGATAAAAATAGGGAATAAAGCTGCAAAGGATATATAAAATGGCTCTGCATGGCTAGACATGAGATAAGATTGGGCTATATGGCTGAAACTCAATGTTAGGGAAATTGGCGTAAGGATCAATAAGGCAGGAAAAGCTCATGATAATGCAATTACAACTTGACATAAGGGAGTCCCGAGGGAAAAAGGTCAGCAAAATATGAAGAGGAGTATGAGGCTCTTGCGAAATGTCATGGCAATACTATACAATGAACTCCCACACCCTAAGGGAAAAAATGTAGGCATGGGCACCAAATGAAAATAAGGCGCTAACTAGGGTACCCATGTAAGGTCAAGCTCTACCACTCATATCATGCCACTTCTAAAACAAAAAGAAGGTTCCGTGACATAATAGAGTGGGTTCATACCTAAGGCTATAATGAAACAGTCATAAGGTCATGCAAAATGAAAATAGTGATGAAACCTAACCTATATGCTAGTTTATACATGATACCTGAAATCGGCATGAACGGGTCAATCCAACGGCTAAAACGACACTCAAAAAGGTCTCCTACATCATAAATTAGTCCAAAAACGACCCAAAAAGATTAGAAACGGTCCAAACTACAGGAAAGGGGGTTAAAATTTTCAAAAATTTGAAAAAATTCTATAAATAGTAAAAAATTCAAAACATTATAAAACATTTAAAATTTTTACCCATTTGAGCTCAGAACTTCAACAGCGAATTCCAGGAGATCCAGCTAGCGAAATCCACTACCGTTTTTTCCAGATACTTACCCATGCTCTACTCTTTAATTTTGATAGAAATTTTGTCATATTCCATGGTGTATTTAGCATTCTAGGCCAGTCTAAGATACGCACCACGGCCCACACAGAAATCGAGGGTTTTTCCGCATATAGGGATGGATATACGTAGAAAATGCCCTCAAAGTCATGTACATACGCGGGTGTTTAGAAAACAGTCGCGTATGGGGCTGCACTCAATGTTTTTTAATTATTCTAATGGACAAAACTCAAATTTTATGTGCAGGATTGTCCTAGAATGGAGAGAATGTGAACATGGTGATGTAGAAGAGGTAGTAAAGGCAGATCTAATGGCTCAACAAGCATTACGTGCATGTGGGATTTACAAATTTTGGTGTCTTGGTGGCTTAAGAGCCAAACCAGAACTATTGCAGATGTTAGTCGACTACTGGGATCTAGAATCGGAGTCATTCCAGATAGACGGGATGTCCCTCACCATAGAGGTGGAGGACATATACTTTATTACTAGACTTTCTTGATGGGGGGAAGTGGTGAACCTGCGCTCTCGCGGGCCCATAGGTGGCCTGAATATAGATGAGTACATTGCAATGTACTGATATCCGGACACGGAGAAGGTGGGGAGTCATATCCCAACTAACTCCATACAAGTGTTGGGCCTAAAGGCCATCCTAATGACACTAGGTAGGATAGCAATCTTAGCTTCACTCCACTAGGCCTCGCGGCCTCTGATGTTTTATGCAGTGGAGTGCATGAGACCCATGGTATACGATTGGAGCACTACGCTACTCGGCAACATGAAACATCAGTTCAGTGAGTGAAAGATGGGCAGAGTGTGAAACTTCGGTTTCAGCATCATACTGAGCACATTTTTCTTTAAGCATGTTCCAGTATTGAGCCCCAGAGTTGATGTTCCTCTACACGGGGTTCGAGATCTGGCCCAATGGCGTTGGGTGAATGCAATGCACAGACTGGGTGGAGGTAGGGTGTCCAACCCCTATCCAACTGATTTTATTTCCACGGTGGAGACGATAGATATTTTCCATCGATGACTACCCCTATGCAAGGATATATTTTTTAGGAGACCTGGACATGCCGCTACCACCAGGATCGGCATACGGTGACATTGGTAATGAATCTCGACCCTCCTTTTAAAATTTTTGAGTTATTAATTTTTTTTGCGTGTTTTATGATTATGTAGAATAAAAAGACATGTTTTTGGGTGACAATACATAGTGGCATATACCATATGCATGCAGATGTGGGACCATGGTGGCCTGAAGGCTTCCCTTGTCATAGATGGAGGGGAAGAGGAGACGATATAACAGGTGTGGATGCGGAGCAGATGCTCCAAAGCATTCATACCAACTTCATGAGACTGACACATAGAGTACCCATGGTACAAGTCGAGGACTTTCCTAAGGCCATGCAGCGCTAGGTGGTGGGCGTACCATGAGCATGGGTGTAGCTATTTCGATGGCTAGCTAGAGCCGTAGTGACATTCCACGATCACAACCCCCCTCCTCCTCCACAGGCTTAGATACCTGGGAGTCATACATTTTGTACTAATGTGTATTTATATTTTGGTGGCTCGAGAGCCCCATTTTTGTATTATGACACTATGTATTACAACATTTTGGATGTTTATAAAAAAAAATTATGATGATCGATTTATTTATTTACATGTGTAAAAATTTATGTTTGTGATGAGCTTATTGTGTATGAAACAAATTCCAATCTAACACGTAGTTAGCATATGGGTCAACAACTTGATTATTAATTCTTGGAATATGTATGTATGTTATATTGTCAAATTTCCATTCTAATAATCTCCAATGTAAGAATCTTCTTAATAATGTCGGATCTCAAACATGGTACAAACCATTAAGCTGTGACACTACTAACTCTGAATCAAGTCGTACCTTAAGAGAGAGAACACCATGTGAAATGGAATCCCATAGAAGATCAATAACGACACTATATTCAGCAACATTTTTTGAAGATGGCCATAAACATACAACTCCTGAAGACATTACCTAACCCATAGAACTATAAATCACCCAAGAAGTAGAGGCTGAGTGTTGAGTCTGACAGCTCAGACCATCCATGAATACTATGAAGGTGGAAGATTCCACTAACATCTGTCAAAATAAATAGAAACTAATCACAAACCCAATCACCATAAGAAAAAAACCTACCTATGCAAAATTGTACAATAATATACAATAACTAGCCTTGGCTAAAATTCATGCATAGTACTTTTTGAGATAAAGCCCATTTCTAGGATCCGCCAAGGTTGTTCCCTCGTAATCCACTAACTCATAAGCACCCTTCTCTAACACGCATTTGACAATGTAAGAACCACACCACATGGGGTTAAACTTTCCTGCCCCAAAGGGTTCTTTTGATTGATCCCACAAAAAGACCAAGTCTCCCTCACTAAACCTCCTTGGATGGACAGACTTATCATATTGGGCCTTTATGTGACGCTTATTTACTTCTAGAGCCACCAAGGCATCTCGGCACTACTCATCAAGTTGCTTAAGGTGGACCAAACGCTCCTCCAATGGTGAAGTGTCTGGTAAGAGCTCTATGGATAGCTTCAAAGAAGGAATCTCACACTCAACTGGAAATACTGAATCCACTCCATGTACAAGTTGATATGGAGAAAAACCCGTGGAAGTCTTAACAGTGGTTCTATAATCCCAAAAAGCAGGATATAACATAATGTGCCAATTATTATTGCTTTGTGTGATGGTTCGTTGGAGAATGGATTTGAGTGATTTGTTCACTGCTTCTACCTATCCATTCACTTGAGGGTAGTAAGAGCAGGAATTCTCTTGTTTGTAACCTAACTTTGATGCCAATTCTTCCATCATACAATTCTGAAAGTGCGAGCCATGGTCAGTGACAAGATCTTTTGGAATTCCAAACCGAGTAATAATCTAGTTGAATACAAAGTATGCAGATATCTCACCATCATATTTAACTGTAGGCATAGCCTCAGTCCATTTCATGAAGTAGTCAACAACCATTATGATATAATGATGCCCCCTAGCTAAAGCTGGGTTGCAATCCATTAAATCAAGCCCCCACTTAGTGAAGGGACTGGTGGTGATGATGGGATGTAATGGGGTAGGTTTCAAGTGCATATTACATGCAAACACCTGGCAAGGATGGCACCTCTTGACCGCATATACACAATCCTTAAAGATCGACAGCCAGAAATAACCCGCTCTTAAGATTTTTTGGGCTGTAGAAAGCCTAGATAAATGACCAGCACATGCCCCTCTATGGCAATCATTTAGCATGACCTCAGCCTCTTCATGAGTTAAGCAACGTCGTAAAATGGAATCTACCCCATGGCGGTACAAAGTGTTATCCACTATGAGGTAATTCTTAGACACGTGACGTAATCATCGTCGTTCATCCCATGAGAGGTGAGTAGGGACCTTCAATGTTTCTAAATATATAATAATATCCCCATAGCATGGGTCTAAAGTTGATATTAAGAAGATGTGCTCATCGATAAATGTATCTTCACAAACCAAATCCTCAGCCTCACTTGGGAAATCCGATATAAGCTCCGCAAAAATTAACGATTTCTTCGATTTTGCCAAAAAAAACTCGAGATTGAATTCTTACAAGATGACAATCCATTTATTATATTTTCCCCCAATCATCCTTCAAGTGAGGATGAATTGAAATGGATTGACACGGGCTACAACCAAGGTCTGGCGAAGGAGAATATAATGTCTCAACCATTGAACCGCATGTACGGTAGCTAAAGCAAGCTTCTCAACATGGGAATAACGGATCTCTGCATCAATAAGATTCTGATTTAGATAGTATATGCCATGCTCTTGGAGCTCCTCATCCTCTTGAACCAAAACCATACCAATCGTCTCCATGGATGTGGCCACATAAAGTAGAAAATCACGGCTATAGTCTGGGGAACTAATCACCGAGGCCGATGCTAGGGATCGCTTGAGTGCATCAAAGGACTCCTGGGCTTGCTCATCCCATTAAAAGGTGGTTTCCTTATTTAAAAGATGCATGAAGCCTCTAGTCAAATTGGAAAAATTGACAACGAATCTTCGTAAGAAGTTTGCCATGCCTTGCAAACATTGAAGATGATGAATATTTTTCAGGGGAGACAACTGAAGTATTGTCTCAACCTTCAAAGGGTCGACTCTTATACCCTCTTTAGAAACAATGAATCCTAGTAAGTGTCCAGAATTCACACAAAAGATGCACTTGTGAGGATTTAACCTGACCAAATAATGGCGGCACCTTTCGAATACCAATCTCAAATGATAGGAATGACGCATTCTCATACGAGAATGAGCAGCAAGGTCATCCAAAAACACTTCGATAATCGATTTGAGATCATGGAAGATCAATGTCATAGCCCACTGAAAAGTAGCTCTGGCATTCTTAAGTCCAAAAGGTATTTTCCGATATGAAAAAGTTCCCCAAGGACAAATAAATGCGGTCTTATGTTGGTCCTCGGGTTTAATTTGTATCTGATTGTATCCGGAAAAGCGGTCCATAAAGGAAAAAATCTCGTTACTCGCACACTCATCCAAAATCTAATCAATAAATGGTGTGGGGAAGTTGTCCTTAAGATAGGCACAATTCAAATCATGAAAATCAGTATATATGCGGATCTCTCCCTGCTTCTTATCAACCGAAACAAGGTTTAAAACCCACTCTATCAAGGGAATGAGATAGATAAAACCGGCTTTCAATAGTTTTTCTATCTCTTCCTTAATCATGGGTGATTTCCTAGGATTCACTGCACGCAAGCATTGTTGAATAGGCTTAGCATTGGGATAAGTCTTAATATCGTGTTCAATAATGCGAGGGTCAATACCTAGCATTTCATCATAAGACCAAGAAAAGATATCATTGAATTATTTAAATATCTCGGTGTATTCTTGAATCTCAGCATGGGAACATTCTTCCCCAATATAGACATTCTCTATCCTACAAGGATCGTGAGAGATATTGATAAGAATCATTGGAGATATATTTTCCATGTTCCCATTATCCATCAGACCAGGAGAGCTTAATGGAACCATGGGACTACCAATTCTCTCACTAAGAACCTCCCTAAAGTCCTTACGCTCCAAGAAGTCAAGCTTGAGAATAAATTAAGATATATGATGGAGATCTTCCCATGGTGGCTCAACTCCTGACATGGCCTCAATAATCACTTTGTCTGAAGGAAAAACACTATCAAGGCAGTCGTGTGCATGAGAAGACTAAACTGCCCATGCATGCAGCACATACTGGTCCTCCTCCTCCATCCGCAAAGAGGAAGGAATAGGCTCTGCAACACACTCAAGATTAGCTTGATAAGCTACTATAGTTGCAGGCAACGACATGTCTGTCATGATGGGCTCACTTGAAGTATTTAGTGTAGGAAGAATCCAAGGATCTTCCATATGACTCGTGTGAAAAGACACCGATCTCACATATGTCGAAGCCTCACTAGAACTAGACCCTATCATAAGGATAGGTTCAGGACAACTAAAGCTTCCCATGAGGGATGGATACATGCCCACACCCACACTCCCAATTTCCAGCTAAGAGTGCTCAACAATCGGGATCAAAGCTCCCGAAGATGTGGTAACCGACGAATTCTTAAATGACATTTGATCAATTGTAACTATTTTCCAATTAAATGGAAAGAATATAACATGAAATAGTGAAGAAGCTACGGCTTGCATACTATACATCCAATTCCTACCTAGCAAGAGATTGTAGTTGAGGGGTGCATCAACCACCTCGACCTCTATCGCAATGGTCTTCCCTCCCAAACAGAATTTAAGGGAAGGAAGGATCGCATGCAGCCTAAACGATCTCCCATCAAACACAGTTAACATGGTCATAGATTTAGACAACTGAGGGGAACCTAAACACTTCCAACATGATAAAGACATCACAAAAGCAGCAGCACCTTCGTCAATCATAGTTCGCTTGACGATCATGTTAAGAAATTCTACATGAATCAAAAGAGACACGTAATAAGGCAAGCGAGGCTGAAGTCTTGCGGTTTAAAATTTAATCATGGAGGAAGAATTATCATCATTCACACCAAGGGAAAAAAGAAAAGCCTTCATTTACGAAGGACAACTCTGAAGTACTTCTAGCGTAGACATCGCACAAGGAGTGTGGCCCAATTCCTTGATGACAGAATAGTTTTGGGTGGCTCGGGCATTAGGATTGTGCCCCGAACGCTTAAGGACTCCCTTAGGAATGCGAGGTGCAACTTCAGGTTTATCCACAGGTTTTTTAACATGTGAAGGAGTCCTTGGTGGTTCAGGTTCCTTTCCTGGGTTGGGTTGTGACAAACCATAGTCCTTTGCACGGGTCACAACCTTCGCAGCACGCACCATGTTAATGCAACCACAACCACTACCCTCTGGTGGATCTTGATCACCACCAGACTAATAATGGGTCCTCAAGTTCATGTTTTGATTGTGAGGCAAAGGTTTAGTCAGCACAGCTGGGCCCTGTGCTAAGAATCTCAAGGCTTCATTGATACGAGGGCATAAGTGAGGTGATCTTCCTTACACAACTTGCAAGGAAATTTAAACTTACATTTAGCTTGCCTGTCCCCCCCAGCATTATGGGAATTTTTGTTATTATTATTAGCATTTTCATTCCTATTCCCACCCTTACGATTGTTCTTACCCTTCTTTTTATTCCTTCCGGGTTGTTGGTTACCATTTTGGTCCGACAATTGCACCGAAAGCACACTTTCCATTTGGCTAGGTTGGGACGAAGTTGTGGCCTGTCCCGAAGAAGATTGGTTGATTGAAAATTTACTAACCTGTTTCACAACTGAGTCCATAGGTTTAGCACTCGCACAACCAACAATGCCATCGGCATGTGGTCCAGTTTTAACTTTGGGGTCGAAACTAGAACGTGCAGCATTGGGAATGATCTCATATAACAAACTGGATTGAGCATAAATCAAATCCCGTTCCTGCGCCCTAAAATTGGCTTGTTCCTCATTTTGCACTCCGGATGTAGAAACATCATTCGCTATATAAGGCAATAAAAACTTTAGGAACCATTCGAGGAGGAATTTCAGTGGTATAAAGGATTTAATCAACCTCTTTCATCTATGCCACTCTTGGATATGGTCTGAGATATGCGTGGCTTTATCCTGTTGAAATGTCAACAAGAGTTTCGTACCAACATCCTAATGCACTGGTAACTAGAAGTGGTTAAAAAAAGTCATCGCTAGGTCATTGAACAAAGCGAATACCCCCCTAGGTAGCTCTATATACCATTTCATGGCAGGCCCTGTAAGGGTGTGTTGAAACAGCCTTAAATGGATCAAATCTTGGTGTAAGGAATTTGAAGAGCACCATAGGTGAAAGGTAGTAACATGTTTGCTTGGATCCTCTCCTGTTTTTCCCTCGAATTTGGGTATGTCTGAGGGAATCTTAGTAGGGACACCCAGCCAAGCCAGGTCATGAGCTACAGGATTGTTCATCAATCTTGACAAGTCAGGAAGATTTAGAGTTGCGAGGAAAGGGATCCTAGGATGAGTAGGTCAATGGACCACTCCCTGATTGTTCTGATTCACATACGTCTGATTACCATAACCACCATGGCCTTAGCCATAGTTCCCTCCTCATGTTTGAACTGTATAGGGTGGCATGGAAGCACCATAGTGTGGTGTACCTTGACTATTCAGAGCTACAAAGCCATAATTTGGAGAGTAAGCAGGTTGTTGATACCCATACCCATAAGGTGAAGAAACCTGTCCATACTGCATCCCATAATAAGGTCCATAATTCATCGCATGAGATGTCCCATGAGACACTCCGTAAGTAGGAATATACGCTCCGAAAGTAGGAATATACATTCAGGAAGTAGGAATATATGCTCCGGAAGTAGTAACATGACCTCTAGACGTATGAAGATGACCTCCCGAAACAACGGGTAGTACCTGAACCTGAGACACAACTGGTCGAGTAATAGCAGTATGGACATGACTCCTAGCAATTTTCCAGCCCAAAGGACCACGTGGATGAGGTGGAGGGTGAAAATTCGAAGAACTAGGGATAGAGGATGAAGGGACTTGTGTAATTATGTACGTGTTGTTCCCTATAGTCACTCATCTGGGATGTAGTATCCTAATAGGATCACTAGCCCTAGGCCTAGGAAGAATATGTGATGTAGCTTCCACTGCTAGGATGG
Organism: Pseudotsuga menziesii; assembly: GCA_001517045.1. NCBI lineage: Eukaryota > Viridiplantae > Streptophyta > Pinopsida > Pinales > Pinaceae > Pseudotsuga > Pseudotsuga menziesii. The sequence goes on from LPNX010149935.1 coordinate 806,627, forward strand.
AAGGTGCAATGTGAATTGTGCTCCCAAAAATATCCGCATGGTAAGGAATGAAAGTTCCCCCAAGCGTAGTGTTAGGCTCAAACTCAGACTCGACATGAAATGCCAAATCATGTGTGGGAAAACCAGACATACCGTAACTACCATAACTAGTTCTTGTAGGTTCAAAATGAGTCTCATCATCTTCCGACATTCCATATCGGCGATGCGTCAATGGGGGATCAACACTAGAATAAGTAAGTCTATCATGAAAAGTACCTATCTCAAAAATTACAGGACCTAACTCAATCAAATCAGGTGAAGGATCATAGTTAGGAGTAAACTCCCCATCTTCCACTTGAATGGGAGAAGGTGGTTCAGGAATACTTTCAACATGGTCTTCCATCATGTGTGAATCAATGTGAAAAATAGTCCAGCTATACTGTCTATTTCTCTCTCCCAAAGGAGGAGGAGATGTAGAAGGTGGAAGTCCTACTAAATGATGAGAACGGTGAGGATCCCCACTCGAATCCACAATGACTCAAAAAATATAAAAGACTCTCTAATTACGCAAACCCTAGGCAAGCTAATGTCAATAGAGCATACACCAATAAAATCTAAATCCAAACACAAGCAATCAAGGGTAGGACAAATGAGCTCCTAAATGAAGCAGGTATGTCTCAACTAGGAGAGGCTTGAGACTCCTATACACAACAAGCGGAGGTATGTAACCAATTATTGTGGCCCTCAGCTTCAACGCGTAAAGTGACTGTGCTATCCAACCCCAAACTAGCTAGGACACCTGTAGAATAACCCCTACAGAGTACCCCCTCGATATCCTAGGTAAGGCCACTAAAGTCACCTCAATATAATCAATGCTTAGGTAGATAGTCGCAGGCAGGATTGACCATATGGGTAGGGTAGCAAAGTCTAAAAATCTCAAAAGAGCCCCTAGATACGAATACAATCCTGGAAATATCTCCGGTTCTACTCAGTTATGACTAGGGGTCATCCCAATCAATAACCACTCACACTGCCTCGTGCTTAACTCCCTTTTGAGAGGAGGATCCTAAGAAACACTGGTTATACCAAGGAATTTCACACACTCACCTGGACAGACACATACATGTTGTTGTTTAGTGGTCTTGGAGAATTTACTCACAATGAACTATTCCAAGACCCTAAAACCTAATCTTGTTGGTGAACCCTATCAAATAAAATAGTGTAGTTCATTTTAATTAAGCGTTGATTTTAATTGGATTTATTACTCAAAAGAGGTATATGGTCGTGAAACTAATGGCATTATGACACAACATGAAGCAAAATGCACACCTAACAATCAATGCAAATGCATTGTGTCCATGAAAAATAGGGTATGCTACTACATGAAATGCAAAATTTTTCTTGAATGATAAATGAAATATTTCCTATATGAAATCCTGACTAATACTTCAAAGCAAATCTAGTGCAAGTACTATGAAAAATGCAAGATGCAATGCATAATGATAGTCAAATATTTTTGGATTTTTTGAAATAAAAATGAGATAGTAAAGCAAAAGAATGGTTCTACAACCCCCACACTTTTCAAACACACTCAAGTATCACTCAAGCAAAGTACTAAGGTAAAATAAATCTAATGCACTAATCCCAAAACAAAAAATAAAAAATGCAATGACAAGAACATTCTTCAAAAAAGAAATTTTACCCTAAAAAAAAACCGTCTCTGGCCAAAAATAGGGGTGTATACAGACTCTAGCAGTATCAAATGAGACTCAGCAATCATCCAAATTCACTCAACAATAATCACTCTCCCTCTAGAAGGAAAAACTAAGGGCATACACGACTGTTCGCAGTAAACTCGCGTGTGTACGCAGAAATAGCAGTGAAACCCATGTATATATGCGACTGTGAGGTAAAAAATCGCATAGAGGAAGAAAGGTGCATAAAAATAAAGGCAAACAGACAAGCTGAGACAAACTTCACACCAATCAGACACTACTAGGAAAACATGCCCCCAGACCCGACACAGAAACAAGATAAAAAAGAGCAATTCAAAGTCATTGAATGCCGATAGAAAACCCTCAAAGGACAACTACTAAGAACTCCCCAGCGGAGTTGCCAATTCTATTATGGAGAGAAATTCCTATGGCTTGGGGTACCACAATAGACAGCTTGACTCCATAAATCAATCCTTTCAAATATGCAAGAGAAATCAAATATCTAACACCAAAGGATCAGACCTCATACCTTATTCAGGACAGTTGAAGTAGATCCCCGTTGAGCTTTCCAACTTCAGCTTGAATTGATGAATCACTTCCTCAACAACAAGTAAACAAGAAAAGCATACTATATATTTGTGTTAGATCTACTCTAGCATATATAATCAACAATGTATAAGCATTTGAAATCATCCATGGATGAAATATTCATTCAAACATACATTATTGGATAGGAAAAGGTATTTCTATTAATATAGAATCAGAGATTACAATGAATACAACCTCTGTCGGCACGTCTGCAAATCAGAGAAACTGAATCCCCCACTTGGGCCTCCACCACCTCAATTCTCCATCTCTCGATAGCAAGCTCATAAGCAAAAGGCAAGCTTGGGAAGAACACCAAAGTGATCCAAGGGACAAAGGGATGCAGACTCAAGCACAAGTTTCGGCAACAATGGACTATAGTTTCTTTGCTCTCAATTCTCTTATGCCTTCAATGTATCCAAAGAGTTCCTTATATAGCTTTTCAAAGGGGTAATGAAAGGTCAAATCTGAGCGATCTTAAGGCATATGGAAGGCCAAGAGACAAGTGGGTCAGATCCATGTCAAGGAGAACTCCAAAAGGGTTTAGATTTTGTACAAATCCTGATGTACACAGTTTTAGGAGTCAAACCCGCGTATATACGCGATAAGGGGTGTAAAAGACGCATATATCAATTTTCTCATGTTTATAGGGATGGTCTAGGAAACATCAAAGGAGAAAAAATGGTCCAAGGGGTATAAGGAGTCTATAGAGGGATAGGGGAAGGCCATACAAGTGTGATTCACCTGGTGTGCTAAAATCAACTATAACACTCTCTTAGCAATTTCAATAGGATTCTCAAATTCTCTTCATGGTCTTCCTTATTCATAGAATAAATAAGAATTCCATCAAGGAAAACAAGAACAAAATTGTCTATATATCTGCTGAAAACACTTTTCATGAGACACATAAATGTAGTTGGTGCATTGGTGAGACCAAATCATACCACTACAAACTCATAGTGTCCATACCTTGTTCTGAAGGTTTTCTTATGAATATATTTATCTTTGATTCTTACCTGATGGTAACCAGACCTCAATTCAATCTTGCAAAATACCATTTCTCCTCTCATTTGATAAAAAAATTTCATCAATTCGATGTAAAGAGTATTTATTATTCACAATGACTTTGCTCAACTTCCTGTAAGAAATACAAAACCTAAGTGTTCCGACTTTCTTTTTCACAAACCGAACTGGTGCTCCCTAAGGGGACACACTCGGCTTGATGTACTTATTCTCCAACAACTCTTGCAAGTGCTTCTTTAGCTCTAGCAATTCTGGTGTGCTCATCCTATACGGTGTCTTGGACATTGGTGCTGCTCCTGGCACAAGTTCAATTGCAAAATCAATATCCCTGTTTGGAGGAAGCCATGGAATTTCATCAGGAAAAACATCCCTAAATTCCCGCAATACATGAAATTCCTCCAGCCTAGGAGTTTCATTCTTTGTTTCCTCCAAAACATGGGCTACATACAAACTGCAACCTTTCCTAAAGAACTTCTTCAACTGCATTCCTAAAATTTTCCTAACAGAAATTACCTTTGGAATTCCTCTTACCATCCTTGGGTTTCCTTCTTCATCTATGCATTCAAAATTCTTATTGTAATAGTTAATATTTACTCTGTGCACTTCTAACCAATCCATTCCAATGGGAATATCATAGGAACCAAGTGGTAGAACATTCAAGTCTACATAAGTGACTAACCCATCCATGACTAATGGGAATTTCTCTACTACTTCACTAACCTTTCTCTTGGTTCCACTGGCTAGTTGAAATAACCATGATTTGTTATGCTTCAACTTCTTAAAAGAACAAATCTCAACAACTATAGGAGGAATATAACTGTGAGTAGACCCAGGGTCAATCAAAACAGAAAAATATTTCTCAGCAATATTACCTGCTACTTCAACCACAATTGACTGATGATCTTCCTGACGGTCCTCCGGCACTACATAAATTCTAGGTATAGTCCTCGCCACTTGACCCAGAGTTTTAGCTTCTTGGATGTTGTGAGCTTGCCTTACATACCCATTCTCAAGCATACAGTTCCTGCGCATATGGTTTTCTCCACATCTCCAACATTGGAGTGGTTCTCTGATCTCTTTTGTATTTATTCACCTTTCTTCATCACTCTAGATGGCTTAGTCACATCTTGGGATGGTTTCCTTTGTTGATTTTGAAAGTGAGAAGGTTTGAAACCTTTCTTCCTTTGGTCAGACTTTTCATTATTCTTTTCCTTCCATGGCTTGTGGTAACCAGGTTTTCCTTTGTTCTGATCATCTGATCATAGTAATACTTAGCCTTCCTGATATCCTATTCTAGATTTTTAGGTTCATCAAAATCAATCCTATATTTTTAAGACTGAGGTAGCCCACTCAAAAAACACCGAATTTTCACTTTATCATCCCTACTATACCTCACATACCTAAGCAACTCCAAGAATTTGTTTGCATATTCTTCCATGGTCAGCTGCCCCAATGTCAACTCATGGAATTCTTTGATATTATCATCATAATACCTATTAGAGAGGTACATCTACTATAAATACTTCTTGAACTGCTTCCACACAATATTTCTGTTATTAATCTTCTTCACTTTCCTAAGGTGCTCCCACCATATAGATGCTCTTCCATTTAGATCGAAGATGGAAACCATTTTCTTCATATTTTGTGAGTATTATTGGACTTGGAAATACTTCTTCATCCTAGGAAGCCAATCTTCAACTTCTTGACTAGTATTTATCTCACCATTAAAGGTAGGAAGGCTTGCCTTCTTAAATTCATCACATGAACTGTTCCTGCAACGCCTCTTCCTATCATTCCTGTGAGATGAAGAGCTTGAACCCCTAGTGGATCCTTCAGAGTTAGATGATCCACTAGAAAACCTCTTTATTCTTTTGGAACTACTCTTACTTCCTTCAGGATTTACTTCCTGATGCCCAGAGTTCATCTGCCTTTGGATGTCCGTCTGCAGCTAATTCTTCTCTTCCTCAGTTTTAATCATTATTTCATTGTCTTCTTTGTAACTTTTCATTTCCACCCTTAGGACTCTCATGGTGGTTTCAATATGTGGGGGAGTATCTCGATATCTCCTTACATTGGATTCTGTTTTAGCATTTCCAACTTGGATGTTTTCCCCCATAGCACCTTCCTCGTTCCCATAAGGATCATGTGCATCATTCATGTTGTAGGTTCTCATGGATGAGCCAAAATCCACTCTCCCAATGTGCACTATGGCTCTACAAAAATGTGTTAATAAACACACTGTTAGACAATCTCAGAAATTCAAAAAAACTTATCAACTGTTCACTATAGGTGTGGACAGTTGAGATCGTGGTAGAACCAAATCTACACCCAAGGTAAATTTTGTAAATAAAACAACTAGGAGGATAAAAGGAGCTGAGTTCCAAAATGGGAACTAATCATCATGAAGGAGATTTAAGATCAGCTAACGAGGTTGATATTCAATAAGATCAACGGCTATCAGCAATTTCACTGGGAGAGTTCGCGCATACAAATAATTCTTTTTGTGCGAGATAGGAAATGTGCTTAAATGATGTTTCCCATCCCCATTGGATATCACACTCAAATATTGGAGGTATGAAAGTCACTTTATGTAGTGTGAAATCTTTATGTAATTGGGTTCACTGTCAATTTCAAGTCCTCTCTTTATCGAGTGCTTCCTGGGACATTTGGTTGGGTTAGATATATTTAGCAGTTCTTCTAAATAGCACTCTGTCTTGTTGCAGTTTTCTCTCTACTACTATTTAACTTGGCCCATTTAGGCCCAATGAAACTGTTAGCTCCAATACAACAATGTCACGTACCCATACCTCGATTACCATGCAAAATTAATTTTTTTCTTAAAGAACCGTGGTTCTTCTTTTTAAACAAAGGGCATGTCTATGAAAACAGTCTTCAAAATTCATTCTTAGGCTTAAGAACCACTGTAATAGTCATTCCCCCATCAACATATCTACTTCATGACCAGAAATTCATTTTCTGCATTGAACCTGTCCTTTCGGCACTCCTCCTTTTGCATTCCCCTTTCCAACTTCAGAACTTGGAAATCAAAACATAACTTTTGATAGAATACTTTATCCACATTTTTGCCTTCAACATTTCTCCTTTTTTCCCTCTAGTTCGGAACTCGGGAATTAGGAAAATCACAAATGATGGAATCCTTCATCTATATTTCCACCTTCCTCATTCCTCCTTTCTGCCTTCCAGTATGGAACTTGGGAATCGAAAAACTAAATTTTTACCTTAACCTTTTTCCCATTTTTTTCCTCCCATCTTCCATAGGAGGATTTTGGAGTGCAGAAAACACACTTTCTGCCTTGGATTTTAGACCCTTTTTCTGCTTCCAACTTCCTCCTTCTACAAGAATATTTTGGGGTGCATAAAACCAACATTCTGCCTTATATTTTTCCTATTTTCCACATTCTGACTTCCACAAGAGGATCCCAGAGTGCATAAAACCAAGATTCCGCTTTGTTTCAACTTCTCTCTTCCACCTACCCCTTTCCACCTTATGTAGGAGGATTTTGGGGTGCGAAAAGACTTAAGTCAGATGCATTTTGACTCTATAACCAGGCTTCAAGCCTTCATGATCATAAGCAAAATTCATTGAAACATACAAGGGATATACAAATGCAAATGAAGGAACATTTAACAACAGTAAACTATACTGAAATTATTAACAAGCATTCATCATATTCAGCATATTCATAAACAAATACATTGCAGAAATAACACAACAGAATTTTTATCTTGAAGATGAATTTGTCCTGCAACTAGCTATATCGTTGCAATGTTCCACGCAACCATAGGAAATGTGTGTTCATTAATCTCTAAACACAACTACCACCCCTGATATGGTCATGAATTCCACAAGGAAGTAAGGAATAACAGACTCACACACATCGAGATCACATCGCACATAGTCAATCCAACCTTCAGTTGGGTTTATCAGCCTATCCAACCAAGCCAACACACAGTTGGGTTTATGAGGCTGCAGGCATACAATACAAACATATGGGTTTTATAGCCTACTCATCCAAGCCATATTACTGTTGGGTTTTTATAACACCCTGGTTTTGACCCCATGGTATTTTGATTGTACATGATGTATATATGGTTGTGAAATCATGGAAAGGAGCTCAAGGCCAAGGCCCTACCATTGATTTGATGTTTTATGTACCGATGGTGATGGTGCTAAGTCAATCACATTACATTTTTTGATATATCATGTAATTCTGCAATTTAATAAAATACCACAACTAACTATGGGACTACAATGCGAAAGAGATGGGGGCATTATTGCACAAGGGATAGGGTGGGTAGTTGTCAACCTCTGAGCCTTAGGGAGACACCAGATGTCAAAAGGAGAACCTTGAACCCTCAGCTAAATTTTTTCCTCTGTCCTCAATAAATTATTCCTTCCAAGAAGGTGGTTGACATAGTTAATTCTTGGGGTAGCACAGGGAATGGCAGTCTATAGTCTATGTAGGCTTGCATCCTGGGGGAAGATGCACTTTTGATTATGAAGGAAGAAAGCACATGATATGTTCCCATTCCGCCAGGGAATATTTAATTTGGGTTTTACTTACCCCTACTTGGTCATTCAGTTATTCGATCATGATTCATGCCCTCACACACTCGAACCATTACGTTCGGTTCATTTCATTCATTCACTAGGCTCACTCACGCGTTTTGGGTTCATGCGCGCTATTTTTCAGCCTATTGGAGAGCTGTGTTGTTGTTATGAGTTGTTCAACTTGTTCATTTAGTGCATAGGAAGAGAACTGAGTTTTGGTCACCCATTTCTCCATTTTTCCTGAACCGTGCAAGGGTTAGGGGACTGAGCATTTTTGCAAGTATTTTCCTTTATCAAGCAAGGGCAAAGGAGATCATTCAATTTTATGAGAAAGAGCGGTCATATGTGTTTCCCTATGTTTTGCTATGAAGTGCACCCTAGTTTTGGGTCCAAATGTGTGCAAGACTTAGGAGTGGAAGATACGAGGAATACGCTTGATAAACCTAGTGTGGAACCTCACAGTAAGATGAGAGTGGTTGGTAAATCTACTCTACACATCCTGAAGAGAACTTGAAAGGAAGGTATATCCCATGGGACTATGGAGCAGATAAGGGGATACTTCCTTATGTTGGATGTGTAGGAAACATGGATTCTAGTCCAGATAGATCTTGTGGAGGTGTCTTTAGCTCTGTGTATGAACTCACTAGCTTAGAATTCTACCTTTCCACTTCCTTGGAATCCTGATAAACCCAACTTGAAGGATGGATTGGATGGAGTCCTGATAAACCCATCTGTTGGCTTGGTTGTGTCTTGTTGTGTTGGGCCTTGTGAGAAATATTTGGCTGGACAACCTAATAAACGCAACTTGAAGGATGGCTCAGCTAGTTATAAACCCATATGTTGGCTTGGTTGTGTCTTGTTGTGTTGGGCCTTGTGAGAAATATTTGGCTAGACAACCTGATAAACACAACTTGAAGGATGGCTCAACTAGTTATAAACCCATCTGTTGTCTTGGTTGTGTCTTGTTGTGTTCGGCCTTGTGAAAAATATTTGGTTGGACAGGCTGATAAACCCAACTTGAATGATGGCTTGGCTAGCATCCTAATAAACCCATCTATTGGCTTGGATGGTCCTTGAACTGATTGTTTGCTTGACTATGAAAACTCTGATAAAACCAACTTTTAGTTTCCTTGGATATGAATCCTAATAAACCCAGCAGTGTGGTTGTCTTGTATGCCTACAACCTAATAAACCCAATTGAGTGTTGGCTTGGCTGGACAGTCTGATAAACCCATTTGAGTGTTGGCTTGACTATGTTGATGAATTCTGGTTATGTGTGAGTTTGTTGTTCCCTAGGTCCTCCTGGAATCATGCACAGCTCGAGGTTTGTGGTGGTGTTGAGATATTAAAGAACTCACTAGACTATGGTTGGGTGGAACGTTGCAACTATATAGCTAGTTGCAGGACAAATTCATCCTTCAAGATAAGTATTCCTTGTTATGTTTTTTATGCAATGTATTTACCTATGAGCTCTTATGTTCATCATGAATTCTTAATGATGATGAAGTAGATGTTTACTTGTATATATTTTCCTTCATTTTATTTGTGTTTTTTCCTTAGATTTTTTTATGCAAATTTGCCCAAGTTCTTGGAGGATGGAAACCTATTGCAGAGGTCAGAATGCTTCTGAATTAGAGTTTACTCCCTTTGGAATTATCCTATGGAAGAAGGAAAGTGGAAAACGAAAGAGGAGAAGTTGATCTGGGAAGAAATGTTGTGTTTTCACACACTAGGATTTTCCTATGAAAGGTGGGAAATGGAAAATCGAGAAACAAATAAAAGTTCTAAGGAAAAGTTGTGACTTTTGATTTTTGACATCTGGGGTCAGAAGGAAGAAATAAAGAGGGTGGAAAAGGATTAAGGCCAAAAGTCATTCTACCAATTTCCAAGTTCTGTAGCGGAGGAAAAAGGAGGAATGCAAGAGGTAGAAGAAAGAATGTGGGATTTTCAACTTCTAGGATCCACCTACAGAGGGCGGAAGGCAGAATGTGGAAATCCAAAAAAAGGTTAACGTAAAGATTGGGTCTTTAGATTCCCGAGTTCTGTACTGGAGGGAGAAAAGGCGGAATGCAGAAGGCAGAAATGAGGATAGAGGTTGCATCAATTGACATTTTTTCGACTTTTGAGTTCCAAATTACGGAGGGCGGAAGGGCAGGAGGTGGAAGGAAGAACATAGATTGAAAGACTCCATCGAGAATTATGTTTTTGATTTCTAAGTTCTGAAGTGCGAAAGGTGGAAAGTGGAAGTGAGAAGGGAAGAAAGCGGAAATGTGGTTGAATGGTTTGTCGCACATTTGAGTCCCAAATTCTGAGTTCCGAGGTCATAATACGGAAAGAGGAAGTGCGGAAGCACGAAAGGTGGAAGTCGAACATTTCACTTAGTTGAAAATATTTGTTTTTCCAATTTCCTACTTTCAAGGTAGGAAGGTCGAAAGTGCAAAATAGGCACGTTTAGCTCGGAAATGGTTGTTCTGGATGCATAATGAATATTTGAGGGGCGTAATGATTGATATGGTGGTTCTAAACCTAATATGAAGGTTGGATAATAGGTTAACATCCATACTCGGTGTTTATCAGAAGAACATAGAGGTTCTTTAAGCAAATTTTTTTAATTTATATGCATTATGGGGTATGGGGACATGACAGTGTGGTATCAAAGCTTATGGTTATAGCATTGGACCTTTATGGTCCAATTTGAATAGTTAACACATTTTTTGGTAAATGGTTTCAACATATTGATAGATGCATAACAAAGAAAAATTCCATGGGCAATGGGTAAGTGGTTTTGATTATTAAATTATCTAACAAATGATGTGTTAACACATTTTGCAGAGTCATAGTGCAGATTGAAAAAATATTTAGTTTTTTCTTAGCTATGAGAACATACAACGTGTATTATGTGTGAAGTACCCATGAGAATAGGGAAAATTCTATGGGGGGGAATGTTTGAGTGGGAAATGCCGAGACAGATCCTAATGGCAGAAGATTTCAAAAAACCCCACCAAACATTGCAACCACCATGAGAAGCCTAATTAAAGTTCAGGAAGAGAAACATCAGTGAAATGTCGCCATGTTTCCAAATTTGATAGACATCCAAAGGTGGATGAGTTCTGGGCATCATGCAATACATCAAGAGGGAAGCAAGAGAAAAACCAGAAGAAGAAAGAGATCTTCTAGTAGGTCGTCTGAGTCTCAGGGATCCACTGGGGTTTCCATCTCATCATCTCACAGAGATAAATGAAAGAGACACTACAGAAATATCTCACGTGATGAGTTCAAAAATTCAATACCTCCTACCTTTGATGGTGAGATAAATATGGGTAAAGAGGATGAATCTTGGCTTCTTGGGATGAAGAAATATTTCCAACTCCAATACTATTCAAGCAATATGAAGGAAGAGTTTCCATCTTCAATTTGACTAGAAGAGAATCCATTTGGTGGGAGCACCTTAGGTAGGTGAAGAAGATCAATGCCATGGAAATAGTCTGGAAGCAGTTCAATAAGTATTTTGAATAGAAATACCTCTCTAACAGGTACTATGATGACAAGATCAATGAATTCTATGAGATGATGTTGGGAACGCAGACCATGGAAGAGTATGCAAATAAGTTCTTGGAGCTATTGAGTTATGTCAGATACATCAAAGATGATACATTGAAAATCCAACATTTTCTGAGTGGGATACCTCAAGCACATAGAGACAGAATTGAGTTTGATGAGCCTATAACTCTACAAGAGGCCATCAGAAAAGCTAAGTGTTTCTATGAGCAAAGAAAGGTAAAACCTGATTACCATAAGATATGGAAGGATAAGAGATGTTAGAAGTCTGATCATTGGAAGAAAGGTTTCAAACCTTCTAAATTTAGGAATCAACAGAAATAGACATCACAAGCCATGGCTAATCCATTTAGACTGATGGAATAAAAGCCAAGAGATCCACAACATAATAGAGAGCCTCTCCAATAATGGAAATGTGGAGGACCCCATATGCATGGGAATTTTCCACAGGAGAATGGGAATGTAAAGCTAGCTTACAACATTCAGGAAGTTGAAAGAGTGGGTCAGGTTGCAAGAACTCTCCCTAGGATTTATGCAGCACTGGAGGATCTCTAGGAATATCATCAGTCAACTATGCTTCAAGTTGAAGGTAATATTGTTGAGCAGTATCTTTCTATTTTGATTGACCCTAGATCTACTCATAATTATATTACTCATGGAGTTGTTGAGGTTTGTTCCTTTAAGAATTTAAAGCATAACAAATCATGGTTAGTTCATCTAGCCACTTGAACAGAGAGGAAGGTTAGTGAAGTGGTAGAGAAATTCCCATTTGTCATGGATGGATTAGTCACTTGGGAAGATCTGAATGTTCTGCCACTGGGTTCCTATGATGCTCTCATTGGAATGGATTGGTTAGAATAACATTGAGTAAATATTGATTGTAACAATAAGACATTTGATTCTTGGATGAAGAAGGAAACCTAAGGGTTGTAAGAGGCATTCAAAGGGAAGTCTCCATTAGGCAGATTTCAGCAATGTAGTTGAAGAAATTCCATAGGAAAGGTTATGAGTTATATGCAACATATGTTTTGGAGGCAGCACAGATGAAACTCCTAGGTTGGAATATTTTCATGTGTTACAGGAATTCAAGGATTTTTTTCCTGATGATGTTCCATGGCTTCCTCCAAAGAGATATCTTGATTTTACCATTGAGCTTGTGCTAGGAACGACACCGGTGTCTAAGGAAACCTATAGGATGCACACCCCATATTTGTTAGAGATGAAGATGCAGCTTCATGAATTGTTGGGGAAAACTCATATCAGGCTGAGTGTGTCTCCCTCAGGAGCACCAGTTCTGTTTGTAAAGAATAAATATTGTACACTCAAATTGTGTATTGATTACAGAAAGTTGAAAAACCTCACAGTGAAGAAAAAGTATCCTTTATCTCAAATTGACGATCTTTTCGATCAAATGAGAGGAGAAAAGGTATTTTCTAATATTGACTTAAGGTCTGGTTATCATCAGGTAAGAATCAAGGATGAATACATTCATAAGATAGCCTTTAGAACAAGGTATGGAAATTATGAGTTTGTAGTGGTACCATTTGGTCTCACAAATGCACCAGCTACATTTATGTCTATGTAATTTTTAGTGGCAAAATTTTTCCAATTGGCTATTTTTTGGTTTTTTTTCAAAAAATAAATTCGCTATTTGGTCATTTTTAATGTCTAATATCGCCTATATTTACATAAAATATGTTTTTTTATCATAATATTCACCAAAATTTACACATTTCAGTGCTAATTTTATGTTTCATATTTTATATTCGCCTACCTATCTATAAACATGTTTTTTTAAATCCAAAACAATCACCTAGATTACTATACTTAAGTATAATATTCGAATACTTAAAAAATACCCTAATTTGTGTGCCTTATGAATAGTGTCTTCAACAGGTATCTTGACAAGTTTTTTCTTGTTTTCCTTGATGACATTCTTATCTATTCTAAGAATGATGAAGAGCATGAAGAACACCTAAGAATTGTTTTGCAATTGTTGAGGGAGCATAAGTTGTATCCCAAGTTGAGTAAGTGTGAATTCTATAAATATAGAATTCATTCCATGGGCCACATCATATCATATGAAGGCATATCTATGGACCCTAAAAATATTGAGGCCATCTTGAATTGGCCAACTACAAGGAATGTGACATTTGTAAGGTATTTTATGGGACATGTAGGATGTTACAGGATATTCATTGAAGGATTCTCCAAGGTTTCACATCCTATCATTTATTTGCAAAGGAAGGGGATGAAGTTTGAATGGACACCTAAATGGGAGGGAAGCTTCTAGTAGTTGAAGAATATTCTCACCAATGCACCCATTATAAAAATTGCAGACCCAAAAAAGGACTTTGTGGTGTGCACTGATGCATGCGGTTAAGGACTTAGAGGAGTTCTTATGCAAGACAACCATGTGGTATGTTATGAGTCTAGAAAGTTAAAATATCAAGAGAATAATTATGCCACTCATGACTTAGAACTTGCAGCCATAGTACATGCTCTCAAGGTGTGGATGCATTACTCAATAGGCAGAAAATTAGAGTTAAGGACATACCATTGTGGTCTGAAATATTTGTTTGATCAGCCAACACTAAATGCTAGACAAGCTAGATGGCTGGAGTTTTTATGTGAGTTTGATTCTAAAATCAAGAACATAAAAGGGAAACAGAATAAAGTGGTTGACGCACTCAGCAGGAAAATGCATGTGGCATATCTTAGTATTTTCCAATCATATCTAAGACAATAGATTGTTAATCATACTATTGAAGATGAACTGTATGTACATGTGAAGGATAAATTGCAGTAGAATAATATTGAAAAAAAGTATGAGGGATATAAATTGAAAGAAGATGAGCTTATTACCTATAAGAACAAAATTTATATTCCACATGTAACCAATTTGTGGAGAGTTGTTATGGATGAGATCCATCAAGCTCCATATTCTAGTCACCTACGATATCAGAAGACAATTGCTACAACTAGAAAGCAATATTTTGGCCAAGAATGAAAAAGTATATTGCTGAATACATTTCAAGGTGCATGAAGTGTCAGTAGGTGAAGGTTGAGAATCAACACCCAGTAGGTTTGTTTTAGCCTTTTCCAGTTCCAAAATGGAAATGGGAAGTTGTTTCCATGGACTTCATTACAGGTTTTCCAATGACTTGGATACAACATCGTTCTATCATGGTTGTGGTGGATAAGTTGACAAATTCATCCTATTTTATACATGTTAAGTCCACACATAAAACTGATGACATTGTAAAAATATTCATGAAAGAGATTTTCAAGTTGCATGGATTGCCTAGGGAAATAGTTTCTAGCAGGGATGTCAAGTTCACTTCCAATTTTTGGAAAGGGTTGTTTGTAGATTTGGGTACAAAGCTCAATTTCAGCACTGCTTACCATACTCAGACTAATGGTTAGACAGAGAGGGTGAATCAAGTGTTGGAATATAGGCTTCACATGTATGTGATGGATAAGCCAACCAAGTGGGAAGAATACTTACACATGGTATAATTTGTACACAACAATGGAAAACAAGCATGCTTGGGGATGAGTCCATATGAAGCTTTGTATGGAAGAAGGTGTAGGACACTTGTGACTTGGGATAATCCTATGAATAGGATTATGCTTTGGCTATAATTTCTCAAGGAGATGGAGCAATAGGATGGAAAGATTAGGTAGAATCTGAAGACATCCTAGGACAAACATAAGAGCTATGTTGATAAGCATAGAGTGCACAAAGAATTCTGTGTTGGGGATCATGTTTATCTGAGAGTGAGGGAAAAAAAGATTTCTTTGAAGCTTGGAAGTTGTTCCAAGTTTTCCCCTAGATATTGTGGGCATTTTCAAGTGATCAAAACAATAGGGCTATGTTGGCAAGGGTTTTGGTAAGTGAGTTGCGCAACGTCGCGGTAGCTGTGCAGCATCACGCGACACCGCACAAGGCTAGATTAGTACGATAACCACTTTTTGAATATTTAATGTATTAATTGACCACATTTTGTGGACATAGGTCATTAGTGGTTAGAAGTTAGTTAGAAATGGAACTTTAATGTAAAGGTGCAAGACTATATATAGAGCTAGTTTTGCAATTGTATAAGAGACAACAAATGATGGATGATATGACATGACATGAGAATAGACGAAGAAGCATGATTGATTTGTTGTGAATCTGTCTATGGTCTTGATGAGTCTACTACTTTGAGCAATATGAGATATGTCTATGTTAGATACTAGATTTTTGGATGTAATCAGTCTTCTGTTGTGGAGAAGAATTATCTAAACAAGTTACCTTGGATATGAACAAGTTACCTACTCAAGCACTGGTGGAGTTGCGGCATGTTCCCACCCAATAATTGGTGGATAAACAGAAGGAGCTGATTGATGGCTATGTATAGTCACATAGCGCATCCGAGAAGCTGCAAAAAGAAGCATAGGAGTTGCATCAAGTCAGGGTGCAGCTGGCAGAAGAGAAGGTACGATATATCGATGCATTGAAAGCGACACAGGTTGAGCTGCAGCGCAAGTCTACCAAGGAAATCATCGAGCTGAGGAAGAAACAATACCACCTCATCATTGAGAAGGTGCAACTCTGCGCAAGTGTTGGCAAGGTAGATAAAGTTGTTGATGAGGATTGTTAACATATTTTTGAGAGCACAACTGAGCTTACTACAGTCGCTCAGGCCAAGCAACTTGGGGAATTGGATGCTAGGTAGAAGGAGCTAAATGATGGCTACTTACACTCATAGAGCATAGACAAGAAGCTATAGAAAGAAGCAGAGGAACTGCATCAGGTTGGGGTGTAGCTGGCTATATTGTTGGTGTTATATAATTGTGCTCTGACCCCAAGGTCTTGTCAGAGATCTCTACATCTTCAGGTCCTTCTGAGATTGGGCTATAGTCCTCCTCTTCATCACAAGACCCTTAGTATTCGTATGACCAAAGTTCATGTTTTCTTCCTTCAAACAAACTAGGATTCCATCGACCTCTTTCATTTTTCCTTCTCTTTCTTGATCTGAATCTTCTCCCACTCCTTAGGACTCCAGCCTCAAGTTCAGGTTCTATTCTTCCGGGGAACATCTCCACACACTCTTCCCCATGTTCTTACCTGTTTGTTAGTGACATAGCCCCCTCCTAGACACACGGCTCAACGATCCAAGTGAAAAATACCCTTCTCATAAGAAATTAGTTTTATCCATGTACTTATACTCAATAAGTATCTCCTTCATGGTCCTTGGAAGAAACTTCTTTCAGCTTCACTATATGAATTTATAGTATCTACTGCAAACTCAGTAATATACCCTTACAATATACTATCAACCCAAAAATCAATAGATCTAGAGACAGAGTTACTTACACCAGTTACCTCTTGAACCAGTTGGTCGCTCCACTCGCTGATCTCCCTTGTATGGAAGTTGGTCTGTCTAGATTCCAATCCTACTAACCATTCATGTAGTATAACTGGGAACTCAACAAAGAAGATCTCGTGAATCTAACCATATTTATATGTTGAACTATGTTCCTATGCTTTCTTCTTGCGCAAACACCAATGTTTTAGCATATAGCTAGTCTTCTATCTCCTCCTTCCTTGGGTGCCACAACATATCCCCGATTTAATCAAGAGGTCCCACCAATGGAACCATTTGTTGGCCACTTTTCCCCACTTGCATGACCCAGGTTCTGTGTAGCACACCGATCCAGCAACTACCTGAGATACTGGCCCGATAGAGCAAGCCCCATTGGCAACACCTGCAAAGCAGGTGTAGTCTCACCCAAGATATCTCATAGATGGTTAAATTTCAGAACCATGTTTCTGCAATTGTTGAGGAAGTATAGTCCCTTGGATTGCAGCCAAGGAGCTCAATGAAGGTAGTAGGATGGATGGATAGAGGAGTTGGTTCTGCGTGACTGAGCACAACTGTATGTCATCATGCATGAACTGACTTTCCTTTCCACCTCATAGCTGGCACAACTCGTGTGGTGCAGCTGATTCACATTAGTCGAATCTATGAATTAATTTGTAATTCATAACAACAGTTATACAGAATGATATATATACAATTTTGATTCAGCAAGGCATTTTGTTCATCTATTTACCAATTGCAAGAAACTAACAGAGACTGAATTAAAATTATACGAAAATAAACTAGTAATCAATCACATAAACATTCACCACATTAACCATTCATTTAGTCACAAGAAATAACATGGAAACCCATATGGGAAAAACCCCCAATGTGCTCTTCATATGGCATGAGAAAGGATATAGCACCTTCCAGTCTGCGAGATGCAAACTAATCTTGAGATATGTCTTTAAGTTCAGACTCATAGTTCTCATGCTCTCTAGTTCACTCTTCTACTCTACTCCTACTCCTAATAGTCTGCTCACACTGTAGTCAGATCCATGGCTTAACATACCCTCTAATGCTACCCTTCTCTTCCTGATTCTACTCCTCTTCTGATCGCTATGACATTAAAACAAACCGGCACCCCCCTCCATGGATTACCGCTGAATAGCAAACTGCTATTGGAAAATGAATAGGGATCAACGAGAACCTCACAGACCAACCTCCTAACCATTGCATCCCCTATTTATACTAATTTACATGGCCACGCAGGGCCAACTACATCTCGACGGTCTGTTAGCCATCACCATTAGCCACCCCTCTGGTTATAGCTGTGGTGATCATGACTTGACACGAGGAACTATCGACCCGACTTACAAATATCTTCTCATATGTGTGTAGCTGCAGGCTTACAGCGTCTTTTATGGCTGTGATCTAGATTCTACATCTGTCACTTTCTAGCTGTTTCCCCCTTGCATGCTTTCACGCTTGCTATTCCTTCGTCGTGCATCTTTTTGTTCTGCCTTCACGGGCCCTTTTTGTCCTTTGCGATCCTCCTTTGCTTCTATCACATGCATGGCACATTTTCCTTGGTTGCGCATGTGAACTTCCTTCTTATGCCCCTTTCTCGGGCCAACAGTTGTTGAGGAAATCATCGAGCTGAAGAAGACACAAGATCGCCTCATCATTGAGAAGGCACAGCTGTGCGCAAGTGTTACCGAGGTAGAGCAAGCTATTTCTGAGGCTTGTCTACATATTTTTGAGAGAACGATTGATCTTACTATAGTCGCTAAGGCCAAGCAACTTGGGGAAACTATTGTCAAGCTCCAGGACACCAATATTCTGCTCAATTCCCTAGTCCATCCAAGGACACCGTGGGAGCAGGTTGACGAATGGAAGGCCACTATCGAGGAGGTAGCAGGACAGTTTGAAATAATATATCAAGAAGCAAAGACAATCATGGAGGTGACGACGTAGTTATGGCACGACGTTTTCCAAGACGAACAACTCGACTAGTTGACCACACAGGCACAAGAATATGAAGGGTAGTTGACGACACTGAATATGGCGCTATGAGAACTGCCACTCATGGTGTAGATCACACGGTCTAAGGAATTGAAGGAACTTCAGCAGAGAGCTTCCCACACCCAAGAACACCAACAAAAGCATCATGCCTAGTTTGATGAATTTCAAGACATTGGTGGGTAGTTGGCTATCAAAGCAGTCACAGCGCTGTAGGTGGTGCAAGAAAAGCGGTAGATGGTATATAACAAGGTTGGGAAAGTGCACCTTGTGCAGCAGGATTTGCTTAAATTTCAAAGAACTGTCGACAAAGTCCATCTCCAGGTTCGAGAAATCTCACAGTAGTTTGAAGACTTAAAATCCAAGACATCAGCATATACCCTATCAACCTGACGTGGCTCAAGGATGAGGCACAAGACTATGTTGGGGGCCTGTTCATAAGGGTTTTGGTAAGTGAGTTGTGCAGCATCGTGGTAGCTGCGTGACCTCACGCGATACCGCACAAGGCCAGATCAGCGCAGTAACCACTTTTTGAATATTTAATGTATTAATTGACCACGTTTTTTGGACATAGGTCATTAGTGGTTAGAATTTAGTTAGAAGTGGACCTTTAATGTAAAGACACAAACCTATATATAGAGCTATTTTTTCCATTATATAAGACACAACAGATGATAGATGATACGACATGACATGAGAATAGATAAAGAAGCATGATCGAACTGTCACGAATCTGTCTATGGTCTTGATGAGTCTACTTCTTTGAGCAATATACGATCTAACTATGTCAGATACTAAATTTTGGGATGTAATCAGTCTCCTACTGTGGAGAAGAATTATATATTGTGGATCTATTACGCTGAATTAATATGACATGACGTTTGTTTCCTAAATGTTATCTTATGTTTTCCTATTTTCTCTATTGCGATTGAATCTGATTATGATTTATTTATGTTGTTGTGATGAACTGATGATGCAATCTATCCAAATTTTGTTACAATTCTAGTAAATGGTGATGAATCTTGTTAAAGGCTTTTATTGAATTATACTACTGCAATAACACTGCTACTATGAATGAATAATGCGATCTGTTAGATCTGTAGTTGTGAAAGTGAATTGTGAAGATTGTCTTGGCTCTGTCGAATGACCTAGATTCATATGATAGTTATGTTGTCAAATCCATGGATGCCATATCTTCCCTTCTCATTGTCGAAAACTTGGTTTTGACATCTCTCCCTTGAATGCCTCGGATGAGACCTCATCTTCTCTACGGATGTTGCTGGGCAAAATAAAACCTTTCTGGGCTGGTGCTCAAGGAGATCACACTGGTTGGGTGTTCACAAGGCGAGAACCTCTATCGACGAGGCTTTTTTGGTAGGTTTTCACCAACAGTCTAGTTGTATATAGAATTGCATTGCCTGCTAACACTAGAGATCATGATGTTTTTCATGTTTCTTTGCTTAAGAAATATGTACATGACCCTAACCATGTGATTAATTGGGATTTGATTAAGGTGGAACATGAGAGAGAGCTCCAAATCAAGCCAATGCACATCCTCGAAAGGAAGGTCACCATGCTCCACAACTGAGCCATAGGGAAAGTAAAGGTGTAATGGGAGCACTATGGTCTTGAAGAGGCTACCTGGGATATGGAGGATTCCATGTGATTCGTACATCCATTTTTGTTCAATTCTGCAGAGCACTAAGGATAACTCCAGTGTAGCATTTTTGTTCAATTTTGTAAGCACTGAGGACAGAGCTAGTTGAAGGGGGAGGGGAATGTAACACCTCTGTTTTCACCTCATGGTATTTTGATTGTACATGATGTATATATGGTTTTGAAATCATGGCAATGAGCTCAAGGCCAAGGCCATACCATTTATTTGTTGTTTTATGTACCGATGGTGATGGTGCTATGTCAAGCACATTACATTTTTTGATATATCATATAATTATAAAATTTAATAAAATACCACAACTAGCTATGCGACTGCAACATGAAAGAGATGGGGGCATGATTTCACAAGGTATAGGGTGGGGAGTTTTCAACCTATGAGCCTTAGTGAGAGGCCTGATCTCCATAGGAGAACCTTGAACCCTTAGCTACCTTTTTTCCTCTATGTTTGATCATTTATTCCTTCCAAGAAGGTTGTTTTGATAGTTAATTGTTGGGGAAGCATAGGGCATGCATATGTTGATGTATTTGTAACTTCAAAATGTATTCATCTATGTAGCTTATGTATTGTAACCTGATGTTTATTCTGGGATATATCTATAATGTAATTGAGTCATATTTTCATGCCCCTATGTTTCAATTGGGAGGATCAATTATGTAAACAAGTCATGTCAATTCATAGTGGGTAACCCTCCGATTGTCTAAGGGTTAAAGTCCTCGCAGTTTCGAGGCACTAGGTTTATTAGACTCTCCTAGTAGAGGTCAGCCCTGGTAGGGTTTTAGTCATGTCATGATTAGTATAAAAAGAGAACTGGAGTCTCTATTTATCACACAAGTCATACACACTCAAGTGTAGCACATAGTTGAGGAAGGAGAAGACACTGGGGCTAGACAAGAAGAATATTACTGCTATTGGGAGATCATTTACTGTTTTGGGGATTTTACTATTTTGGTGATGATTCTATCTCTAAGGAAGTTGTGGGGTTTTATCCTTTATGGTTTCCTCTAGGAAAAACACTGTGTCCATTGTCTCTTGTGTTTGATTGTTGTACTTGTTATTCTCTCAGTTAAAGATCCTAATAATGCTAGCTTAATGTTAAAAAACTAAGATGATATCAGAGCTAACCTGAGAAGAAGACACTATGCAGCTACGGGAACTAGGGATTCCTAGTTTGTGGATCTTCCTCCATAGATTTTCAGCAAAAGTAAGGTGGAATAACTCTCCTCCTTAGGGCGCATCTTTCTGTCGAAGCAGAATCCAATTCTGAGTTTTTTCAGTTTTGGACCTATCACTACTACCGAAAATTAGGGATTTTCATAGAAGAGGAATTTTTCAGTGAGCCCAGGCCTGGATTGATCTCCTCCCCAAAATCGAAGTTAGGAACAAATTTCAAAGCATTTGGTTGGACAAAACTCCAGAAAATAAAAACCCTAATTTGCTCCTGAACCAGCTTTGTAGGATATCAGCTCAAGTTTCAGCTCAAACATCTTGAACCTGGTAAGATCTAAAATCCTTTGTATTTCCATTTGAGTTTCTCAGATAAGATGTCTCATCATACCAAGCTTGATGAAAATATTGAGGGAGCTGATAACTTCCAAGCCTGAAAGTATAGGATCTCCCTGGTCCTGGAAGAGAATGAATTAGACTCCTATATTCATGAGGAGGTTCCATTTCCAGAGGGAGATGAGGCAAAAAACCTTACATAAGAAGAAGATGGTTATGGAAAAGATAATCATTGCTCATTCTATCAAGGATCATCTTATCCCACAGGTGTCCTCTCTCAAGACACCTAAAGCTATGTTTGATTCCCTAACCAAGTTGTTTGAAGGGAAGAACATAAACCAGAAAATGACTCTGAGGGATAAACTAAAGAATGTGAAGATTCAGAATGCAGAGACTATCTAGTCCTACTTCACAAGGGTTTCTCAGATCAAGGAACAATTAGAAACTGTAGATGAAGAAGTGGAAAATGCAAAGATTGTGATGACTACTTTGAATGGCCTCCCTAGGTCATGGGATTCTTTCATCCAAGGAATCTGTGCAAGGAAGAAGTTAGTCAAGTTCAGTAGACTATGGGAAGAACGCTCTCAAGAAGAAGCTTGAATAGCAGCCCGAGAAGAGAATATGGGAAGTGAAGACCGAGCCCTCACAGTTCACTCCAAGAAGGGAAGAAGAAATCCTCATTACTCCAAAGGGAAGAACTCTCATTCTAAGGATAACAATAGAAAGGATCTATCTAAAGTGAGATGTTATACATGTGATGAAAAAGGACACTATGCAAAAGACTTTCCTAAGAACAGGGTTCACTCTCATAAAAGGAAGGGGAAGAAAAGAAGACATCATGATCATGCTGCAGAGGATGATGAACCATCTAGGAAGAGATCCAAGAATGAAAGTGAAGACTCTTCAAGCGAGGATGAATATGTTTTGATTTCTGCTCTCACGGGTAACATTACTCATGGAAGTGACGATTGACTTATAGATAGTGGGGCTTCCAAACATATGACTGGATTCAAGGAATCCTTTATGATACTATCAGAACATGACTCACCTCACAAGGTGAAGCTAGGAGATGACTACCAATATCCAATAAAAGGTAGTGGGGAATCTTCATATAAACTAGATTCTGGTAAGTCTCTAACAATGAAAGAAGTAGTGTTTGTACCAGGACTCAAGAAGAGCCTTCTCTCCATATCAGCATTGGATGCAAAAGGAATGTGGGTTGCATTCATATATGGTCAAGTCATTATGTGGCCTAGAGGAAATACTATCAATGATGCGATAGTAATTGGAGAACAAGAAGGAGGATTGTACAAATTAAAGGGCCATCCAGAACAAGCAATGGTCCATGATACAGTAGAGACAAGTGAACTTTTGCATAGAAGGCTTGCACATGTGCATTGCAGAGAACTACCTATTGCAAGCAAAGCTATTGAAGGTCTTCCAGAATTCCAAGCAAAACATGATGGGGTATGCAAAGGATGTGTGAAGGGAAAGAACACAAAGAAGACATTTCCCAGCAGCGAAAGCAAAGCCAAAGGCATACTAGAAATCATCCACTCCGATGTATCCAGTCCTATGTCATCAAACTCACTAAGTGGGTATGCATACTATGTTTCTTTTATTGATGATTTTTCTAGAAAGACATGGGTTTACTTCATGAAGAACAAAGATGAAGTATTCATCAAGTTCAAGGAATTCAAAGCCTTGATCGAGAACGATACTGAAAAGAAGATCAAAACTTTTCGATCAGACAATGGTGGAGAATTCACTTCACATGAATTCAAGAGGTTGTGTAAAGACTCAGGGATTAAGAGGGCGTTTTCCACTCCTTATAATCCACAACAGAATGGGATTACAGAATGGAAGAATAGAACCATCATGGAAGCTGCACGAGAAATGCTTCATGATCAAGATATTCCTATGCATCTTTGGGATGAAGCTGCTAGAACAATGGTGTATGTATAGAACCGTACTCCACATAGAGTACTCAAGAACAAGAATCCTGAAGAAGTATTCTCTGGTAAGAAACCAGAAGTCAGCCATCTCAGAATATTCAGCTATCCTATGTACATACACATTCCAAAAGAGAAGAGAACGATATTAGATCCTTCAGGAAAGAAGGGCATATTTGTGGGATACTCTGAAAGATAGAAGGCTTACAGAATCTATTTCCTAGGATACAAGAAGATTGACATCAATAGGGATGTGACATTTGATCAAGACACAACTTACAACAAATCCAGAAAGAGACCTGCTGAAGAACCTGAAGAAGAAGAAGCAGAAGTACCCAGAATTCATGATATAACCATGAACGAAGAAGCTCAAGAAGAAGATCGAGATTTCAAGGAACCAAAAAGACCTATAGATCCACCTCTGGAGAAGAATCCTCATAAGAGGAAACCTGATTGGGTATGAGAACTTATCCAAGGTGTAGAAATATATGGGGCTCTAGAAGAAAATCATAGAGAAAGAAAGAGGACCAAATCCTGCTCCGGGTATGTAGCTTTACTATGTGATTTCATTGATAAAGAACCTTCCAGTTACGAAGAAGCGGCATAACAGAAAGAATGGAAGGATGCTATGATCGAATAATATCAATTGATCATGAAGAATGATGTTTGGGATGTTGTCCCAAGACCAATAGGGAAACCAATTGTAACTTCCAAATGGATCTATAAGATCAAACATGCTGCAGATGGTAGCATTGAAAAGTATAAAGCAAGATTTGTGGCTTGGGGTTTCTCTCAAAAAGAAGGAATAGACTATGAAGAAACCTTTGCACCTGTAGCCAGATATGCTTCCATCAGATCAGTACTTTCTCTGGCTGCAGTGATGAAATGGNTTGTGGCTTGGGGGTTCTCTCAAAAAGAAGGAATAGACTATGAAGAAACCTTTGCACCTGTAGCCAGATATGCTTCCATCAGATCAGTACTTTCTCTGGCTGCAGTGATGAAATGGAAGAAACACTAGATGGATGTCAAGACTGCTTTCTTGAATGGTGTTGTGTAATAGGAAGTGTATGTAGAACAGCCACTCAGTTTTGAGACACATGACAGAGAGTCTCATGTATGAAAATTGAAGAAAGCCCTGTATGGTTTGAAATAGGCACCTAGGACTTGGTACAGTAGAATTGACAGCTTTCTATCTAGTTTGGCCTTTACCAAGAGTAAAGCAGATTCCAACGTTTACTACAAGGTTGAAGATGGAAACCCAGTGATGTTCCTACTATATGTAGATGATCTATTTGTGACAGGTACAGATGGGTTGATTGTTGATACAAAGAGAAAGCTTGCTGCTAAGTTCGAGATGAAGGACTTGAGTATGATGCATTACTTTCTAGGTATGGAGGTGTGGCAGAGTATGGATGGAATCTTCCTTGGACAAGGGCAGTATGCAGTAAATATCCTGAAGAGGTTTGGGATGATGGACTGGAAGACTATGGCCACACCTATGGCATCGAACCTGAAGCTATTGAGTGATGCTTCATCAGAGATGGTTGATGCTACGGTATATCACCGGATGATTGGGCCCTTAATGTACCTGATGAACATGAGACTAGATACTTGCTTTGTTGTGAACACCTTGAGCTAGTTCTTGACAGATCGAAGACATGTTCACTTGATTGCTGCAAGGCATATTCTGAGGTACCTAAAGGGTACAATTGATTATGGGCTCAAGTACGATGCGAATCAAAATATTAACCTGGACGGTTATGTTGATTCAGATTGGGTAGGTAGTTCCATTGATAGGAAGAGCACTTCAGGATGTTGCTTCAATATGGGATCAGGTGTGACCTCTTGGTTTAGTAGGAAGCAATTTTGTGTGGCACTAAGTACAGCTGAAGCAGAGTATGTCGCAGCTTGTTCAGCTAGTTGTGAGGTAGTATGGCTGTGGAAGCTACTGTCTGATATATTTGATCTCTAGTTGGATGCTACTTATATACATTGTGACAACTAGAGTGTTGCCACCTTTTCACCCACCTAGATCACGTGGCAGAAATCTTCAAGCCACTTGATGTGTCCTTGGGGGAAAGTCTCGAGTCAAGGCTGTCACCTTGTTCTTGACTCCTCCGTTTAGGCTCAACTCCTAACGAAGCCAAGGGGGGTAGACCCTATTAAGTTACTAAGGATGATTTCTTAGTGTAATGATGTTGTAATGAATCAGTTATTTAGGAGTTTGAATATTTTAACTATAAACAATCAAGATGACAAGATACGAAGATACACACGAAAGAACAAAGTTGATACACAATATATATATGAAGCAAAAAAGACCAGTGCCTTAAAAATGGAGTCAAAAGAGATCAGTGTGCTTACATGTGTTTGGAATAAATGTTTTGTGATTGCATCTTGGTATGTTTTAAGTTAAAAATGAAGTATGAATTGATTAAATTAGGCTAAAGGGGGACTCCATATATACCTGAGAGTACTTGGAGTATGTCCAAAACAAAGCCTATACGGCTAACCGCAAGGAATATGTGGGATGAAATGGAGTCTCTGGGGCTGTGTTCGTAACGCACCCGTTAGGGTGTGACAGAGATCGATGCCCCGAGGTCACTTTTCAGTAGGTTCCCACTTCCTTTGGGTATTTTGCCACCGTAAAGGTTTGATCGAGGTGTTGGATTTTCACCTGATGGTTTGTTAATTGGGGAAGGTGAGTCCTAATTATGCTAGTCACCCAAGTGATTTTGATACAGATTGACTGATCGGATGAACCGCAGCCAAGTGCAGAGCATACACACTGGATTCTTGTAAATTTTAATAAGTTTTAAAAGATGTGTTCTTGCTTAAAAGAAAATCCTCCAAGAACCTCTTTCGATCCAAGTGGATCTCAATCGGGGAATCAAGGAGGGGTTAATTTTAAAATGCTGATAAACAAAAGATGAGAAAATAACACAACTACACAAATCTGGTTTTCTCATTAATCCTACCACGAATCTCTTTCGCTTTGCGGGTCACTCGAGAAATCATGCGGTAAGTATTATGATTAATTTTGAAAATAAGATATGGAATATGGAATTAAAAACAAGCTCAAATATACTACCCTGCAAATCAGATCAATTCTAGTAAAAGGAAATAAGCAGAAAAAGACGAAAATGGCACCGATGCGAATCCCCCCAGGGGGGATGGGGAATGGGCTCGAAAGAGCCTATTCAAAGGATGATTTTACTACAGAGGTTACAACATCAAAGAACTGATAAAACAGATCTTTCTTGGTCCTTATATAGGCTGAAACCAAGATATTACAGTTTATGCAAAACAATTACAAATTATGTGACAAAAGAGAGACCCCTGGGGGGATTTGAGCGCTCCAAAAGCCACTTTGGACAGCAGCTTCCTTTCTTCTCTGTTAGACCTACTAAATGAAAAAGAGAGAATTAGAATAAAAAATTCCCCAAAGCACTTTAAGAGTGCCTTTGGGTCAGCCTACTTTATCTAAAAAAATTAATGAAATTAAACTAGCTAAACCGACGAAAAAGGAACCAAGGAAGGCAAGCCTTCGTTGGGATATTGGCTTGCTATTTGTGCAGCCAATTAAAAATCACTGATTGCAGAATATTGAAATTATTGAACAGCAAATGAAACTACCTTAACAGCAAGCTATGAATTTTTCAATAAACTACTTGCGAAACTAAGGCAATTTAGCTAGATCTCTTGAATTTGAACTTTATGTGCACAATGAAACTAAGATCTAGAAATTTGAAGGGATATTGCTAATTATATCTATGTATGCTTTTATTTATGAGATAGATCAGATTTAAAAAGAAACCTTAAAGTAACTAGTTTGAGGAAAGTTTAATAATTTTTAAAGGAGGAAGAGAGAGAAACAGTGTTTGAAGCCTGGAAATGTTGGGCTTTGGATTCTGCTTTGGTGGAACACTGAGGGACTATGTCATTCATAAGATACTGAAGATGAGAAATATTCAAACCAGCTCAACCTCTTCTACCAGCGAGATCATCTGCAACTTAAAATTCCTTGCACAGACAGATGGTTAAAACATAGGTGTTGCCGAAAGAGATGATTGGAAAGCATGCAATTAAACTTAAAATACATACAAATCCAATAGATCTAGAACAAACAGTAGTAAGAGTATAAATCAAACTAGAATAAACTCTTACCCTAATAGGAGGCCAACAATTAACCACCAAAGCAATGATAAACAAAAGCAGATTATACCTCATAAGCATTTGACAATCAACATCCACACATGAAGAGCATTACACCATAGATCTTGCCTCCAAAGCTTCTTTATTCTAGAATGAAAAAACAATACAGCACAATAGCAACAACACCTCAATCCCATTTCTAACTAGCTTGGAAGAGGAGGCTGTGCCTGGATATATACAATTTACAGGCCATCTAACCCAGGGGGGCGCAATTACTCATGGAATCAAGTGAAATCAACTGATGGAGAGTCCATCAATGCCTAATATGTGTCTAGCTGAGCCAGATCTGAGTCTCACTGAGTGCAACTGTCAATCGGGGGGCTGATCTGACTGACACCTCAACTTGTTGAATGAAGAATCCACCAAAAATCATCCAGTTGAGCCAAAAACATGTTGAGGAGAGAGGGAGGGCTAAATTCCTCATAAAGGATGCTCAAGATCAACTCTGGATCTGATTTGATCACCTCCT